>VXBC01007728.1:1621440-1965827 GCA_013399945.1 Ploceus nigricollis | reverse complement strand
TCCCCCGCACCAACTATTTGTGCATTCATGTGAAGAGGAAAGGAAGTAGCCATCTCATTTGTGGTTGCCATGAGTCAAGGAGCTTGGTGGCATGATGGTATTTTTGGGTGGAGAAGGCTCTTCCCAGATCACTCTGCCACAGCCTGACCTCAGCCTCGAACTGCTATGGCAAACCAGAGATCACCAACAACATCTCCTCAGGCATGCTACAAGTCATTTATTGCATAGGCATGCTATAAGTCACTTATTGCATGTCCATGCTATAAGTCACTTATCGCATGGGCATGCTATAAGTCACTTATCGCATGGGCATGTAATAAATGACTTATTGCATGGGCATGTAATAAATGACTTATTGCATGGGCATGTAATAAGCCATTTATTGCATGGGCATGCTATAATTCACTTATTGCATGGGCATGCTATAATTCACTTATTGCACGGGCATGCTATAATTCACTTATTGCATGGGCATGCAATAAGTCAGTATTGCATGGGCATGCAATAAGTCAGTATTGCATGCCTGAGGAGGAGGTGTTGGCGATCTGCCTCTGGATTGCCATAGCAGTTCAATAAGTTGTCAAAACAGAAGGGAAACAGGGGGGTGTTTGCTGTAGGTGAGGGGAAGGAATGGTGAGGGAGAGGTATCCTGACTTGTGCAACTGGTAGCTGGTGCCATGGTGGGGAGAGGTGTCAGAACAGCTGCAAGGACAGGGAGGTCCTATCTAGCTGATTCAGGAGAGCAGGTCTCTGGCTGTCCTGACTGAAGGGAGCATAAGCAGAGAAAGGAGGGAAAAAGAAATTTGACAGTTATCTCAGAGTTTATCAGGCGGCTGAGGCAGAGGCAGCTTCCCAATAGCCCTGTGTGTCCCCAGCCATGCAAAGGCAAATGCCCAGTCTGCCCCTTCAGCACCCCAGCCTTGTTGTGGCTGGATTCTGTTGGGTTGCATGGCTCTGCCTACGTGTCTCTGTGTGCCCTGAGGTCGGGCTGTGGCAGAGTGATCTGGGAAGAGCCTTCTCCACCCAAAAATACCATCATGCCACCAAGCTCCTTGACTCATGGCGACCACAAATGAGATGGCTACTTCATTTCCTCTTCACATGAATTGCACAAAGAGTTGGTGTGGGAGAATTCTTGCATGGGCATGCTATAAGTCACTTATTGCATGGGCATGTCATAAGTCATTTATTGCCTGGGGATGTAATAAGTCACTTATTGCTTGGGCATGCTATAAGTCAACATGAGCTTCATCTTTGCTTTTTGCTTTGTGTACTTGTTTTGTTTTGGTTTTTTTTTTGTTTTTTTGGTTTTTTTTTTGTTCAGTTGGACNTTTTTTTTTTTTTTTTCAGTGCTTTATGATTTTCTCCTCATCCATTCTAGTCAGCATATCTGAGTTCAGAACATCCTTTATTGAAAATAGGAGGGTCATATTGATTGTAGCATTTAAAAGAGACCATTTGAGAAGGCAGCTTAGGAAATTATAGAGATTGTTAAATTAGAATGCAGCCCATTCCCAAAAGAAAGGAAAAAGTCAACAAAGCACCAGTTCTAGCAAGGTGACATTCTCCCAAACATCATCAGCTGCAAAGGCATGGATTTAAGTAAGAATCTGATGGACTTCTTTCTTAGGTTGCAGTGTGACATACATTTGTCTTGGAAAGGGATATACAGACACTTATTTCCTATTCAAGGGAAAGAATCTAGTCTTCTGAAAGACGTGCTAACAGTGGCAATTTGGTTCCCAGAACTCTCCCAATGATGAGGAGGTGCTGGCAGAAGTGGAAATGATGTTAAGATGAACTCACAGTGAATGACTGATAGTCAAAACACAGAGAATGACATTAATAGTATTGTCAAAATACAAAGCAAGTCCATAACTTTGCAGAAGGTAAAGGATTCTCACTTGTATTTATTTTTTTTCCCCTGACCAGCTAATAAAAGATGACAAAAATTCCAAATTCTCCTGATTTTGCTTCTCTGTGTGAATCACTGCCATAATCATAGGGGCCTCTTCTCCTGCTAATTGCTGGAGAGCTGATGGCACAGTGTTGCCACCCTCACACAGACACATACACAAATGCTTCCCCCACTACCTACAGACATTATGTCATGTCATCTTTATAATACCTACATAATAAAGGAGAAGTGCCCTAGAAATATTCTATTATAAGTATGTCATTTTTATAGATGTGAAAGTTTTATTGTTTTCAAACTTTCACCTCTGCTCCTGCAGATACATGTTTTTTAATAAGTTTGGAAAAATGAATTTCAAACCCATGAGAAATATATCTATTTATTAATGCTTCATGGCCTGCTGTCAAAAGACTGGTGTAGACACAAGTTAATAACCTATACATTCTGTTCTGGCAGATTACAGGTTTTTCTTACAAGCGGATTAACACAAAGGCACAATTATCCTTTCAATTGCATTTTTACATATAGCATAGCATAATGTAGAGTTCATCCATAGAATGGCATATTTTTTGTGATGTGTTTAGTGAACCTGGAGATTATAAGGGAACTTGCTGAGGCAGAAGGACACAGGTTAAAAAAAAAGGAAGCAAATTTTACAAAGACATACAAATTTAAAAAGCTGGGAATGGATTTCACGTTTCTCAGTTTTTCATTTAGTGTAGTACCAAGTGCAACATCCTGTTTCCCCTCTTTAAGCATCTTTATGACCACCCTATGAAAGTTCACTAATAAAACAGTCTATTTTATAGATGCATGTACTGGTGCTCCCACCTTTTGTCTTCCATGCGTGGGTCAACTAATTATACAAAGGGTACAGGCTCTTAATTCTCCCTAGTTTGAGACAAGAGCTTGGGGTTTTTTTTAAATTTTCAGGAACATACTCATGCATTCTGCATGGAATACCCCAAGTTCACAGAACAACGAAAGATCATTTTTATATTTTGTAGGAAAACTAGCCTTTTTACAGCCTGCTGGCATATTTCTGTGAAGAGAAATGTATCCTCAGCTTCATGCAAGTATGAATGAAAATATTAGCTCCCTACCTCATGAGCCAGTCTTGCACTGAGGTGGCAAGGCATGTCAGTGCTCAGTAATATATGTTAAAATACTCTCCTGACAATCAATTGTAGAGGGTGGGCTTCTGTCTTGTGGGCTATATGCTCTGTGAGCTAACTCAGCATGGGGAAGAATAAACTCTGCCCTACATAGTTCTCAGCATACAACTGCAACTGCTGCAAACCAGGACAGACTTAGGAAAAAAGCTGTCTGCAGCAGCTAGGGTAGATGGCAGGTGTATCAACTCAACAGAACTGAGGTGGTGGGAGAGAAAAACATGCAGTTCTGCTTTGGGTTGCAAGTGGAAGATGTCTCTTACTTCCCTGGAGCCCTTCTGGGGATGCAGCTGCCCCTAATGATGGACTCACAGTTCCCAGGGGCATGGTGGCTATCCACTGGACTGATAGAGGGTGCGCAGCCACCCTGCTCCCCTGATGAATCACCTATTCAAAGATGCATGACTAGAGACCAAAAATACCTGACATAACCTCCAGGCTACAGCTGAGCAGGTAAAAGATGTTGAATGAGGGACATTCTTTTCTCCATGACAAAAAGTTTTTTTTCTTCCTTAGTTTTTTCTCCTCATTATTCTGGAAAATGGAAAGAAGGGGTCAAAAAGTAATAACAAGAAATGGCATCTTCATCTACCTAATCAAATTCACTACACTTAAAAATCTGTCACATTTACTACTGAGTTGGTTACTACTGACTTTTCATGTCTTTTCACAGAGCCACAGATCATTCTGAGTTGGAAGACACCTGCAAGGATCATTGAGTCCAATTCTTAAGTAAATGGCCCATCCAGGGATTGAACCCACAGTACTGGTGTTATTAACACCATGCTTTAACCAGCTGAGCTAATCTCAGGGTCAGGTTTTATCACCCCCCAGCTTCATGCTCAGCACTTCTAGTATATCCAATATTTTTTCTGATACTGACTTTGTCATTTACACCTATAAGTTTCATTTCTTCCTTTGTTCTCCTCATTGCTTACTGTCTGCCAAGTTGGAAGACACACAGCCATTTTCCTTTCACTTTTCTTTACTGCTACTTTCCCCTGGATTCCTGCCTCATGTGTAAATTAATACCTTTTTTTGGGTAGTTTTCTTGTTGTGTTTTGCCTTTGTATATCAAGTCTCCTAACATTTCTGTTTTCATTGCTGATGTCCTGTGTTGGGACTCTTGGCAATATGTCCTTACCTTACTATAAGGGATTATATTTTCAAAGATATTTCAACACAATCAGATCCCAGCTTCACCAGGACAAGGGGTATTTCCTTTGAGAACCCTAGCATTGGAAATAACCACAATCAATCCATAGCCCTTTCTACAAAATAGGAATTATTGCTCCTTTTGACCAACAAAGAACGAGACACAAAGTGCAAAGGTAACTGCTGGAGTAAGCCAGATCATCACAGGATAAAGGTTCCCAGTTATCCCTGTGTTCAAATGACCAAAACACCTGCATTGAAAAATAACTCAGAATGTAGTGCTTATCACCCTTCACCCCCATCAAAAGGCTAAGAGAAAGATCCTGACTGATTTTGAATCAAGTGGCTAGAAATTCACTCAACTTTTGAATCAAACAAGGAACAAGAAATGCATGTAGCATGCAGTGCTTCATGGGAAGTGTAATTTGGTACAGAGGTCATCCCTGTGTAATTACTGGGATGCAAAACACTTGTAATCAGGAACCAGTGAGCCCCGTGGCTGGCAAAAACACAGCTGGAACGGATGAAAACAAATCCTCCCACATTCATCTGCCTAAACTAAGTGTGTGTAATTGCAAACACTGAAAAATGTTATGCATAATAGCCCAAACATAGGGTGTCACAATTTCCAGGTGACAATCTTCAGGTAGAGCCTCAGAGATCCTGTAGAGAACTGTGACCCCTATATAGGTCACAAGAGAGGAGGTCCAGCCCAGATTCTCAAAGCCGAATTAAATATTTTTTTTAGTTTGTTCTTTCTTAAAAATTTCTGGGAAATCTTTTTTTGGGGCAGAAGTAAGGAACAACACTGTTATTTGAACAGTTATTTAAACAGATGGTTTTCTGCTTTGGATTTTTTCTGCCAAAAGAAGGGCTCAAATGGTGTGTGAAAGAGAAAAAAAATCCTAGGTCAACATATCTCTTTGATCTTGTTTCTCTTGCAGTCTATAGCCAACTTTTGCTGCTCACATTCAGATCTCCTTTTGTGAGCACAGATTAATCTCATAAATTGAAAGGCAGCTCACAGCACATATTGCCCACAAGACAGAAGCCCACCATATACTATTTATTGAAAGACAGAAAGAATTATTTTTAATTTGTGAAACTCAACTAGGGAGAAGCAGATATAGCTCAGTTAGTAGAGACCAGTGCCTGCATATTAAAAATACATTAAGATCAATAAATGGATAACTGAAACATCTATTAAAACCTTTCCACCTAATATAAAGACATGCATAGCTGTATAATTGAAATATATTTTGTCCATATTTCTATGAGATAAAGAATTTCAATGAAAATATAAAGCACAGAATGATATTGCTCACTGTTAATTATCCAGCAAATAGGATTATTATTTTCTTTTTAAGTGATTTTTGTCTGAGTGTGCACTAGGACATGACTTCAGATTTGCATCTGGAGAATGCAAATCTCTATCAATCCTCTGTCTGGGAAACAGAAAGAAAAAGGGAGAACAGGTACTACTGCACTTTTCCTCTTGTTTGGAAGGACCTGCTCTTTAGGACTACCATAAAAAATGTTTTACTTTATACTCTACCTATCCTCGTCCTTATTTTCCCATCTTTGCCTCCACAATCCTTCCCGTGTTTTGCTCTCTGAAGCAAAAAGTTAAAGTTGTAAGCATTTTCTTACTGTCCAGAAACTGGAGCACAGTTTCATTTTAAGCAGATTTTAAGCAGGAAAATATAAGCATAAGGTTTCCTGAGCTAAAAATAGAATTGTAAAATATTAATCAGTCTTTTTTACTATTTATAGCGCATAGAGACTAAGTGTAAAGGAAAATATTTAGTAAATTAACATTTTGAGGTATTTTAAATATGAATCAAAATGTAATGCAGGCAGTGAAAGTGTCTTGCATCCTTGGAACTGGGCTCATACAGAGACTTAATTCTTATTATGTGCAAGCTTTAGGCTTCATCTCTGCTTCTAAGCTTTGTGACAGGATCCTGCTCTAACCATGCTCAAGGTTCAGTCAGAACCATAGAATAACTTCCAAAACATCAAGTCTAATACCAAAAAGACACAGTTTTCTACACTTTATGCAAGCACCAAAATCTTCAGTGATGGCTCTCTATTTCTCAGGACACTGGTGGAATACCCTGTGAAAAAAAAAAGGACCAAGAGAAGGGTACACAGCTTTGGGGAATTCTGATGTGGCAACTCCTTAATTTCCTGTTCTTTGCAGTAAAAAAGGGTGGAAAAATAGAGTAGAACTTACAAGCAGCTGTCAGTTTTTCGCTGTATCACTCCAGAAAACATGAGGATTAAGGCTGAGAGGGCTACATTGTTTACAAAACATCACCGGAGATGCCAGGACACAAGGGCCAAGACTCAGGAGGATTATGCATTGCACAGAAAATTTAGCAACACTCTTGTGGTGCAACACTAGCAACACTCACCTGAGGTGAGTGATTAAAGGGAATCCTTCCTGGTTCTGCTCTAACTGTCCCGGTGCCCTGGGGAAGCTCTGCAAAGCTGCTCCCTGGCCTTTGGAGAAATCCACCACAGAGGAAAGTTCCCCTCCCAAACAATAATGCTGCCACAGGGCCATCATAAGCTCCCTGCTGAGAGGGGAAATCATGGTTGTTCTGTTGACTTTGGTGGCCAAAGTGAAAGGAAAAAAAACAAGAAAAAAGAAATCAGTTTGGCTTTGGGAAGATTTTGATGAGTCAGAGATGTGCTTGCTGCAGAGACACCGGGATCGAGTTGAGAATACACTGTCCTTGAAAATTAATTGGCTAAAGCTCAGACTTTTAAAATATTTTGGCATTGCTACACTTCACATTGCAACATCCTACTCCCTGAGGAGCCCCAGCCCTCAGTGAGATAATGTAAACCACATACATTTTAAGCTCCTGAGCTACCCTGCAGCAAAACCAAGCCATGCCTACAGAAGAGAACTCCTGGACAGGGAGCCTGACACCAGCTGATGGTTACAGACTTGTTGGTATCTAAATCCTCACTCTTCTCCAGAATAGGTATGAGAAAATATTCAAGACCACACCTAAGTGCTACCAGTGTCTGATGGGTATTGAGGTACACTGATGCTCAGCTGGAGTTAAATCCAGTCCTAAGGCTGGGATCTACTGAACAAGGTGACCTACCAAACTACCACACTGAAGTGTCTTCAACATGCTCTGAAAGCAAGAACAAAAATCATTCACACACACAAAGACAAAAAAGTTTTCTTGCAGATTCATGTTATTTTAGCTTGGGATGGAAGAAGAGCTGGCATTAGCCCACGATGCAGTCAGCTGTGGCAAGTACTCAGCTTATGCTCAGAAAATGATGTTAATGCAGCAAACTCTGCACTTGCAATTAAATCTCATCAACAGCCAGTTAATGCTGTAGCCTCAGTCAATTAGCTGCACAAGTGAAACCACTGTAACTTTGCCTGGAGCACAAGCCAGCAGAGCTCAGTGATCTCAAGAGAGCAGGGTTAAAGGATACCAGTATCTGTGAATATTGCTCAGCACTTCTTTAATAAAGTTCATTTAGGAAATCTCAGTCCCAGGTAAAATCCCAAGTCCTTGCTCACCAGTGACCCATTGCTTTTGGAGGGAGCCACCAACACTCAGAATCCCTAAAATTCAGACAACAACTGTCACAGCCTTAATATGGATTATAACAACACTATTTTTTACTTTATTATTTTCAGAGAAAAATAACATTTTATTCTAGCACATAATTTGGTTCTATTTTTTCTTTCTCCTCCAAGAGAAAATCAAGCAGATAGAAACTGAAAGGTCTGGCAATTTATATTGTGGGAACCATAAAAACTGAAGATGTTTTCAGGCTTGGTGGTCATAATCTGGATTCTGAAAAAGTGATACATTTGCTTCATTTTTTTACTTTTTCAGTTAATTTTCCTCTCACTGAAAATGACTGCTAACATGCAGAGTTTGGGGAATTTTTATTAATTTGCTATTTCGGCTTTCTGGTGCAACAGAATTTTTGCCACTTTATAAGCTGCAACTACATCATTGCTGCCACTAATTCCAGGGTCACCACTCTACTCTTTGATAAATAGGGACATGTAGAAGTCCTATTAGTGAATTCAGATTTATGAGCAGGTTTGAGTGACAGATGCTTGCATGTCATGAATGCAAGAGCAGTGAGTTTCTAAATACAACAGACTGCATTAGGCATATGGATTTATACTGCATAAGAACTACACAGCCACCAGAGACCTCCCAAAGTAGAGGAATATGTAATGTAAAATTGGAAATGGAAGTCTGTCTCACAGAAGCACAACCTGAAAGAACCTTGGCCACATCAGTTCTTTGATGCTGCAGGTAATCACAGTAAGGATATCAGAACCTATCTTTAAGCTATTTAGGCTTTTCCCTAGAACACTGCAGAAAGCTGGCTGTATACCCATTTCTTTTTGTGGGAATATTTACTTTCAGCTGAAATAGCCTGTGTTCCTCCATGTTTACCCACTGAGATGTAAACTGACAGCAATGCATGCCAGACATTCATCAAGGGTAAACCTTGATTTTTCATACATTGCTTTCATGTCCCACTAAAAGACAGACTGCCCTCAGAAAGCAGATGTCAGCTCATGGCAAAAGGATGCTGAAAGAAACAGGTTGGGGCAGGGTGGGAGATGAATAATTACTGGGAGAATAATAAAAGGGACAGATTTCAAACAAACCTCCAGTCAACACAGGGCAGAGAAACACTCTCAGTGCCCTCATGTCTCTTCCATATTTCTGCTGGGGAGGTATTTGGCCAATTCCACCTTTCAGTTCTCAATTTAATCTATAAAGTAGTGATGGGAACAGTGGTCACCAATGGCAAGGTGGATTACCTTTTTCCTAGCAGGCAAATATCGGACTGAGAGCTTTGGGGAATAAACCAGATTTTGAAGATGTGTTGTTTTTTTTCCAGCTGTGGCTCTGTTAAATCCTCAGTATGAAAAACCAGGATAAGAAAAGGTGTCTGAGGTTTTTTTCCCTGGTTGATGTCTCAGTGTTGAGATATTTCTCCCTTTATATTTACTACCTTTCTTTTAAATAAGTTAGTAAGGCCTCCCCCCTTCTCATCTTGGGACACCATTCCAGAAATAAATGGAAGCCACTGCTAGAGGTTTTTACTTTATATGCTGGCTCTATTTCTCTTGGCTCAATTTCATCCCCTGAAGTCAGTGTGGGGAAAAAGATTCATGGATTTTTTAAGGGCAGAAAGGACCCCAGTGATTGTCTAGCATGACATGTCTAACACAAGGCATTCACACTACTCATTTTGATTCCATATCCAAGAACCATAATGTTTTTTTCTTGTCTTTTTTTTTTCCTTCCAGAAGAGATAAATCTAATGTTGAATCTAAAACTTCCAATGATGGGAAATCTACTGCAGCCTTTAGCAAGTTGTTCCAGAGGTTAGTTTGCTCACTATTCAAATTCACACTTCGTTTTCAGTTGGATTTATTTTGTTTTGAACTACCAGTCATTGTTTCACCTTAGTTTGTTACACTGCAGAGCCTTATCAAATTTATTCCTTCTGCCCCTTCCCTTCCCCCTGTGGCTATATTTAGACTGCAATCAGGTCATTCTCTAAGCCTTCTTTGATAACTAAATAGAGTTGTTTGAGTATTTCACAACAAGGCACGTTTCCCAAGCCTGAAAGCATTCATGTGGTTCTTCTCTGAATCCCTTCCAATTCATCAATATCCATCTGAAGTGTAGACACCAGAACCAAACAGTATTCCAGCAGCAATCTCACCAGTGCCAAATGTAGAGTTAATTTAACCTCACTACCCCCGCTGAGTTCTCTCACATTTAAATGCCCAAAGGTTACACTAGCTTTTTGAACCATGCTCAGTAAGCATGAAGACTATGGCCCCCATGACTTCTTTTCTGACACTGCCTTCAAAAGTCATCCATGCTATGTGTATAACCTATATTATTATTTTTCAGACATATAAACTTCGATTTGGCTCAGCTGAAGCACATGCTATTTGCTTGATATCTTCAAACAGCCAGATCATTCAGCAATCTGTTCCCTTCCATGCTCCCCCAAGCTCATGTTATTTATAGACTTAATCCATAATTACATTCTGGTTTTTATTTCCAAGTTGTGGATATATTTGTTGAATAGTGTTTCTCTGAGCAGATTCTTGTGGGAAACACAGACATTTGAAAAAAATTCTCGTTTTGTAATTAGATTTTGAGAACTAGGTCTCAATGCATTCATTGTGTGCCCCATTGATTTTATATCACTCTAGCTTACAAATACACCATGTATCATTCCAAATGTCTGAAAGTCTATTATAGCAACAATATTACAGATAAAACACATATAAAGTTTCATTTGAAATAATAGTGTAAATTCAGTTAAACAATACCCTTTTCATAAAAATGTGTTGATTAGCATTTTTTATTCCCCCCTCATTAACTCTTATTACTATAGTTATATGTCAGACATGCTGTTACATTGCCAGAACTGATGGTGGGCTGACAAACTTGTAATTACCTAAATCAGCCTGTTGTCTTCTTTAAAATATTGGTACTGTTGTGATTTTATTCAAGTTCTCTGGGATATTCCCTGCCTTCCTAGAATCAATCAGTATTGATTGGCATTGATCACTACTTTTCTTTTTCTTAGCTGTAAGCTCTCTGTATCTGCTGATTTTAAAGGTTCTCTTTGACACTATCCCAGACTGTAGTTGCAATGATTTCTTCATCATATTCATCATCTGCCATGGTTTAACCCCAGCCTAAACACAGCCCCATACCAGCCACTGTGAAGAATATTGATTCAGCCCTGACCAAAACCAGCACACATCTGATGTTAATATTTATGGATTCTGAAATCTGGGACAGAAACCTTTGCTTTAGTAATATGGAGAAAACTTTATTTCAGTCTTTTTGAGAATTCCCAGCAATTTAATATGCTATTCTCATGATTTTGACATAATTTAAGAAAATAATTTTGGTGTTCACGTCTGCTGACTACGAATTTCTACATGTGTCTCTTTGTTTCCATTTAACTTGTATATGCATTTGTGTATATATATAAATTCAAATTTGGCTACTTTCTTTTTCATTCAGAGTAGACTTGGGTGTTTTTTAAGCAGAGTAGTGTTTTCCTTGAAGTATATGATTGTGACATTTTGGCACAATTAGTGAAATGTTCGCAAACAAGTCACAACTATCTTTTACATTTTCCCATTTATAATGTTTTGTCTTTGCAAATTTAGCTCATAATTTTTTCTGTCTCTGAGAAGCTGACCTTTTTAAAGCGTGAGGTATAAATGCAAATTATTTTGAATTTATTCTGTTTGCATTCAAGACAAGAAGATGCACACCTTGGTTTCCATACTCCATCAAGTGGAATTCTTTCCTATCTCATCTAGGAAAAATTCCTAAACACTATTGACTTGGATTTATATTTTTTGCAGGTAAATTTAAGCTGTTTATGCTGATTAGGCCTTCTCTGAAGGGTTCATAGCAATTCTCCACTCAAGTCTACCCACTGGAAAACAGCCATAGTTTTTTTAAAAAATGTAGGCAGGAGCAGTAAGGGGACCATGAAGACACAACAATACACAAGCAAAGTGGTGTGAGGAAAATTTCAAGCTGCTTGGACTTGAGCAATAAAGGGACTGCCACAGAAGGCAGCCCAGAATCAATAGCAAATTTCCTTTTTAATTCCTAGCACTGTCTGCCCTGAAATGTGTCTTTTGATGTTTGTTTCAGTATTCTCTGTGGATTTGGCCTATTCTTAGGTTGTTAACTTCAAATTGGTATTTAATCAATTTTAAAATCCATTTCTACCCATGTTAACTTACCCATCATCTATTCAGTTTTGAATGAATCTTGCAAATAAAATGAGATAAAGAAATGAGAAATAGTAATGGTACATTGTTCCAGTCTCTTGTGCTTTTTATTATCATCTCAAAAGAAAAACTTTTATGTCTATGCTTTTTAATATGAGATCTTTTTTGTATTTGAGGTTCTGAGATTTTTCTAAAGACTAAAAATTATCAAGAGATACTAAATAATAATGAATGGCACAAAGATGCTTTCTTACACACATTAACAATAGGGGAGTGCACATGTGTGAGGCTGTGACAGAGTATGTATGCAAAAGGAGGGCATACACCTTAATATATTCTTTATTCACTGGTGTACCTTATACCAGAGAAAAAGTTATGTACACACATGCAAACAGAAATGTGTGTGCACAATTCTGTGATGGCACCACCTGATGCAGATGAAAAAAAATAAAAATCAAGCTAACACCCTCAAGATCCAGAAGCACAGTACTCAATAGCAAAAACCAGCCACTGAACTCAGTATTATAAGAACAGGTAATACCAGAATAA
This sequence comes from Ploceus nigricollis, assembly GCA_013399945.1. Taxonomy (NCBI): domain Eukaryota; kingdom Metazoa; phylum Chordata; class Aves; order Passeriformes; family Ploceidae; genus Ploceus; species Ploceus nigricollis. The sequence continues at coordinate 1,953,235 of VXBC01007728.1, read as the reverse complement.
ATCTCATGCACGTTGTCAGTGGGTTACATAAATGTGTGAAAGATATTTTATTTCTGTATGAGTTCAGATTTCCTCATACAAAAGCTTGAAGGTTAGTTAGAAAATACTAGAATTCTGTCCTAGAGATTTGCGAGAGTAAGATTGTTTTTCCTAAATATCAGCAGACAAGGACTCAGGCTGATGTCCTAATAAGGTTGGGATGACTACAGTGAATTGATACCTTTTTAGCTGAGAAAGAATAAGGAGTGATGGCTAGAGGTAGTACTTACCCTAACTAAAAATTGGGAATTATACAATCTTTTTTATTCCCTGAAGTTGGAGAGGATACAGATTTTTTGCTGTAAGCTTGGTTGAAAAAAACCCTTTGCACTTCTGCTGCACGTTGCTGAATGAAATGCAGCTGCAATTAGGTCAAATAAAGTAAAATGTGAGAGAGGACCAGGCTGTCTACATTGTTCAAGTCAATCTGTTTCCCCAGGCTATGCCTGTATGTGTGCTTCACACTTCTGGAGTTTGCTCTTACAGCTGTGGCAGCCAGCCATCCATCTAGTGCCCAGCACCGTTCTGCAAACATGAGTCTCTTGATATTAAAAGTCCTCCTGAGACCCCCAAACTTGTTTTTAAGAGGGAAACACTGCCCCCTCCTAGTTAATATCTGCTCTGTCTGCAAATTTGTAACTTCTGAGTTGCTGAATCTTAATGTGCTCCCTGTGATGTGTGATGATCTCTTCTTCTCATTTTAGTTTCCTTATGTCTTCCAGGCTAAGGTACTTTTATTAATGTAGGAGCAATGTCTCTGCTTAAGACAGTAAGCAGAGGTATAGAGGCACAAATGGATTGTTTCTCTGTTAAAAAATGGGGATAGAAGATGTGCCTTTGAATTGTAAGTATACAAAATTGCTTCCTGGTTTTCACGTCCTGGACTGATTTTTCACATTTGCTCTAAAGTACTTGTTCCACAATGTTTTCCTGTGTACATCAGTGAAGTTACTTTATATCAATGCCATGAGGACTTCAGATGAGTCTCAATTTCAAGATTAAAATCCTAATCTGAGTTCCTGCTAACCTACAAGGTTTGAAGACCTCTAGTGTAGAACTAGAGGCTTTGATACATCACCCCATGAAGTCACAAACCTAGAGGTCATTGGACTGTGGATTCAAGTTTTTGTGTAGTTTCTGCATCATGAGGTGATGCAGAAACCACACAGTGGTGTCTGTCTGGGTGCTGTTCAGTCAGACAGCTCCTAAACTTCATAATCTTAAATGAGCAAGGTCAGCTAAAAGGTTATTTCCATTGCCACTTTACAGAATTAAGGTTCTAAAGATTTTAAATGAGTTGCTGAGCATCAACAAGTCATCTATGTTAGGATTTGATCACTGATCTGTTACCCTTAGTTGCAAAAGTGCAAAAAGCCTCTTTAATGGCCATCCTGGAAACACTTAATGGGTGGCGAATCACCATAAAAATGTTCATTAAGGTACGTGACTGAAGGCTTAATCAACCTGTAACTGCAAAAGTGTTTTGGGTGGCCCAGGCCCCCTGCTCAGATGGTCCTTCACTGCTGATGCTCCTCTACAGAGGAGACAGAATACCTAAATTCTGTCTGTGTTTACTGGTTCTCATTCACATTTCACTGAAAGAAATCAACATCTGCTCTGCTGCAGCTGTCCTTCTGCAAGGGCTGGAGTTTTCAAATGAGAATTCAGATTTTCAAATTCCAGCTAGAGGCACAGGGAAAGAGGAGAAGGTATCCCTGCCTGTATAGCTGCTGAAGAGATGGCCCTGGGGTTGATCTCTTCACAACCTGTAACAATAGACATTCCACTCTATTGTGTCACAGGCAGCCCACCAGTGTCAGGCATGAAGCAGGGAAGGCAGGGAGGTCAGAGGAAGGAAGGCACTTCCACTGAATGATGAGAGGACACTGAAGCAGCAGAACAAGACTCCAGAATAATAATAATTTTTAAAAAAGAGTAAGCTAAAAGACAGGCAGGCAGGCTCAAGGATTGTTTACTGTCCAGGAAAAGAGAGGATTTTTTTATGCAGCAGAGCAGAACAGGCTGACTAAATTATAACCTTAGCCCCCAGCAGCAATCAAAGAACTAAAGAGGAAAAAAGGAACTCAGGGGAAAGGAAGGAATGTAAAAGAAATAGAAATTCATAAAGAGCCTTTATCAACATGGGAGAGAAAGCACAGAACTTGAGGAGTGAAATAAGAAGACAGAAACAAGTCAGAGGAAAACGAGAAATAGATCAAAAAATGATGAGCCCTGGATACATTCAGATAAAGGCCAATTTTATAAAAATTCTCAGAAATATTCACAACATGCACAATATGAGGCTGTGCTGGTCATATGAACTGGAATCACAAAGGAAAAAGTACAAATGAAAGTTTTGATTTTACATATACTGCTTATTCAAACAACATCATCTTCACACCAATCAGCTCTTTGGAAATTCAGCAAGAGTCTTCCACACCCAATCTGGGATTTGTCTAGACCAATATATTTTGGTAAATAAACCAGAAAAAAAGTTGAAAATGGAGAAAACATTCAGCAGAAATAAAAATCCCAGACACCTGCAAAATTCATGTAAAACTCCTTTCTCAGCCAGCTAGTTAAAAAGAGACCTGGGGTTTAACATCAGCTTTAACTGATCCTTTACCAAATGATTCTGTATGCACACGCTGTGAATGATACCTTCAAGGAAAAGGTCTGTACTAAGATCCTACTCACCCCCACATTATAAATGGTTCAGTAACAGCAAAAATAACCTGTAATGAGGAGCAATTATCTGAAATGTTTCTGAAAAGATGTAGTGAGCCTACTGAAATACTTAGGCTTGTTGACACAATAAATCATTGATTGTAATGGTCTCTTTGCCCTTAAAATCCTCGAGAGGTATCCTAATAGTTACATACATGATATGAGCTGAATGGAGGATGGAGATTGTGTCTGGCAGATACTTGTTTCTATCAGGAAGTTGGTTAGTTTTTTAAACCATTTTTATGGAGCCCTGTCTCTTTTATGATTGCTAGATTCAGCTCACAATAAAATCCTGCTAATTAAACTATCTGGCTAGAGCAAACCTATAGCTTTGCAGCACTATTGCCACCATTCATGAACAGAAATTTCAAATATAGCAAAGCATATGGTCTTTAACCAACTTTATGCTCTCTTTCACTATTTTTTTTTTAAAGGAAAACAGTAAGTTTCTCAGAAGTCCCACAAAATTCATCATGAGAAGATATGAAATGACATCGTTCCATTTTCAAGGAAAATGTTCCTGGACTCTCCCTCACAGTTCTGTGTCTGCCCACCAGAGATGGCACCAGAAAATGTCAAATATGGCAAGTAGACCTCTATACAAAGGGGATGTGCCCACGGCCAGACTAACACCTGATGTAGCTAAGGAGGTGAACTCTCTTCTGGAATCTCCACCTCTGGGACAATTAGTGTCCAATTGACCTCAATTAGCAACCCCAGAAGAATCCACATTATTTTTTACAAAAGACTCCACAAGTGAAAGGTAGGCATGGGATGAAGGGAAACTATGTAATTTTATTTATTTTTCACACCATAAAAAATGACCCAGTGCAGATTCCTTCTGGATGCATGTACAAGACTGATAAAGCATCAATTAAAAAGACACAAAATTGACTAAGAACCAGCTCGAATGAATTCCCTCACACCTGCAAAATCAAATTCAACCCTCTCCAACTCTTGGCCTCCAGCAAAAGCCTGAATGAGTAGATAAGGTTTACAATATGTCAAGGAGCTTAAAAAATAACTTTGTCAGATCAATAGAATGAGAAAGAAAATCCCAGGACTGAAGTCACCTACTTGGAAGGATTAGTGTACACAGTGGAACCATGACAGAAAGTACTGGGGAGGATATTGAGCTCTTTCACTGTACCTCACGGGACCTGTAGCTGAAATGCCTCAAATACCTTTGTAAAAGAAGTGTCTTGAGAATAACACATTATAGGATGCACCTCCAGTGGTTCTGGGAAAAGAAAATTATATATTTGGGGCATATGAGAGTAGAAACAATTTCTGGAGATGCAGTAAGTGTTGGAGATGTACCCCAGAGGAAAAAGGAAAAAAGCTGGAGGGTCTTGACTCAGGGCAAAAGTTTCTTGGTTTAACTATGTAAGATTTTGAACTTTAAATGTTTTGGAAAAAAAAAAATCTCAACAGACATTTTCTGACACAAACGTAGAATTCAACTGAAAACTAGTTTAAAAATGACCTTTCTCTTCCCTTTTTACAGGAATCTTTTGATCAGCTATATGGGTGCTATAGAGCACTTGAAATACAAATAAAAAGGGCAAGGACTTATGCTTCACTCTAGATCCCAGCAGGACTGATACAAAAAAAATACAGGAAATATCTCCACTGCTGGGAAAGTCAATACTAAAGATGCAGACTTCAAAAGAAATCAATAGTATGACAACACCGCTGCAGAACGGACCTGCCTGTTAGAAGTGATATCTCTTTGCCTGCTGACATACGCGGTATTTTTAATCTAATGATTTCAGCTACCCAGAGCCATGTGCCTCAAAATCATGACACGAGTTTAAAAGGAGAAAAGCTGAAGAAAAATATGTTTTGCACTTTGGCATTTCAGGCGGTTTTTTGGGTATTGGTGGTTTTTGGTTTTTTTTGGTTTTTTTTAAAAAAGAATATGCCTTATAGCTTTTTGCTCACAGCTCACAAGTTCACTTTTTTATGTGACTATGAGGGTTCAAAACCAACTTCTCTTTTTAATGAAAGTTGATGTTAGTCATAACAATATTTCAGGGATGACTGTTAAGAAAAATAACAAAAGCAGTGAAGTGAAATACGTTAAGTTTGCAATACCGAATATCTATTACGCCATTCTTTCCTTTTACTATTGTCCATGAGAGTACAAATTCAGGACATTCAATCAAAAAGGCACATATGAAACAGTAGTGTTCAACCTTGGAAACTGTTTTCATTAGACTGTTATTATAGCTTATATGGCTATTTAACCTATTATTTATTCTGCTACAGTTAGCCCTTTTCTGAAGGAGAAGCGAGTGACTCGCCTAAGCACAGCAGTCACCTACAAAATGATCACTGTAGAGCAGATCAGTTTGCAGTAAAATATATTTATTCCTGAGGATGCTGTGGGATTGGAGGTCAGTGCTTTTCACCAGTCACTGCTAAGAGCTGTTGGGTTTACTCCCCTCAAGCCATGGGCAAGGAGAACATTTCTATGATGGTCTGATGTATCACTGGGAAAGAACAGCAGAGGAGGATCAGGTCAGTGTGCGTTGACTTTCTTCACTTCATGGGGTTAAATTCACTATCTAGTACCTGTAGCCAAATCCTGGCCTCCAGAAGAGATTAGAAATGACACAGACCATTTCTGGTTCCTGGAACTGACCCCTAATGGCAAATGAAGGATGGAGACATGCTGACACTCAGGAGAGGGATCTGCAAAGTGGTTGTGAGAGGCAGTTAAACCTCAGTAACAAGTTCTGCAGCGATCATAGGATGTGTGGCCTGTGTGGCCTTAACTGTGGGTTCACTACAGTGAAGGATGACACCTGGTAGAGACCAGGGACATAGGATTCTGGCTGTGGGCTGCCTTCTCTTCTATCCCCCCAGCTGGGCAAGTGGCCTGAAGCCACAAAAGCTGGGATGGCTCCAGCATGAGCTGATTATGAGACTTGTAAACCTCAACATCCTCCTGCTTTCTGAACATTTCTTTCAAGGTGCATAAAAATCTTGGCATAGTGATATCCATCTCAAGCTACCATAATGGCCTAGAGGAATACCACATCCTGCCTGGGCTGAAAACTGACTGACTGAACTATACTTAGTATGCTTAGATAACACCTTTAAAACCTGTAGTGATCCTTCCTGTTAGACATTTCTTTTCTAAAGCCTCACCTGGATCTCTCTGTCTCAGGAATATAAGTCCACAAGTCCTCATCCTCTCCACAGCAGACATAAAGATCAGACCCTTTCTCTGTGCCTCTCCCAGATGTCTCTCAAGACTTGTGTCTTCCCCATGCTATCATTTCCATGCTGCTTCTGAAGCCACTAACCAAAAAAAAAACCACCAAATGTCAGGGACTAGCAGTCTGGGCTACCCTCACAGACCTGTCTGGTCAGTGGGTTGAACTGGGCAGAAGCCCAAAGACTTACTTTAATGGATGGGATGTATTTTCTGGTGACTGATTGCTTCCTCAATAAATTAGGCAAACACTTCTCCACTGAATCCAGTGACTGATTGAGGAGCCCTTAAAACAGTAAATCCATTCCTCTGTCATTTTTCTGAACAGTAATGGCACTGCTGTAGTCACAGGAAAATACAGAGCTGCCCTTTGCATTGATGACATCCTCATTTAAAGCAGAAGTTACAGTTGCTAAAGCAGCACTTTTGTGGACACAGTAAAAAATCATTAGTCTTGGTGTCTTCTCAGTCATTATTACCACTGAGGACATGAGGCCAGGCTTGAGGGATGTGCTCAGTCAAGAGTGCAGCATACCGTGGAGGTCATTACATGAGTAATGTTTCATTTCCTGAGGGCTTTTAAGTGTAAACCTTTTGTGTTCCTCAAAAAATGCAAAAGGTTGATTATTTATGTGTAGGTTCCCAAGTACTTTCATTTTTGTGTTGTCAGGCGCATTAGAAACTAAAAAGACCTGTGGAAATCCCACAGTTAAACAAAAAAAATGAAGCACCATCTTGGCAGCAAAGAAATGTGAGACGTAACCACTAGAGACAGCTAAAAATCATCTTGTTACCACAAAAAAACAGGTTAAAAAGTGCATTAAACAATCTCAGGAAGCATGCTTTCCTCAACACACCCTTCAAATTATAGGTTTAAACGATTTAATTCCGTACTGTAAAAGAAGAATAACAGAAAATGTATCCCAAAGGTCCCCTCTTCTCTAATAGTTTTGCTTCCTCTTGTCTCCAGTGGTCTTCACTCTTTCTTCTAATAGTCCCCTACCTCTGTGTCTGCCTTGGCTCAGGTTGCATAAAGATTTTTCCAATCCTAAAAAAGGGATGTAGTTTGTCAGAATTGCAGTGCACTCATATCAAAATACATAAAATTGTATTAATAATGATACAGTACCCTCATGTTCCCTTCAAGGACCAATTTGCAGACCCTAACCAAAAGTAGAATCCTTTTGTGTCAGACACTGCACAGATATATCAGAAAATACAGACCCCATAGCAAAGCTTTAAAAGTCCCTGAAGAGACACAATCTGCCACCTCTACATTCAGGAGATAATTATTTTACCTTGAAAAAGCCACAGAAGTGTCTTTATATTAAAAAAAAAATCAAAGGGAAATAATTCAAGAGCAGAAAATTTTTCTATTATTCCTATGGCTAGCAAAAAGCTGAATGATTTTGAGTGCAGTTGGGCTCTCATGAGAGCCACCACTCTACTTGATTGGCAGGGCAAATGAAATCCTTTAATTCACCTTTCCCTCAGAAAGAGAATGTGTGAGGATGAGAGCAGGTACCAAGCACATTGTGACACTGCAGTGTCCAGTGGAGCATGGGGCAGCATGACCTGACCAGGCTCCACCTCATACCTGTGCTCCCACACACACTCAGCCCGAGCCTGGCCACGTGCTGCTCTGACAGCACACCTGTAGGTGCCTGTGACACAGGGGCTCAGCTCAGGTCCCCAGTTCTTGCCCCTGCTGAACAAAGCAGGCACTCACTTCCCTCCATCCCTGCTGATTTGAGGTGGGTTCAAACCAGGACCTACAAGAAAAGTGAAAGGCACCTGAAGCCATAAGGATGTGCATTTCTGAGAGCCTTGATTAATTAACCTCAGAGCTCTAGTGTTTGCTCACTGTGTCAGTGAGGTTGAACGAGGCAGGGTTTGTAAGTTGGCCCTACGCCTTTGTGCTCATGTAAACACAACCCTCTTTCTTCCTGGTGGTGGTTTCATTAAGCAAAATGCTCACAGTTGGCACCAAAGTGATGTTCTGTTCATCCCCAAATTCAAAGCAACTGTGTGAAGGGCCTGCATCAAGGTGAACATAAGCAAAGTCTACTGTAATAGCTGGTCACATCCCAGAATTGAACAGAATTCAAGGAGCTCCATAGGGAGGCAGGAAAATCAGTGACTGGGGAAGTCACAGAAGAAATGGTCTCAGTGGTTTGAGATGTGTGGACCTTCCCTCAAAGTAATAACCCTTCAGCTGGCATTAGCAGAGATGATTCTCTCTGGAAATGAGAGTTAAACTGCCCTCACTTAGTTCATAATGTCAACATACTTTGAAATGCCTGAAAACCCATAGCAAGTTGGTATAGGTGGGGAAACTGAGGTACAAAAACACTGAACTGAAGCAAGAAATTGAAAACTTTTTTTCTGAATCCCAAAGTAGTCTTTAGATTTCCTCCTATGTTTAGAAGATCCAGGATGCACAGAAAATTATTTCCACTATTGAAGACTAATTCCAAAGGGGAAATTGCTCAGCTAATTACACCTCTTGCCTTTGGAATTTTGTCTGGGTACACCAATCTTCACTTCCTGGCTGAAATAGTTGCCTTCTGTTGTTATGTGCTGCCTTTTCATTTCTGGCAATTCCCTGCTTGTTCTTGTTTTTTAATGGTGAGTTAACTCATGAACCTGAAATGAATAGAGTGCTAAGTGGGCCAGCCCCCTTCTCTGACAGTAATTTATGATATATTGCCTGGTCCCTGCAGCTTGGTGCTTACGGAGGGTCTGACCCCCATCATCTAGAGTGAGCATTTCATACTCTCAAACAGTTTCAGCTCCAACAAAATCCCCCTCAATCCACTCAGCAAAGCTGATCTGTGGGGACGGAAGTTGCAGCACAAATGTCAGGGACTGAATAATAATCGATAGCTCTGTGGTGAATTTCCACGAAGAAATAATGTCAGATATTTTTAGTAATTACAACTAAATCTCAATTCCTACCACATACATAGATGAAATACATCTGTTTGCACTATGATGTGAAGTTAATCTCATCATTAATAATTCTTCTCGTATTTATCTTAATATTGTTAATTACATGGGACTTGCTGGCTATGAGTACGAAAGCGTGTGTAATTTGTCTTTTTTCCAAGAATTTCCAGTGCAATTTACCATTAATTACTTGCTGCTTAATACAACAACCTCCCCCAAAGAATAATTCCAGCATTATTATTGCATCTTAGAACAGTTGCTAAGGCTTTTTATTCTGCATAATATGTCATTACCAAGAAGGGTGAAAAAAACCCTACAGCCATTCTTACATTCTAAATGGTATGCTAATAGACAGCAAAATTTGGATAATTTAACAAGATAAAGGCTGTCCTTGAACTTTACTTATTAATGATAGAGCCAATCTTAATTTTAATGATTTATGAGCATGCTTATATAGCATATTCTCCAGCGTGGGACTTATCCAGTGCTTTGGATAGATTTTCTTTGGCTTTAATGTCCTTTTAATAGGCACTTTATGACCTGAGTGTTAAAAAGGAACATGTTCTGGCCAGAAGCTGCTTTTTATTGCAAAGAGCATTTAGCACATTTCTGGAGGGAGTAGTCCAGCTCTAATGTGGAGAAAGAGCAAGTTGTACAATGTAAATAGTGCTCAACTTTGATGTCTTTATAGAAGACTTAGACTTGAAGGCTGAGGTATTTGTAGATTTTAGATACAACCATTGCATGATTAAACTGGTGCATGTGATCACGACTGGATTCTGTTCAAAATTAATGGAAGAATTATAAAAAGCAGGTTTATGACAAAAACTTCCAAGGATTAATTTTGAGAAATCCTAGCTGTGTCTAAATAAAAAGTAAACTTGGGTACAAACTGGGAGTGGAGCTCCCTGATGTTCTGGGGTGGGGAGCTGATGCAAAATAATTCTGGTCCCTCATGCCAGCTTCTTTCCCATAGAAACTGGCATGTCATGCACAAGAATGTCTGGAGAGACAATGCATGTTCAGGGCACACCCCAGCTTGGATAGAAGCAATTGAATTCAAGACCTCTCTTGAGTCCAAAAATAAAGATAAACAAGGTATATTGGAAGATCAGGACCATGCTCTTGGAAAACTCACAGAATGTCTTCATCTATCTTGCATCTGCAGCTCAAACAAGGAGCTAAAAACCTTCCAGACATCTAGGGTTTTATGTCTCCCAGAAGATACTCACTGAGCAGACACACAGGGAAAAGCCCTTTTTTTCTCTCTAAATCTGAGCTCCAGCTTCAATAGCATCACCAAAACCAATGCACAGAAACTGCAGCGCTGCCAAAAATTAACTAGTGCACAGGATCACAACACCATCGCATACACCAGTGGAAGCTTGTCTGCACATTAGCTCTGCTCTCAGCTCTCTGACCTCTTTTTGCACTGATTCCTCTTCCCTCCATGGAGCAATTGCAAGCAATAATTGTTAGCAGCAATTGAGGCAAATGCAAGAGGGTAGCAAGAGAGCTTAGAGTGCTGCCGGGATTCCTTAAGTATTTATCAGACATTGATACAGCTCCCAGGTTCCTTCAACTGCAAATTACCTAAGAAACTGACAACCACAATAAGAGATGTCTGGCTGGCCTGGGGTGCATTATAGCTTAATTGTGGGGGTTTTATTATTTTCTTTCTCAATTTTTAAACTTTCCTCATAAACCTGGCCATAGCTCCCTTCAATCTAAGTGGCAGTTTCTATGATTCTAAAGTTCAATGTTGGATTAGTAACAGATTGTAAATAAACTCAGAATTTCTGGAAAGGCTCCGCAGTTTCATTTAACTTCAGCATACTATCCATCCACCCATGTTACAACTGACTAAAACTCAGAATTTCAAACTGAGTTGACTAAAAGGTTGAAGATTTGAGGTTTTCCAGAAACCAGAAGTTTCAAACTTCTTGATAATGCCAAAATGCTTTGTAAAAGTGTTTACAATGGATTGGATTAGACTGAGCTAACTGAATTGCACATTATTTTATTGTGAAACTGAAGCACTGCTCCTGAGCCTCTCAGAAATGAAGCACAGAAAAGTCCTGTGTAATCAAGACTTGTCTGTGAAATATAGCAGCTTAGTCAGATCCCCATTTCCTCACAGAAAACTTTTCCATTAGAAAAATACTTCAGTAGTACCTGGTTGGTCCCACAGCAGCAGATTTTCTGGAACTGAAGATGATTTTGATGAGAAAAGGGTAAAAAGGCATATTTAGTCCTGTAAAACCTGGAGCGAGAAGAGCTGATGATACCATTTTACTCTGCTTTGGTATTGCCTATTCCAGAATTTAAAATAGTTTATTCAACTTCTGTGGAGAAAAATAACCCCAAACAAACTAACAAAAACAAAGGGAGACCTTAAAAGCAAATGCATTGTGGAGCAAATATCTTGGAAGCATTGGAAACACAAGAGCCTCAAAACCTAGAAGAAACTGAAATGAAACAAAGAGGACTAGACAAATCTTCATTTGTTTTACAGACTTCTGTTGTGTATAAGAAACACAAAACACCTTACATTTGCTCAAAACTAGCTGTAATGCAGGGTAAGTAAATGTGACATATAAACAACTTGTTCCCTCAGAGGTGGGAGGGGAAGATCTTTGAATTGTGGTGATGCCCTCCACCTCCCACCCCCCCCCAAAAAAAAAAGAAAAAAAGTAATCTATCTGCATTTTGTTAAAATGAGGTTGATATTTGTAAATTTACCAGATACAGACATCCTGGTATAAAGACACCTTTGTCTAGGAACTTTCCCATTGTTTCATAGGAACTTGGAAAATATATTAGTGGAACCATCCTACTTATGAAGCTCAAAAATTTAAGCTAAATGGGAATATCCAACAGTGATGCCACTCTGAAAAGCTTCTGACATTCAGTTGATCTTATGATGTGAATTTGATTGCTTCTGACTCCATCCATTAAAGGTCACTGGTTTGTATTCCCCCACTCGCTCTGTCTCACACATGCATGCACACACACTAATATTTTCTCTTATTGTCTGCATATTTTCTCTGCTATAGAGCAAACCCAGACACCAGCTCAGTATATATCAGAGGATATGACACCATTCCCGAGAAGGATTATGCTGAAATGTTGCTATCACTCAGCACTTGTAGCATCTCTGGGTATTTGGTGTTCACTTGTCACATTTTTCCTTGGGTCCCGCCAAGTCAGCTGCTATACATCTTGCATCTTCCAAAGAGATAAGTCACATGCACTCTGTCAAGCTCTCCTCAGAGGTGCTTTTCCTATGGTAATGCCTTCCATGGGAGCTACCCCATATTTTAGAAGCTGTCCTCTCATTCCAAGGAGCCCCCATGACTGATCATTGAGCAAGCGTCACTTAAAAAGCATCGTGTTAATTTTTTAATTATTTACAAGAGCCAAATTAGATTTACAATAAGTATGAGACTCCTATGCTGATTTCATGAAGTGGGAATGCATGATCATTAGAAACACGTGGATTTCAATTAGTCAGGCTCATATTACATTGAATTCTGAATCAGAGAGTCTTCTTTTCTCATAAGCATGTTCATGCTGGATATTGTTTCTCTCTGAATACATATAATTACAGTTTACATTGGTGTCTTTTGAGATACAGCAAAGTAGGCAGATGTGTAAAACACACACCTTTTGCTAATGCAGAGGCACCCTGCCTAAAATGCAGTCCTGATCTTTTGTGGAATGTTTTACCTCTGGAGGATGAAATGGAGATTGTTTTTTCGAGCTGCAGGTGGATAATTTTTCAGTCACGCAGTCAGGAAAATCATTGAAAAGGGATAATTACAAGCCATGGACAGATGATGGGGTTTGTTTTCCATCAAAACCAGATGCCAAATGTCCTTATATTCAAGATCACTAGGCAATTCACTACTTAGTGGTGCTTAGACAGAAAAAGAGCTTTTTTAGATTAACACAGAAATAACATATTGTGAGGTTTTAGGTTTTGTGGTAAAATCTACAGTGAGTGGCTATCTGCAGTGCATAAAATATACATTATTCAGGGTCCCAATATCTATTCTTCAATGAGCTCACAGACAGTATATTCATTAAAGTCAGCCTTTCCCAGTCTCTCCCAATAAGGAACTTGAAAAATGGCTATCTCGTGGACAGTTCTTTCTATAGATATTTGCTATTGAAATTTTTTACAATTACTGTGACCAGGATGGAGCACATACACAAACAGCTAGGATTGATTTGCAGGGATTACAATGAAATCCAGGAATATAAGGCATGATGTCTGATGAGAATGATGAGATTTTGTTGTTCCAAAGACTTTTCTTTTTTCCCTTATCTAGGCATAAAGTTCATCTATTTCTTTTTGAAGTGTGCCCCACTAAAATATGCCTTGATGCCTTCTCTGTAGGCTTTCCCATTCTGTTGGAATTTCCCATGTCTGCCAAAAAGCCTGGATGAGCTGAACTGAACTCTGATGTAATTGGCAACATCCAGCTTACACAGAATTGGGTATGTCTTGACATTTTTTTCTGTTTTCACTCAGAGCTTCTGTTTAGGGGACATTCACATTTAGTGTATGTAATACCTCTGTCCTTGGGCAGAACTTCTTTCCTTGTAAGAGCTTGCTATTTACTGATTGCCACCACCAGCTGTGGGAACAGGGATTCATGCTGTTATCAGGATCTGTAGGTTTAGAATATGGGGGAACAGGATTTAATTTCAACAGTACTTAGAGAGAGGATAAGTCAGGTAGACAAATGCTGATGAGTTGAGCATGCACAGGGCTGCCAGGTATGAGTTTCTCACCTGTTAGACATGTTCTTATGGATAGAGGATTTTCTAGCACATCTCAAAAAGCACAGTACACTTGTTTAAGCAACTACATCCCTTCGAAGGTTACTGTAATGGTAACTGGCAACAGGAGAGAGTGAAGTCTAGGGAAGACAGAATCATTGATTGCCTTATTTCCAGCTGCATAAAATCCAAACTCTGAATAGACAGAATTTACATCCCATCTCTTCTAATAATACAACGTCTTATGTTGCAAAAATTGTTTTTAACCCAAATCCAAGGTTTGGAGAAGCCCTTTCATGAAATAGATTCTACCGTCTCTGGTGTCAGAATCTTTTCAGACTCCAACTGTTCTTCAGTACTATTTACATCCAAATATTTGTTTGGCACCTTACAGTGGTTCAAGGCATACCTTGGCGTTGGCTCTGAAAATTTGACTCTGTGTGTGGTTCTATAAATGTGTCCTTTGGGTCATATAAATATAATGCTTTTAAATATTTTGTCATCGGATAGTTCTCTGATTCATGATATCCATTTCAGAGAGACATTTCCTTTAAGACCTTTTTGATCCTCCTGAATGCTGAGGGATAACATCAGAGGACAGAAAGGGGGAGCATTTGTACTGACTACTGAGTATCTTTTGCTGAAAAATTAAAAAGCCACAAGAAAATGCTCCTCCCATTAGAGTTCTTTGCTCTTAGTGTGTGTTTCAAACTCCGTATGTTGGTGCTGCTGTTCTATCCCAGACTTAATTCAAGAAGCATTCATATACTGGTAGTGCATGACAGTGTCACATTTTCCCCCTGGTGGAAATCAAGCGAGCCCCAGGCAACTTCAAAAGCTCTGTTTCTTTCTCAGTGATACATGTGGACTATGATACCTCTAGCTACATCTTTTCACTAACTGAACATGTATCAACCCACTTTGGATAGTTCTTATGGATTCAAACAGAGAAATCTAATTTACAATTGAACCAGAAAAGCAATTTTGGGACTAGAAATGTTTGAATTATTTCCATTTATCTGGAGACATTCAGGCTTGTCAAGAACCATTGCTCATAAAAGAGCAAACAAGTACAGCTGGTCTATCACAAGTAAAGTTCAATTCTGCTTTGTCATGGATGAAATAGAGGTATCCTTCTTCAAAATCTGCCCTTACAGCACTTAGTACAATTCATTTTTGCTAAGGCTGCTGGTCCTGCCATGTGCCTCAAGATCACTGTGACTAATAAAGCACAAAAATTGTGTCATCCCAGCCTGCCTGCTCTTACAGCAGCTGCCAGTCCAGGTCACCAATCCTGGGGCAGAAAGATTGGCTGCGTTATCTTAACATGCATCCAAATTTCAAGGGAGAAACCAGCTATGAAAAGCTCAGTGAACAGGCTTGAGCTGAAGACAGAAGCTGAGGTGCAGCAGAGAGCACTTACTGTCAGAGTACTCATAGCCTTCAAGCTCATTACAGTTTTTCCCCTTACACCAAATTTGAGCATCATGGCTGTGATACCTCATTCTGTTGCTAGAAGCTAAAGTAACTTGCCAAAGGTCACCTGGGAATTTCCTTCATGCCTTCATATCTGCCTTCATTGTCTTTCTTTCAGTCTTTAGCTTACATTGCTATTTACCATTATTATCAATTTAGTTTTTCTCTTTGATGTACAGAACTTTTCCCTAAGAGAAAGTTGATTTCCACCAACTCTCAACTCAAGGCTCCAACAATTCTATTTGTAATTAAGTATCTCTAGTTTTGAATAGTTCCATCATTTATTCTACATTTCCTTTCTGACTCTCTCTAGAGACTTTAGATTAAACAAATTCCCCTGGAAACAGCTCACATTACTGATTAATGTGAACAGGGTCTCTCCTTTGCCAGCACTTTGTTATTTCATGGATTTTGCCATTAGTTAAACTGTGGTTGGAAATTTTCAAAGCTGTGTTCCTTTTGATGTAGCAAGGGCAGACAAGGCCAGTGGCTGAAGTATAAGCCCATGAAAGCTGAGCACCTGACTAACAGAGGGTAGCTGTATTCAGAAAGTCACTGGCCAGCTCAGACTCTTCTCTCCACTCCTCAACAGAGTTGTTAGAAATGAAGAGGAAAATATTAACTTAAAACCAGATTTAAGCAATATGGATGGAGTTAGACTCCTTTTGTTTTCCCAACTAATACTCTTGCGTAGCTTAAAATTATCCTGACAGAAAAACAATTGAGGCAGCTTTTAAACTAATGACACAATCCCATGGATAATTTCCCCTAAATAGCACAGAGATGTGACTGAATGATCCTATATATCATTGTGGGAAGCAATTTTCCTCAATGAGTTCTACCTGCTGGATATTGCAGTGCATTACAGAGTGAGTAAAAGCCTTCCTCTGAAATCAGATTCAAACTAACTTTGGAGCAAAACTTAAACCCTGAGGGTGAGAGAGCCATGATTATATTTAACACCTCCCTTTGATTCACAGGTTCCACATGTTCCTCCCCACATCTGGCAGCTCCTGATGTGAGTTATTCCCACGAGCTGCATGGCTTTCAGACTGTCTTCACAGGTGTTACTGAGCTTAATGTGGGCTTCACTGCTGCTTGGTATATTGCCTAGCATCTCTCAGATGTGCTTTCCTGCAACAGTTTCTTAGGTCTTCAGGCTGCCACATCTCTTTAACAGGAAAATTCTTCCCCTCCTTACTGTCCAGCTGAAGGGAGATGATGACTTCCTGGATGATGATTTTGTATACTGCAGAACACCACATACTTGCTTATAAGTCTCACTGATATTTTGCCTAGCTTTGCAACAGTCTGGCCAAGCAGTGGAGAACTGACTAAACCACGATCCATCTGTTAACTCCCAGAAGCTTTTTGTGTGTTTTGTGCTTCTTTTGCCCAGGCCAATTACTCTGGCTAAATGGACAGATCAGTTGGGCCCAGACTAGGGGATTCACCTCTGTGATGGGCATTCTGCCACACAACATCACCTTCACCAGCATTTACCCCCATTCTGCCATCTGTAGACAAGTTTCTTGCAGCTTGGCTGCTCAGAGAAAGTGCTGCATTTCATCTGGGTGGAGAACTCTCCAAACCTTAGGGTACAGGGTAGCAATCACTGCTGGATGGTGGTGACTGGATCCATTTCAAATGGGGCAATGGACTGTCTTGAAGTAGTAAAGCCTTTTGTGTCATAGTGTGCAACTGAAGGTGAAAAGGGTGTTCATAAGCCAACAGCACCAGCTCAAGAGTCACATCCCTTCTCTGTGAAGCAGCTCTCCTGCAGCACTGACATGCAGTGCAACAAAGAGCCAAAGCATTAAGCAAGAGGTTTATTTAAAAAACAAACAAGCAGGACGCTGTTTGCATTTCTATAAGCTGAAACATGAGCAAAAGCTCAGGAGGACAAAGGCAAAAGATAAATACATTGACATTTTTTAACAGAAATAAAGATCAGAGCATCAAGAAAGCCAAGCCCAAAGTTCTGAAGCAGACTTTTGACACAGCACATTTCAATGGATATGGAAAAAAAGTTTGTATCTTTTCTGTCCTGCAACCTTCATTCCTGGCCATTCTGTTTGTCACAAATAAGCAGTAATTTATGTTTTGACGACTCGCCCCAGCAAATAGAACCATAAAAACAATCCCCAGCCATTTGTTTGTGTATATTTTTTTTTTCTGAGGCTCAAATTTATTTTAGATGACACTTTTTTCCCCCCTTGGCCGAGACAGGATATTTTCTCCGTGCCTTTTATCAAACTGACAGGTGATATTGCTTTAAATTGGGCACTGCATCAACAACAGAGGCTTTCTCATTTCAAGCCCAAAGTGTCAGTCATGTGAATGAGAACTCATTTTGTCCCTTATTTACTAAATGCAGATTGGGTTTTCAGGAGCTGGGAGTGCAGAAGAGGAAAGGGACGCCCTGGGTGATAATGGGAATGAACGAGAGAGGACAGCAAAAGAACAACACAGCATGAAACAGGCGGGAACTTATTGCGGGTTGATTAGATGACATCCATCTTCTTGTCTATAAACCATCCCCACAAGCATGGCTTTCAAATTCACTTTGTCCCCTGTCATGGCTCCCTCCCCATTAACAGGATAAAAGGTGACAGGGGACTGCAGGATGCTCCTGATGGATTTCAGTGCACTGGGGATGTAGCTAAAGGGTTACAGATCAGAGGTGAACTATGATTTGAGACTGAATCCCTGGATTCCCTGATTTCTCGTGGATCCAACACACAGTCTGGGGCTCAGGAAGAAGCAGCTTCCTGAAGAATGCAGGGAGAGTCCTTGGCTGATGTGATGGCCTGCCTAGTTAGTCTCAATGTCTAGAGGATTCTGAGAGCACATCATCCAGAAAATATGACAAAGAAGAAATCTTGAACCTACACTAAAACAGAAAGTTTCCGGACAGTGTGAATACATACACGTATTTGTTAAAGTGGGAATATAGGACACTTCATCTGGAAAAATAGCCTCTCAGAGAACATGGTGTTTGTCTCAGAAATGTACCAACAATTCTGAAATTTTAATATATAATCTTTTATTTTAATATAATCTTGTTATTATAAGAGGATGACAACTTTCAGTGAAACCATGAAACTATAAAAGCTTTGATATCACTGTATGTATTTCAACCAATTACTATCTAGACTCACTTTTATAGTGTTTAAACTTCATATTGACATTACATGTGTGAGCAGCCTGCAGATGCTGAACAGGCAGGGAATTCTGCTGCCTTGGCACCTGATCTCCTGCTGCTAGAGCACCAATTAGCCAGAAGGAGGAAGGAGGTTTCACTGTTACAAAAATGGGAGCAGGATTTAAGTACAGCAACTGTCGCTGTAATTTAAGGGAACAGAGGGAGGAAAGGAGACCTGCCCTTGTGTCATCCTATAGAAGGTGTTATAAAGTTACATCTGTGACAACACACTGCTGGAAACTAGAGACAGATGATCGAAATTCATGCCAAAATCTTCTTATTGCTCTCTCCCCCCGCTTCCCCTGTCTCTAACTGTATAAAAATCACCTGGATCTGAGAACAGGCAGGACTGCGCATGATTTACACAGGCAAGTTTTTCCACTTTCTAGTGATCTCAATATTTCCCTGCTCTCTCTTGACAATGTTTATGATGACTGGTACCTATCTCAAGAAGGGCTTTATGAGTCACACTTTAAGAAAAGCAGCCAGGAGTCATCCATGTGAGAAAGTTTTTGAATAACTCTTGTGGTTCCGCGTGACTGCAGCAGCATCCCATGGTTTGCCCACGCAGAGCTGCATCCCTCAGTGAAATGTTTAGTTCTCCTTCCTGCTCACTGCCCTTACCCAAACCCCCCTCAGTACCAAGCAGAGCCATAGAACATCCTGTCCCTCAGCCCCATTGTTTCCTTCACAAGTTCTCATACATGCTTTTAAACCAAAAAGCCAGGTTTTACTAGATAAAATAATTTTATAAAGAAGGGAAAACTTACAGTGACTTGATGAGAAAGGAGTGTTAGAAAGTTTTACAGCCTGGAGTGTTTCAGATGTAGAGGACAGGGGCAAAGTCTGTTGTCTGTTTGGCTGCTGTCAGCTCAGAGGCCCTCTGGGGCACAGTAAATTCATAGAAGTCCTGCCTGTTTCCTGGGATATTTCTCCTTCTGTCTGGGTGTCCATGCCCAATTGTCCCCACTGCTGAGCAGTGTTCCTGGCTCTGCAGATGCTTAAGGGAGGTCTCTTCTTCCTAACCTGTCATGAAGTCTGTGATCACCTTTCAACTGCTCCTGCAGGATGAGGCAATGTTGCCTTTCCCCAAGGTGCATCCACCCAGTCACTGTTTTTTCTAAGATGTACAGCAATATGCAAGTGGAGAGATATAAATAAAATGGGTGCTGTCTACTATGTAAACCAGCAGGAGTCAGTCAATGTCATTAAAAAGGGCCATCCAGGTGGGAGGAGCAGTGCTGGGGTTTGGCTTTTAGTACATATCCTGGCTGCTGTCACATTCCTGCATCAGTGCTGTCCTCACTCAGACTTCTTTCACCTGAGCACAATTCCCTCAAATTTAGGAAACTTCTGCAGAGAATCTCCACCTGGAAGAGACCTGGTGTCCATGTCCATGTCACAACACATATAAACACATACTCAATATTGACATGCTGTTGCTGTGCCTTTCCAGATGGTGGGGAGGTATTTAAGTCAGCAGGGAGATATTTTTGCTGTCATCACCTGTTTCTGGTTTCTGTGTACTGTTTTCTGATAAGTGCTACTAGAATTGGAAAGCACATGAATATATGAAGAAGCTTGCTGTCTGTGTGCTTAGGTGGAGAGTGTATACCTGTCAAGAGCACTATGAGACTGTTCCCATCTTAAAAGTTAAGACAAAGTTTGTCATGGTTTTGCTTTAAGGCAAGTAGGAGATTTCACCTAGAAGATCATGATTGTGTTTAGTTTTTAATCTGAAAGTGAGCCAGAATAGATTTTAGGAGTTCACAGTGACTAAGTGTGAAAATAGGTGAAAGATAATTTCCTAAAATTATCTGAATTTAGAATAGATCATGGGAACAAGGAAGGCTCTGTAACTCTGAATAGCCTGTGATATCAGATCTTGCTCCACATTAACATCTAGAGAGACTTAGGCATATATAGTGTAAACAATGTCAAAAGAATCCAGGTTGATTAGATGTCTTGTGTTATAACAGTGATTGTGAATAATTGAAATATCATCACACGCAGAGAGATGAAGTCACATGAGAAAAACACAAACCAAAAATTAACCTAGAAAACTAAGAAAACAAATCTGAATGCCACAGGAACCCAACAATGCAAAGGATACAAATATAATAAGCAACACTATGCCATCAAACATTTAAAATGGCAAAGCAAAAATAGTTCACCTAATTTAAACCCCAGAGTTTTCCTGTTATGCATAAGAGAGGCACAGAGATGATACATATGTGCAAGAGCACTGCAGGGCACTCAGCACAATTCAGATTGACTCCTGCAGAGACCTCTCATCCTCTGGTCAGACAGCTTTCTTTTTCCAGGTCTGGAAAAAGCGTGGTCAGAAGTGCAAAGATAAGGGCAGGAAAAGCAAATGTGATTTCTGCCCTGAGTTTAATATATGCCATTCATTGATCTTGGCCTAGTTTTGGTACACCAAACTGCTATTTAAATTCTACTTTGATCATGTAGCAACATTGGCTGAACTGGTGGTTAACCCACTAACTTCTCTTAAATCAAGGATTCTTGAATTTTAACAGAGTCCTTAGGAGAAACTTACATTTCCCCATGGCACCAACATAGATTAATACTAAGTGATCTCCAGGAGAGACCTAGGAGAGGACACCTCTTCCTGAGTGGCTCATGCCCTGGGGAACACTGAGCCATTCAGGAGAGGAGGGGACTCTTTGTAAGAGGCTTTAAGAGGAAACACATGCTCCTGTATTAGCTGAGCCAAACCCAGGCCACTTGGCTACTCAGAGTGAGATGGCAGCAGCAAACCATTCTGGCTCTTCCTTCATTTTTCTTTGCTGAGCTCTCACCTCCCACATCCAGTCTGTACCACATTGCCTGCCATCACCTCCCACCACAGGGACCCAGAGCCTGAGATCTCCAAGCAAGGAACTGTCTGTCCTGGCCACTGAAAAAACTGATTCAGATAAAGTCTGAATTCCTCCTGGGATGGCAAAGAACCATCCATGCCTATCAAAAATTATCCCAGAGCTAAAATGACTCATTGTTATAAAATTCATCAACACCCACTCCCCTCCTCTTGACGTCTTTAGGACCCTCTTACAAAATGCCAAGGAAAAACAGTTTCTCAGTTAACAAAGTTTCCCATTCAGATTGTGGAGGATTTGGTAACAATAAGTTTTAACATAGTGTTTGCCAACAGTGATTTACATATGCATTCCTGTGACAAACCAGATAATTTTCCATTCAGAGAAGAGCTGCCTTGCACATTCTATTTTACAGGGACTGAACTTCTAAACTAATGTATTTCCAGAGGAGCAGAGAAAAGCAGAGTCAGGAAGACACCATTTAATGAGCACAAACCCATTACTGATACTAATCCTCAGGAGAAATACAGTAGAATAAACCTAAATTGGTGCCATTTCTTCAATGATAATGTAGCAATGCTGCTTGACACCAGGTGAGGATCTGACCCTGTTAACCTTCATTGACTCAGGCATATGTTTCCAAAGCATTTAGCTAACTGAAGAAATGAAATGTAGCTAAGATTGGAGGATGAGGATGCAGCTCTTGAGGAACAGGAGGGCAAAGGGAAACTACAGGTAAATTTCTGCCTCTCTGAAATGGCAGTTCAGTGTCACTAGGGGAGGGTATTCTTCACACTCACAGAGGACAAATCTGGGCTGACTCTCATTGCTGACTTGCACCACAAACCTTTCCAAATTCTGTGGTCTTTATCCCCTCCTAAACCAAGGCACTGTGTATCCCTGACATTCCCCAAAGAGGACAACAGCTTTGAGAATCAGCCTCTTACTCTGCAGATGCCACTTAAAGGGTGACACCTTTGTCATCCTATAGGGCCTGCAATATCTCATTCACTTAAGAAATAACCCTAATAGTTAATCACATGCAACCCAAGCAGAATGCATCTGGATTTTGGGATGACAAGAGCATACAGTAACCTGTGTTTCCATTAGGTGGTTTGTGTAGAGATTTGAAAAGCCTCCAAAGTATATTACAACAGTTGCCTCCAGCTTTGATGGAATTTTAGGGGCAGAAAGGCATGAGAGAGACCCAAATTTCCTTAGTGGAGAGGCCACATCAGCTGTCACCTGTGCAGCCCATTCTAAATGCCAACTTGTTCAGTTATAAAGAATGAAAGTGGACTCATAAATGCCAAATCTTTCTCCAAAAACATCCATAGGGCATCTCTGCCACTGGGAAGCACCCACAAGACAAGGATCAAGCTTTCATTGTGCAAAAACTTTCTAAATCAAAACAAATATCTAATTTGGTAAGTAATCACCAGGGGAAAAAAATTACATGAAATAAAAGTTAAGAGCTAAATAAAGTAAGAAAAGTGCTTTACAAAACCTTTTTAAATACAGACACGTTTGCTGAGGATCCTGCAGAGGTAGCAGGACTATGGAGAGGTCTCACAGTATTTAATAGTCTTCCTATTATTTAACAGCCATTACTGGCAGGGGGTAACAATACAAAAACTCCTGTTTCAAGGTGTTTTAACAGAACTCACAGGCTTTTAACATTTTCTTAATTGAGGACTACATATTTGCTAAATGGATATATCTCAGTATGACCACACAGAACATCACAACCACATTAGAGCACCCAAGGAAACAGGACTGCAAAGAAGCAATAAAAACAGGTAAGCAAAGATGATCATTAATCAGGGATTCTTCTACCATTCAAGTCCTTCTCTCAGTATGATTAGCTAGTGTGCAAGGCATGGTTCCTTTCACACTGAACAGTTTCTTTGGTTGGTTTTTTTTCTTGTTTTTTTGTTTTTTTTTTTTGTTTTTTTTTTTTTTTTGTTCTGGTTTGATTTTCTTTTGTCTGTTTTTATTTTTCCTAACTCCACTGCAAGTGGGGACTGTGTAAGTGTTTTTAATAAAAGGTATGTCTCAGAACCAGGTTATCCAAGGGAATGAGGCCTTTTCTAATTTCAGCTTCAGTCTGTAAGCAAATAGCCCCAGTTTAATAAATCTGTTTTATTATGATGGGATTTCTTTTTCCTTCACAGTCTTGTTTGTGCATCAGGGAGTAACAGCAATAAAATCTCACGTTCCACCAGAAGGAAATATGTTCATAATGTTAGTTAACAACTTGGAAAAATGTTTCCCATGTTGTGAAGGGTGCACCAGTCTGCAGGGTAACCAGAGCTAGGGGGGGAAAAAAAAAGGAAAGAGATCTTTGGCAACAACTCCCGTGCTTCCTGACAGGTTTAATCTGTTTCAAACCCTCCTTTGGTTTAATCTCTTTTCAAAACTGAAATCTGTATTCCAATTTTTGCTATGACCTCTTGGTCATGAGGATTCTGACACTGATAGCTTTTTCTTAGAAAAGAGAATGGATCCTGCTGATTTTGAATATAAAAATCCAGACCAAGAAGGAATACCAGCATGTGGTGGTGCCCATTTCACCCCTTCTCTTGCTTCCTTCTAAGTTGACCTTTAAGGGCAATTTATTTGCTCTTCTATGGGGAGATAACAAAAGGTCAGTGCAACACTCCCAAGATACAGCTCCCAAAAGTCATTAGCAGGGGAATATTATGAAGGTTTGCTCTGCTACCTGAGAGCACTCCTGTTTCACCCACTTTAGATAGAAGGGATTTCCAAGATACCTTGCTGTCTAAAAGGAAGGATCAGGCATATCCAAAGCACCAGCCTACCTCTTGTCAATGTTACAGTTCATGGCTTAAACATTTTTATGGAGGACTTTTGCTCATTATGGCAAAACTGTATAAAGAAGTTGTGGCACCAAAACCCTCCCCACCCTGCATAGCCAGAGTGGAACCTTGGACTGTGAGTTCAGCTGCCTAAGGGAACTTGAGAGAAGATAAAGGTGACACTTATTGTTCAATCACCTCAGGTCTAGGAAAAAACAAATAAGGCTCAGGAAGAAGAATGCATCCAAATGAAAGCCAAACTCAGCAGCTGTCCTGAAAATCATCCCTGGCTGGGTTCGGGGAGTCCATAGCCCAAAGGCTTTTCTGCTGAGGTCAGGTTTGCACAGGCTTCCCCTCACCAACCAAGAATGGAGGAGGAGAATTTTGGTTGTGTGGCATAGCCTCTGGTCAGAGGCAGTGAGCCCCCATCCTCCCTCTCACAAACTGGCTCAGCTGTAAACCCCCACCCCGGGAAGGCCACATCCACAGGACATTCCCACAAGGGGCAGCTGAGAGTGGAACCTTGGACTCCATCAAAGTCCATCAAAGATAACCCATCCAAGAGCCCCAGAGTGCTCCCAGACCCACTGCTGAGGCCCTGCAGCAGAGCACTGCATGTGATGCAAAGGGATGCAGCAGATGCAGAGTCTGTTGCAAGGGATTGTGTCAAACTTGCCCCCCGCCAAAGCAGGCACCTGCATGTTCCTACCTGGCCCAAATGCATATGAACCCTTTGACTCTGTGGTTTTGGAGGACCCTCACCACCAAGACCAGATGGAGAGGATCAATGGGACACCACTGGGATCCACAGAGTGATTATATTTTCTATTTAATCTGTCTCTGTCACTCTCTTTCTCTCCACCCACCTCTTTTTCTATTTCTTTCTCCCTCTCATATTTACTGTTATACAAAATCCATACTATTAGCTTTGGCATATGGTCTCATTTGCACCTTAAATTGGGCAGAGGCATTTCTAATAATTTTAATAATTGGATCATAACATCTCTATAGTGCTGGAGGATGACTGGTAGCAAACAGGGACTCTGGATTTATTTGGAATAATGCAGAGAAGCAGCATTCTCTTTGTTCTGGGAAAACAGACTTTTGCACACCTTAAAACAGAGAGGAAAACAACTTCATTTGTACAGGCTCAGAGATAATTTGCTTTCAACTGCAATTATTGTTTCCAACTGCAATAATATATTCCTAGCCACACAATAATTTTCATGTAACCCTCGAAAATAATTATCACCTAAAGACCAGAAATAAGTAGAATCACCAAAGTGTTATTCCATTTAATATATTATTCCATACTTCCTTGATAGGGAATACTGACATTTTATAGCCACTTAAATTTGTATTTGGAGCACACACAGTTGCATCTTTTGCTGAATTCAGACACCTGCAGTTTGCATTTATGATTAAGAGAATAATGAGTGATTCAGACTACTTACTGTCCAGGGGCTTCACAGTCTTGCATATGGAGATGTACAGCTTCCTAGCATAAGGAACATTCTGCAAAGTCTGACTGATACTTTACTTTTCCTTCTCCTGAAAAAAAGCAGGAGCACACTTGATAGATGCAGCAAGAACCCACCCGCTGAAATACAGCATGAAACAGCTGAAGATAGTCAGGAAGAGAATTAGTAGATTCAGACTCTCAAATTGGGCATCAGCTGAAGAAGCTTCTCCCTTGTTAACTGCTTTTCATTGTGCAAGTCTTTCCTGATTGTTACAGCTTTTGAAGCAAGATAACAGCATTACAGTCAAGATTTGCTGGGCCCTTAAGCTGTGTTGTTCATGTTCCAAACCTAATCAAGTTGTAGATTTTAGACTCTGT
The DNA here is from genome assembly GCA_013399945.1 of Ploceus nigricollis. NCBI lineage: Eukaryota > Metazoa > Chordata > Aves > Passeriformes > Ploceidae > Ploceus > Ploceus nigricollis. The sequence goes on along the minus strand of VXBC01007728.1, from coordinate 1,927,329 downwards.
TCTCAGTTCTCTTTGCTTTTGAATGCATAAGACATTATAGATCTCTTGCCCAGTGACTTGCAGCACATGAAGACTGATATGATTTATTGAGCCACAAATTTAAAATTGTAATGTTTTTGAAAACCACAATAACATTTTCATACTGGGAGAACAACTATCTAAAGATATTACATCCACAGATGACAATTACAAAAAGTCACTATTAGATGAACTCAAACCTTTGCCCTGCAAATGGGAATGTACTTTCTCCAGACTGAAAGGAAACAAAAAGAATATCAACTGTGAAAAGCACTGTTTGATAATTAGGAGTATCAAAATTAGGTGCTAAATTAGGTGAAGGTCCAAACCTCAAGAGGAAAAACCCAACCAAGTCAGTAAAGAGTTTTTAAATGCTTTTTTCCCAGTATATTAATCATGTTTGGATCAGGTCTTCAGATTCATTGGCCAGGCACACAATTAGGGGTTTTGTGGCTGTCTCTGTGCCGTGTGAGTGGCTGCAGCCCCTTCCAGAGAGCCCCAGCCTCAGCAGAAATGCCATGTCCTGGTGGAGCAGAAAGAGGGAAGGAGGGGTCTTTAATTTGACAAAGTCCATTACAATTCTGGAACTATGTCTGCACTGTGCTTATTGCAGTGATGTTTCCTGGCAGCTGCTTTTCCCAGATGTACAGCATGCATATGACAGAACTGCCTGATGGAGGGCATGGATCTACCAGGAATGGGGGGACTTGTGACAGTGCTCAAGTGTGCTCTTCAACTCTGGCTCCACCAAGAAGAATACTGCTCTGGGACCACCAGCACTGCTCTCCAGTGCATATCAAAGGCATAAAAATGCAAGGCAAATTCCCACTAAAAGCAGCCTTTCCAGTGCACCAAATAAATGCATATGGATCCAGCGTAAAATCTGAGATGGACTTTAAGATGTGACCCATTTTTGGTTTCTTCTAATCAGGAATGGGGCCAACCTAATTTATACCAAGTCTCTGCACAGGCCCTTTTCAAAAAACTATCTCAATTGATCCAGTTGACTGAAAATCCAGCAAAATTTCTCTCTCTATCCCTTGAAAGAGCAGCAAGGCAAGCTAAAGAATCCCACTGTCTCAAAATAGATTGCTGCATATGTTCATTTTTCTCAATTTTTTCCTAAAGCCCATCTCACAGGCAGAGATTCCCTTGGTTGTTTCTAAGAAGAACAATTTGCTATGGCACAGTCAGCAGCCATGTTTAGGCCAGGACAGATTGTTGGCCAGTGAGTAGGTGTGGGCATGCTGAAAACCATGTTTTTCACCCATATGGCCAACAGATGGGATAGGAGAAACTTTTTCAGAAGAAACACATGTCACTTATGCTATGGCTGCTTGGAACAACAACAACAGATGATACCAGTCACTTCTCACCAGGTCCTTCATGCCCTCACAGCTTCTTCCAGATTACATTTCCATCCTCTTTTCCCTCTGCACCTGTACCAAGCTACAGTTGTTCTCACACACACACAAAGGGGGAAAACAAAAGGGAATAAAAAAAGAGAACAGTGATGTTTTTTGCACACAGCTCTGAAGTTATATGCAAAATAAAGCATTGATTTCTCTAAGTTCCCACCATAAAGCACACCGTGATTCTTAGGAAGCATTTAGGTAGATGGTGAATTTAGACACACCAAGAAAAAAACATTGCAAAGTAAGATGTGAATGGAGAGGTGCAATGAACCACACTCAGCTTTTACTTCTAGGGATCCACCATCTGGTCACTGTTGTTTAATTTTATGACCAATAAGGACAATTTTGTTAGGCTGAGAAAGACTTGTTCATTCTTACTTTTCAGCTCTGTAGTTGTCTTTCTCTCTCTGACCCTCCCCATCAAAAAGTAATATTCGGATTTTGCCAATTTAATTCTGAAATCCAAGGCTTCACTTGAAATTCCCTTTCGACACACATCCAGCCAAACATTCCCACTTGCTGGTTATTTAAATAATATAATTGGATCGCATTTTCTCAGGCTTCTTTGGTGATTCTATCAGAAATGTGTAGGTCCCTATGGAACTCTTATCTTTATCAGGGAGAAATAAGTCTGACTTTTCATATTTTTTTTAGTGTAGTTGAATCTTGGAAATCAGGACTAATCTGTGATTGCTCAGCACTGCTTTGCCTTCAACAGTGATTACATGTTTTCTCAATTTTATTCCTCAAACCTGAACACTGCTGTGAGCATGGCCCTCGTTCCCCAAGCCTTCTAGCAATAACACTACCTTTGATTTATACAACATTTCTCTTACAAGATTGCTTAGAATACTTATGGTATCCTGAAATGCACCTGAATACAGGGTGCCTTTTTATTTTTTTACTTTACTTCTTCCCTTTAGTTAAACTCCCAAATCTCTTCCCTTTTCAGTATGCAGCTTTCAACATCCTTTCTTCTGAAATGTACCTGGTTTTTCCCTTCATATTGCTGCATCTTCTTATTCTGCTTTTATCTATATTAAGCTGCTTTCCAAACTGCAGCCATTGGAGTTAATCTGGAATTCAATTTTTCATATGCCTGTTGCAAAATTTCAATTATTCATTCCTACGTGACGTGGGGTTTTTGTTTGTTCTTTCTTTTTTCCATCATCTGTGACTTGAGAATTTACCTTTTAGCTGCTGACATTCAAGTCATTTACTCAGTCAATAAAAATCCACGGAGTTCTGCACTGATCTCTGCAGTATTTCATGTTTTCTTTTGTTTTGCCATGTTCCCTTTCTCCATGAAGTCATACTGTCCCCAAGAAGATTCAAAGAAGCTATTGAACAGAGGGGAGAAAGAAAAGTGAACATCAGAGAGAGGAAATCAATAGCTATGCATGGTTATTTGCTTGATGCTTTCATACCACCCCCTGGCTCTCCAACCAGGAATAGGTTAAGCCAGTATCAGACCGACACTGCTTTCCTTTATGCCATGGCATCAGAGGTTTCAGTGAGCTGATTTAAGGAGCCACAGAACCTATTCACACTTTTCTAAGTCAACCTACTGCACTTTGAGTTCTCACCTCCCACTGGCACCCAGTAATTGGGATGCTGAATTCTGGTTCACCCTGGTTATGAGAGAAAGCAAGTCTGCTGTAACTGAGCTTGAGCTGACTTGCTGAGTTGGGCTGTGCTGAGAGCATCCTTGGGGGCTGTTACTGTGTCTCTGCTCACATCCACAGATGCAGCAAATTGGCAACTTGCAATTATGGGAAAACCAGTTCCAGCTCAGACTGCACCACCACTCTGGCATCTTTTGTTAAAACATTTGCTTTAGCCTAAAGGAAACAATCTCTAAATGCACAAACCCACTCAATGGACAGTGCCACAGAAGCCTTAACAAACAATCCCATGGCAGGAGCCAGAACTGTATCTCAGGAGAAAACAATCTGATCCATGTATTTAATTGGGAGTATCTGTGCAACATGGTACTCCACATTCAAAAAGCAGTGAAGGCTTTTGGATACAGACACAATAAACAGCAGAAAAGAGCATGTCTGTAACTGTGTGGTATTAGTCTAAAAGAAACTATGATTTTTTTTTCCCTGACAAAACTATAATACACTGAGTTTGCTCCATTGCTTGAAGGCAATGTGTAAGCAGGTCAACAGCCTGTCTTATATTGAGATAACATTGCAATGTATTGAAATACAACAGTGTATTTTGTATGTTCAGAAGCTAGAAGCAGACAAGCAAAAATACCAGCTCTTCTGTATTAGTATGAATCTTGTTCAAAGACATCTGAACCCTTATGAGTCCCCTTGTATACTCCTAATATAGAAAATCATAATAAGAATATGAAAATATAAAAAAGTTGTAGCATAAATTCAAAATGGTGAATCAATCAAGATGCAGAAAAAATTATTTTACTGCAATATCTCAAAAGCTCACTTATTCTTCCTCTCCTAGAAGTTATAAATATTTCTTTTTTATTTGAACTGGTGTAGCTGAATTCTAGTGAATTGCGATCCAATAAAAAGTTGCATTCTTGATAGCAAAAAGGTACACTACACCCTTCATTTCCAAAAATGTCAATCCTGTAACCTAAGTTTTCCATTTTTACTGTTGTCTGTAACCTCTTTTGTCCTTTCTTCCTCCTGGAAAGTGCAATCCCAGGCAGTCAGGGTGGGCCACAGAAGCACTCCCGTGACGTGTTGTCTCTGTGACACACGTGGTACTGCTGGCTTTGGAAACTGCTGTTCCTCTACTGAAACTCACTGATGATTCAGCCATGCTCTCAATGAGCTCTCTTTTTTTGGCACAACATATGGTTTTTCCATACAGAAGATAGATACATAGACTCTTCAGCCATGGAGTAACACACAAAGGTTTCCGGTCCTCCTTATCCACATTCAGAACCTTTACATATGTGACTCTGGTTTGGTAGAGAGGGGGAAAAGAAGAGGAGAAAGCTTCTGATTTTCAGAATAACAGAATGTTCTTAATATTTGTCTCAGATGCATCACAGGATCAAGAAACAGACATAAAGTGAAGGAATGAAATGTTTAGATGAGAACATAGCAAGTGTGAGATAAGAATGCCAATTAATCATAGCAGGATATTAAAAAAGTTGTCAGCATAGCAATAACCACTGCATATTTACAGAAACATATTCATTATCAGTGATTTGGATTTAACCCTTGGTCTGATGAAGCAAAACACCATCTAGCAAAGATGTATCCCAGGCTTGGATTTAGTGGCAAAGGTCCATTATTGGCGTCAGCAGTTGCCTCTCTGACTCTTCTTAATAGCAGTTTTCTGTCCAGCCAAGGCAAGAGGTAGAAGGATGGGCTCAATTCACCCTGCAGTTTTCCTCCACATGTTGGCAGTCATTTTCCTCAATCCTTGAAGATTAGGATGACTGAATGTTTTCTGTGCTGGCCAAATATCCTTAAGAAACTCACTAGACCACATATTTCAAGGCTTGATATGCTGCTTAGTCTCTGACTAAATGTGTTTCATAGCTCTGGAAGAATGTCTCTTTTTTTGCTGCTGGTATCTGAAGCAAACCAATAGATCTGATGACTCCACGTCTTTAAAGGGATGCAGACCAAGGTCAGTGCCATCTCCCTCAACTGCAATTCAAGCAAGCAATTTTCTCTAGGGGGTTGCACTTCATGTTTGCGGCTGCTTCTGATTGTACACAGCTACTGTCATTTTTCTGATTGAAGTGAAGCAATGCAATGAAAAATGTAGTGAAATATGCTGAAAGACCCAGCACGTGGCTGGAAGGGCATAAATTAGCAGTGGTGATTGTGGGATGGGAGGTTAGTGCAGTCCAAAGAGCAGCGAGTGTGCACGCAGAAATGGCAAATACTGCCCCCATGAGCTGACTGCATGCCTCTTTCCTGGAGTTTCCCTTCACCTGGAACCAGATTTCCCAAAGAATGTAGATCTCTGCTTGCCTATCAGCATCTACCATAATTCAAATTTCCAGGCTGGTTTATGGCCTAGCAGCAAACAGGACAGAAGTGGGAAAGTCACTTCACTTACCACAGGCAGTCATGACCCTTATTTTAAGTTATTCCTTAGTTCTGAATCAAATCAAGTGAGCCATCTCCAGAGAGATGATTCATAACCCTACAAATTTCAGGTATTGTACTCCATTATTGATACAACTCATAGATCCTAAAAAAGCACAGCAAAATTCAAGTCATTCATAATTTAAGTACTGAGCAATGTAATACTGTGAAAGTGCCTAAGCTTCCAGCCTGATAAATGGAGATAAACACTTTCAACTGTCTCTTGGAGCAAGTCTTGTCTACCAAAACCTCCTACTTCCCACTGCTTTACCTACTCACCTTTTGTGTGATGCGTGACTTACTTCACCTCCTCCTGAGGTACAAAGCAACTTAGGTTTTCAAAAGCAGCAACAATTAGCAACAACCCTCATCCCAGGCTGATCAGATGTGTCCATTTGGCTCTTGGTGACATTCAGCTTGAGCTAGACACCAGCACAGCTTCTGTATTGCATTCATCTATCATGGGCTGTGCAGAGCAGAAGGCACAGACTGATGGGTGTCTCAGGAGCTGCTGTGGGAAGATGAGACATGCATCCCTTAATTCCACTTAATGTGCTGTACTCCTCCATAGATTAGTGAAAAATGAAGTGATGCTACAGCTCTCTTACTTGAGAATCAATGAGGACACTTGGCAATGGTGTTCCTGATGGAGCAAGAACATTTGTAATGTCAAGGATGAAATATTTAAGCTCCCATGGAAGGCACTTCAGAAACAATCTTCTATTTACTCAATCTTATCCAGATTTCCCTCTGACTTCACAGACTGAGATTTGAGCCTAAGTGATGTCCTAAAACACTATTCATTGGATATTTATTCCTTCCAAATCTGGTTCCACCAAAAACAGGGCTTCATAGCACTTTATTTTCTTCAGGGTGACTGTTAAGTTAGGAGAGAAGAACCTCATGTACATACTTACTACATCTATATAAATATTAAGTAAGTACATATGTGTGCATTTATGCTGAGTAAAAAAAAAAGCATCTTAATTTATATTTGCTTCTAACAATGGAGTCCCATCCAGGCTTCTATTCAGCATGCAATTATGCGTTTAAAAAAATTGAATTAATTATACCTTAATGGATTTTAATTTTTTCCCCTCCCACAAATCTTCTATTATATATCCTGAGTTATTTGTTGCTTCCAAAACAGGAAAATACTCACTGCTTGAACTAGTTAAAAAACTGCTTTTAAGAACTGTATTCGAGGTTTACTTTATTATTTCTCCAAGTAACACTGATAGTATGATACATATTACAGGAGATTTTTTTGTGCCAATGAAATTTGGATAAACCTGAAAATCAAGGCTTAAAGAGAAGAATAGTTTTAGATTTTTTTTCTAATGAGGGCAGGGATACATCAGAGCAAAGAAAGTGTAAAGACAGTAAGCTGGCCATCTCAGGACAAAATGATACTGAAGGGAGCAACCATGTCTCCTCTGTATGATAGCTTTAAAAAACTCTTTAAAATGAGGATGAGCAAGCTTGGGAGTGTCTGGTATAAACACCAGATTTGCTTCAAGACAAAAGGGAAAAGTTTTAGAGGCTTCATGCAATGTCTGATTATGATATCATATGCAACTGTTGAATTAGCCATTTTTTAATATAAAGGGTCCTAAATTATTAATTTTTTTCTAAAGTGATATTTGATGGGAAAAGTAATATCCGTATGAAGTATTAAGTGTTCCTTATGAAAGAGCTGTATAAATCTGACAGAGCATAATAATTATGCTGTCAAATATAGAAGATTCCATTTTCCCTGATCTATCTAGACCACCAAATTTCAGAGACCATCATCAGGACACTAAGATTTATTTTGTCTCCAAAGGCACAGAAGATGCTTGTGCTTTAAACACACATCTAACAGTTAATTTTTTTTTTCTGGTGCAGCTGGTTAGGTTTTGATTGATGGCTCTCTGATCACAGGCAGGGAAATGTTAACTGGTGTTTATTCATTCTTGTGTTATCACCTTGCCCAAGAGAAAGGATGTCTGTGGTTTGCAGCAGACAGACAAGAATTCCTTCACCGTATGCATCCACTTGCTGCATGAAAATCCCCACAGCATCTCTGGGCTGTCCCCTGACAAGACCCCTGCAGGTAATTTGATTCCCTCATTTGAAGGGAGAAGCCTTTTCTCCCTGCAATAATGTGTCCAGGTGATGACAGAGTTTAACCTTTACAGTAAAATTTAGCTGAGTCATATCATGCTTACTGAAGGAGTATGAGGACAACTAAAATCCCAAGTTCTTATCTGCCTTTTTCCCACTAAGGAGTTAACATGTCCATCTCCAAAACTCCAAATTAGACACAGACAGATGCACTTTTATCAAGGACTGCCTAACCAGGTTCCTAGATGAGTTACAGTAGCTATGGGAACTATAATTTTAAATTGTCTTGGATTTCTGCATGTTAATTTTCAGCCAGAACATTGCATTACAGGAATTTTTTTGCATTAACTCTTTTAAGAAGTTTTCCAAATCATTCATTCATTTCTATCACTTATATCAAAATTTAAATCCTTTTCCTTAAAGATTTGTCTAGAAGATTTTACTCTTTGTAAATGTCTTCCACACAACAGAGTAGTAACTTACAATCTCTTCTGAGCCATTAAGGAGAATAAAGGGACATGTGTTTAAGCACTGGTGCAAGGATTCGTTCTGATATGAATCTGCATCATCAGTTTTAGTTCAGCAGAGCTGTATTTTACTACCCTAACTTTGGCCCTGCTTCTGGACATTACCAGGCTAGTATTGCTAATACCTCCATAAAATTAGAAAGATTGGTGGGCTCCAATCAAAATTTTCTTCTAGTACACGTTTAGGACAATAAAAGCATAAGTCAGTACTGGAAATGGGAGGAGATTTCACTGAAGAAATGGCAGAAAGTCAACGTCTTCAGAAACTGCTCTTGAAGGACAATCTCCCCTTTACTTTCCCTAAAGACAGTTCAATTTCAATAGCCAGAGAAATCTCAGATCCTCTCAGGTTATTTACCATTTCTGAGACTACAAGGGCTAATTAGTCATGAAATGCCTTCCATACCCACTGCTTCCTCATCCTCTATTTACCTTAATTGCAGCCAAATTCTCATTGTACATAATGTTCAAAATACACACCTCTCACTACTATAACAAATTATACATATCAAATAAAAAGACATTACTCACATTTTAATTTCATGTTCAGGTAAATTTAATAAACCATCTCCCTAAGATGACAGTTTGTGGGGCAATAAGGAGTCTGAATTAATATACTTCCTGCAGAGTAAAACCACTTAAGTATGGATACGTCATGTCAGCATTTACAAAAACCTGTCAAGTTGTCAGTTCCACTAGTAATTTGACAAAACAATTTATGTTTCTGGAAGTTAATAATAGGGGTTTTGGTCTCTTGGATCTTGAAATTACACTTATTTCAATAAAATATAGCAAGATGAAACTCTCCAAACTTGCCTTCAGACTTATTTAACAAAAGTTGCAGTTTTCTAAACAATTACAATAATGGATATTCCTTCTTTTGCAGTAATTCACATAGCAATTGCCATTGCACTAACAACAGTTGCTATTAATAAAAATAAATGGTGGGAGGCTTTTTTCCTTCCATGTGGCAAATGCAAGACCATCATGAAAGCATGATAGGAGACCCTTTATTGCCAAGATCTGTATAACTGGAAGGTCAAAATTTTCAATGGAGAATATTTTAAGACGGTAAAAGAAAAGACTAGGTGTCCACATCAGAAATCTGTTGCTAGAAGGCAGTATCTAAGACTGCATCTGCAGTAAAACATCTTGTTAAAACAGAGTTAATTGCTTGATCAACCCCACTTCCAGAGTTTTAATTTACATCACAATATTGCCTTGGAGCATGTGAATTCAACTCCTTTAGCATGAAACCAAGCCACTACAGCTGCTAATAGGCTTTCAGCTTATGGGATAAGATTAAATTGATCCAAAGTAAAGCTCCCTGAAATTCCTGCAAATTCTACCTACCTTTTCAGCAACATTTCACTCTACAGATTCATCCTTGTTTTAGCTGTCTAGAGATCAGCTCTAAACACACAGCAGCTAAACACACATCAGGTTGGGTTTGTTACAGGTGTTAGTCTGGGTGAAAATGCTGGAAATTATATTGGCTGATAAAAACTCCTTCTTGAAACAGTGCCAGAGCAGCCGTCATCCCATGGGTGTTTAAAGGGTCAATGGCTTTGTGGCTAAAATATTTTGTTACGTCTGCCAAGGGACATGAGAAAATCATATGGGGCAGGATCTCCACATCAAACCTGCATCTCCATCCCACCCCTGCACCAGGGCAGACCCCAAGCCTGCATTTGGATGAGCAACATGAGTGAAACAGCAGGTCTGCAGGGGTGCTGCCTGTCCTAGCAGAGTTCCCCACACCCGTCAGCCACAGGCAGTGGACAGTCTTTTCTATGAATGGTCTTACTGTTAATGGAGGGAATGTGCATTTGGTTGCCAGCACAAAAGAGAGACATCAAAAGTTAAATAGATGCTGAGACTTGGTAGAAAACTTGTACAACATTAATTTTAGGGACACTTCTGCTGAAATATCATATCTTGAAGGCGGGTGAGGTATGCCTCCTTTTAATTACTATACTTGATGACAATAGAAAGAAAAAAAAAAGAGCTTTGTGGCTCAGAAGTTCATCTGTCCCTGCTGCTTGCTTTCCTACCTGAAATCAATCATGTTTGATTCCAATTACCCTCCTAGAAAATAATTGTGACAATACCAGGGGAAAGAATACACTTTTCATTAAAATCTCATGCTGAAATTAAAGTAACTTGGTTTCTCTTCTGATATTATCATTTATCCTTGAGATGACTTGTAGCTGATGAGGAAATTATTTTTTTCTTCCTCTTCTCTGTATTTCTCTTCAAAATTATTATTCCCATCTGAAACTTTCTTTAACAATGTTTGATTTGCCAGTCAGGGCCTTTCTGTGCTTTACCCCCTCCTCCAGGAGGTGACAGATAATATCCATAAGTGAGATGCTCAAAGAAGATCCACTGCTATAAAAGCTGGTAATGGAGTGGAGAGTCAGACCTGGTCTTTTAATTATTTACTAAAATGCTGCAAAGAGTCTAGAGATGTGACAGCAAATGGCAGATCTGGCTGAGAAATACATGAACTGCCAAGCCACAAAGTTCCCATTTTTCTGCAAATGCACCCTGTGTGATAACTATTAAACATATTGAGCCCTCCCATCCATAAGCAGAGCTCTCTATAATGGGAATGTTTTTAAAGTTATCTGTGAGGCAAAAGTACATCTTTATGTCTGGGAGGATAATAGGATAAACTTCTTTTCCATTGTAGATAAAGAAGATGTGTTTTAAACTTGCCCAAGGGAAATTTCCAGCTGGCCAATTACTGCTGGTAAAGATCCCCTCTATAAAATGGTATTTCTCTAGGGTCAGCAGGCTATCAAATGTGTTTTCTAAAGACCAAAAGTATGTAATTACTGAAAAGGACTTCTGGACCTTGATGGCTGTTAGTGTTGTTAAAATTGATCATTTTTGGGGTAGCATTTTAACAGAAACAGATGGACTGGCTCCCAGGATCTTATTATCAGAAGAGACTCTACTGCTTGTTGTCTTTCCACTTGGAAAAAAAAAAGAATAGTGACAAAAAAAAAAGCAAACTCCCTTTCACAAAGAAAGAAAGTCAAAAATATACTTATGGGACTATTCTGTCTGAGATGTGGCAGCAGATGCCAGCTTGTGGGTAGAAGAGGACAGAGGAAAAAGAGAGACATATTTATAACCCATTGTGTTGTGAACCACCATATCAAAAGCTTGCTTGTAAATATTTTCAATCACAGTAGTGTCTTTAATAGCCTCAACTTCTTCAGAGTTAGATTTCTCACTGCTATGGCTACACATTGTCCTAAGGAGATCTGAATTGCAAAGTTTTCCAGCCAGAGGGCATCTCATGAGGTCTGCCAAGGGAACAGACGTGACCAGAATGTAACCAATTATTCTTATAAATACCTACCTTTTTCCTTAGGAGCATTTTAGAGCAAAGCAGGAAATTCTCATGGAGACTAGTTCAAGGGTCCCCCTCAGGTAAGCCAGAATTTAGTTTTTTCTGACTACTTTCTCAAAATTGTATGGCAGCAAATGAAAGGACCAAGTCCTTTTTCCCTGTCATCCCATCTTTAGGATTCCTGGGATTTGATTCCTTATGAAAATTAAAGAATTAGGCACTATGGTCATCTGGTGACCTAAAGAGGCAAAAGGTACTAAAATTCGTAAGTGCACTAACAGCTGAACACTGATGCAGCAGACATCTTCCATATGCTGCTTCCTGCAGGCACAGGGTGGAGAGGGAATAGCTAAAAGCATCCCTTAAACCCACCTAAACCTCTCTCATTCACAGAACAAGCTGAGGGACCTCTTTTAATGTTCATGCCTGACTTTAGCACAAATTCATGTCCGTACAAAACCGTGGCTAGACTGACTGCCTGGGAGGTGGACACTGATTGTTAAGTGATGATTGTGTGTTCTTTAACTCTTATATACTACATAAAACTTCCCCATCCATCCCACCATCATAGGCAAAGCCCAGGCTTCCAAGATATTTAAATCAGAACTACAGTTTGTAAATATTTCCCACTCTCGCTCTTTCAAGCAAAAATAGATTAAAAGATGGAGCAACATCTGGGACTCGTTGTTCTTTGACAAATAAATTTTAACTTTGTGGGGGATGGAAAAGAGAAAGAAATCATATTTTGGAGGTCCTTTCCTAGAGATCAAAAGTTACCTTTCATTGGGAAGAAAAACCCTATTCATTGGGAGAGGAAAGGAGTGATATGATACCTTTGAAAAGTTGGGGGGTTTCCCCTTAAAGTCCTTATTTTTTAATTTCCAATTACAAGATTTCCAGCTGCATTCAAGGCAGGAGCAAAGCTAAACATCATACAGAATGCAGATTTCTATTCTAAAGCTGTGCAGTCGCCATCATCAAATGCTCTGGATATATTTTGCCCTTTCAAATCCCTTTTGGGTTTCCCAGAAAGGCCAAGCTACTTTCAAGATGAAAAATGTTGACAAGTTTATGAAAGAATTTAAACGATATGCCTGCTTGTGATTCCAGGGAAGTGGAATCCCTGTGAAACCCAAAAGTCTCTTCTGGTCCTAGTTTTACACCTTCCTATGGAAATACCTTGTTCTCTATAAACTTAGTGGGATTCAGAAAAATTTGTCTCAGAGGTCAGGATATGCCCATCAGGCAGAGAGAGCTATCAAGGGAATGGGCCTGGATATATTACATATATTGATATATTGAGATCCTTCTTAGCCAGTTAAGGTGATTATAAACATATATTACAACTCTAATGAGCTTTAGTCATCTGGGTAGTGTCACAACAACAGACAGGCTCAAATTACAACTGTAAGTCAATTTACAAGTGTAAAGTCAATTTCATCAAAAACTACTGTAAAAACAGGTGTGAACAGTAAATGTATCAGTGCAGAGAGTGTCTGTACTGTTTTATCCCACCTTGGCTTGTACAGACAAGACCAGGCTCAGAGATGCTCCTCCTGTGCCTATGGCAGCTGTGTGCTGCTGATTCTCTGACAGCATTGTAATGGGGAGTAGATATGCTAAAAGAACAAAAGAAAGGAAAAATCTTTCATTCCAAGGCCTTTTTGAGCAGATCCCCCTTCCAGTTAGATGAAGCTGGGAAGAATTCATTTGTTAGACATTAATTTTTTCCACCTCATGACCATCTAGACAGAGCTTTACATTAATACATGCTTCATTATATACAATGCAGTTCAATTTTCTATCTGAAGAAATAGCTAAATAACTCAAAATGAGCCAAGGATGAAGAATTATCTCCTCTGACAAATTCAAGGACTCCTGATCAACACTTGAGCACCACTTTGGAGTCATTGTCTACAGTTTGGATAAATCATAGCACCTGTTGCCTCAGTGGAAGAAAAAGACACAGAAACAGCTGGGAATTGTGCTATTCCTTGGCTGCTTCTCTGTTCTTCAGTAGCTATGAATTTGGCCCCAAAACTTTGATAGAAATTACTCCCATGCTCTCTTCCCACTTTTTCTTTCTCTTTTCTCTCCTAAGATGAAGCTGCAATAGGTGTTATTTGTGAAATTACAGGTTCACTGGGATGGGAAAGCCAACCCTAATAACAATCCTTCAAGAGCAGACATGCTGATCAAATCCACACTGTTAAAAAGCAAATGTTACTTGCACATGGGAGCAATTTCTGAGGCTGTAAATGGGGAAAGATACCTGGAGAAAATTGAGTTTAATATGTCAAGGGAGTTATTTGTGACTTTCTTCCTGTCCATGCCAACTGGGCAGTACTTGCTAAACACAAAGTACTGCCATCAAAAATTCATGGATGATATTGTTTCTTTCTTCTTTTTTCTTTCATTTTTCCTGGCACCTGCTGCTCTTCCTCCACCACTAACCTGCTGAGTCTCAAGGCTTCTTTCACCACCTCTTTGGCATCAGCAGCTGGGGCACTGCTGCCAAAGCACACTGATTTAGACAGGTGTGCTGGCTGGGTGTGCCAGCACAGACTCAAGTTAATCACACCTTGCTTGCAAAGTGGAGTCCAGGGATTCATCTGCAGACAGCATTAGCTGAACACCCACCCCAAACCCTCTTGTATAGATAACACNAGGTGTTTGAAACTCACCTTTCAGATCACTGCTACTTTCTGGGGAGCACCATTCATCTGCTTCAGGGACTTGGTGGGAGATCCTCATAAGCAGATGCAGGACAGAGAAAGCTTCCATTATACTCCATGGGACTCAGACCCCTCAGTCATCTTTTGAAAACAGACATCTACTTTTGAATTTGACTTTGACAAGCTACCTTATACCCATCTTTCAAAGGATGTCATTCATAGGTTGTTGGAGCACTGGAAAGCAATGTGGTCTTTGCTCAGCACACTTGTACAAACTCCAAACTGTGAGCAGGGCTAGAAACTCTCATTTTATACAATTTAAATTGATTCCACAGCCTCAGACTCCAGCTGAGGATTTAAGACAAACTCCAAATTGTACAGGCTTGTGATAGTATCATGAGAGCTGGATCCATTAAAGATGACAACCACACGAAGATGTAAGTAAGGACTAGAATAAAGGCAGGAGGAAGCTTTGAGCTTTACTGTGGAAAACCATAGAAAAGAGATATTAAGGAGTTGTATTAATAGAAGGGATGCAAAAGGAAGGCAATAATTCCCTTTGTCAGCAGATTCAGACAATGAACTGAGATATTCCTTTGCTTGCTCAAACTCTTCTGTCTTAGTTGCAACCTGTCTGCAGAGGAGGCTCTTCTCCTACCATTTCCCCACTGAAATTTTACCTTGGGAATTGGTAACACAGCTTTCATATCACCACAATTGGAATCCTGAGTTCTGCTGCCTGGCTTCCAAATTACTGTGACAGAGTAGTGACAGCTGACAATTCCCTGCCTTTTAAAATGCCTCAGTCCTAGTCAATGAAAGTCAAACAAGTAGAAAATGTGTGAAGATGTGATTTCTCAGACTGATTATATATACATTTATGTGTGTGTAAGCTCCAGGCCCTTCGTATTTAATCAAGTACAGTATTAAGTGAGTTAATGAAAAAGGAGTAGTTATCTTCTGCTAATGTAATAGATCATTTGGGGAAACAGAAGTATTGTGATTACATGGAGGGACTTAGAATGAGATCCTTGCTGCCAAAACAAAGGAAACAGCAAGACAAAGCTACTCTACTAATTCAGAATCACTGGAGATAAGACATTTAGAGAATGGAGAATTTAGAGACATGGAGAATTTAGTTCTATTCTTTGCACCATTACATGGCTTTCCAATCAAAATAAAACCCTTTCTTTTCCATCAGAAATGGCAACAGTCTATTTGCCAGAGCTAGGACTGAATTTCAGCCTGGTTCTTGGGCTCTGAGCTGGCAGATCCATTGGTGTCCCCTACTTTATTTTCTTTCAAGCTTGGATGTTTCAGCACCACCATAGCACAGTGGCACAACTGAAAACAGATGCTTAATTTAATGAAGGGAGAAGAGAATACCATCCACTTCTCCAAGGTGGAGACATGCCTCGGAAAACATTTCTAGAAAGCTCCATTTCTAGGTTAATTCAATGCTTGGAGGGACTGGGGAGAGGATGGAGAAGAAGAAAAACGAGCAATCAAAGAACAAAATTTTCTGTGGGAAATGGTAGATATCAAGCGTGAGCATGTATTTGCCAGGGATGAGGTATTTATTTATTTAGTCCAGCTATGTCAAGAAAATAGATCAGATGCTATAACAGCTGGCAGATGCAGAGCAAGATGTTCCAGGAGCTAGCACTAATGAGTTCACAGATAATCTCACACTGGCTGGCACTGAGCTCCCCAAGTTGACAGAAGCATTGGCATCACTACGCTAAGACTCAAAGAGAAGTGAGGAAGTTATTTAAGGAAAAACAGTGGTGCAGTCACAATGTTGTGCATCATCAACAGTGTTCAACATGCAAACCATGGAAGTATTTCTCACAGCCAGTCCTATTTATGTCAGAAGCTATTAAGACTCAAAATTGTAACTGCAGAGGTTCCCCGGCTCTGTGCCTGATACCAGCTGCTACTATGAAAACAGTATTTTCAGAAGAGTTTTCTTTCCATTTCAGGACCAAATAAGTGACCAGATTTTTAGTACCCTTTTGTTTGGGTGCATATAAAGAGTCAAGGCCTTCCAAAGGTCAGAGAAAGTAAAACAGACACACACAAAAAGAAACAAAACCAAACCAAAACCAACCCTGTAAGACCTGCCAAAACTGCAGCCAAATCTCTCAGTATTCTGGAAGTTCAACTATCAATTTAAGCATAAATATAATGAGTAAAGATCTCTCATTGTCTAGCCTGGGGAATTTCTCCCCTCAGGCTCCCTTTTCTCCCAACCAGCATTGCCTAATTCTGCTTCTGTTTGAAACAAGAGAGCTGTTGGGTTTGTGACAGAACCACTTTAAAAGGAAATTAGACATCTTTGGAAAGCTGAGGGCATATCACTCTTTAAATGCAAGAAGTTCCAAGATGCTACCTCTTACTTCCAGAGCACTCCCACTGGCAAGCAAGCTTTGCATTTGATTGACACCTAGCTAGCATTAAATAGGCCAAGGCACTAACAAAATTCATGAATTTACAAAGCAAAGTAAAAGCTGTATGATTTTTTTTGCTAGATATGGAGTTTTCATTCCGGTTTGATGCCTTACTTAATTTTAAATGAACAGAAATTTTTATACATGTGTCTATTTAGCTGAAAGACAGGCTATGAAGACTGCAGAGGTATCAGTAGTTGATTATAGAAATTTATTTATTCACAGCACAAATCCCACTAGGAGATGCAATCTATTTGCCAAAGAATCCTTTAAGCAGCCGTATCAAGCCACAGCTGCTCAAGAGGGGAAATTTGCAACACTTAACTACTTCAATCTAATTTCCAAAATCCCCACTATCTACAGTCGTTAAAGCCCAAGAGCATGGATTTTGTATAATTGATCTTGGTGCTGTAGGATACCTAAGTAGAGGAATACATTTATCTTTTGGCTTCATGTCTGAAAAATAGATGCTGCTTTGTTGGTAATGAGAGGAGTGAAGCAATTCCTGGGATGACTGGCACAAAATTGCCTCAGCATCACAACCATAACAAGCTTCCAAAGGTAGATGCAGGCAGAGTGGCTACAGACAGAAGAAAAGGTTATTTAATAAAATATGGATGCTCAAGGAATAGGCTGGAATTTAATTTCTCCTATCATCATTTTGCAAGAGCACAGTAAGTCATTAGGAAAGCCCAGAAGCTGAGACTGTGCTGAACACTTGCAGCAGCTTTGGGGTGTGACTGGCAGTCGGTGCCACAGCAGCTTCACCTGCAGATCAAAATGAAAGCTCCAGCAAGGAGAGCTGAGGGCCAGCCCACCTAACAACATCCTGCACTGCTGAGCTTGCTGCTCTAAGGATCAGGGCTCCTCCTCCTTCACTCTGCACTTCCCTCATCCTCCAACTAAGAGGTTTTACTCAAAACATCATACAGTACCTTCTGCTTTAGTGACATGACTCGTCTTCATTTTCTTGGTATTATTGGGCTACAAATATCATTGTACAAATTGGATGTGGTTTGGCTTTGACTCTTTAATTCCTGAAGTTTGGATATCAGGCACTCTCATCCTGTGTAATTCTATGAATTCTATAGATACTTGCAAAAATACTCTGAGGATCTCCTCCAGTTTTTGGACCAAAATAGCTTTCAGAGTTGTTTGCTAATATTCATTTACAGGAAGTCACAATGTTGCTCTAAATTCAGGTGCAAAAAATTTATCCTGATCCTCACTTAGGGTGATGGGAATTCAGCTTACAAAAGAAACAAAATTAGGGAAGCATTGTGACTGGACATGACTTTGAGGTATTAGTTGGTCTAATCCCTGAACATATTGGAAAGTGACTGGACTTAATCTAACCCTGTCTTTACCAACTCTAGTGAAGTTTCCATAATCCATATGTCTGTGTCTCTTTAGATGCTGGGATCACTTCTTCGGTCACCTTAACACTGTTTTCAGTTTTCCCTAGTATTTCTCAACATGTGAAGCCTACAAGCAGAGGAAGCATTGGAGCTGAGGGTTTTTTAATACACTACATTAGTTTCTCTGCATTTAGGTAAAAGATCTCTGGAGTTTCTGAAGTGCTTTGTTATACCTTCCTGTTGTTTGGTAACACCATGGACCAACCCTAATCCTCAACTCCTATGTCATAGTTGCATTTGCTCTTGCTGAATCACAGGCTTTTTTTCTTGCACACAATTCCTCTGATTCATGAAGTTCATTTTGAATTCTTCTCAGTGTCTGTGGCATCTGCAGACTTTCTGTGTTTCATATAAGTAAGCTGTACTGCCTACATCACAGAGACACTAATAAAATAATGATTTATTTTAATTTATTAATAAATTACTGATAAAGTAATGAGCATTACCAGTCCTATGGTAGCTCCCTGTGCACCCAGTGTAACACATTCTTCCAATTTGAAGAGTACCAGAGTACCACTAGCAGATACTCTATGAGAGCAATTTTCCAATAAGTAACTTGTTCACTTTGCATAAGTTTCATTTGGAATTTTTTTCCTAGCCTGCTTCTTTGAATGATATAGGGAGCCTGTTTGTTTGCAGGGAGCAGAGTAATTATTTCAAAGTGTTTCATAAAAGAGTGGTTTGTGTTTTCACCTAATCAGGTAGGCACCATTCATGCAGCATCCTTAACCTTAATAGGTTCCAAAGATCAAAGGTGCCTTCCCTCTTGCTCCCTCTCACAAGGAAAAGATGTGATAGCAGAGCATAGTGAGGTGGTGGAAAAGCCATCAGGAATGTGTCGTACTGATACAGTAACTAGAACAGATGTTTCTCCATCTATCAGAAAAAACACAGCTGCTCTGAAAATAAATTACAGACTTTTCACAGACTAAAAAGAGATTTACAGCACAAAAAGCCCCACATCATTCAGTTGCAACCATAGAGACAGGAGACTAATTAGAGCAAATCTAGAGCAGATTTTCCCTTTTGAAAAACAAGAAGTGCTCACATCACTTGCAAACAAACTGGTCTTGGTACATGTTCCATGTTATCCTGGGGTCTGTGTCCTCACAGCCCTGGCTCCCTGAATGCAGTGGTTTTGGTGGGAACTTCTGTGGATATAAGTGTCATTATCTCTAAGCAAGCATCACTAATTGTATAATTAAGGATTTGGTATATTTTTTCCTAAAAATTCATTGCTTTCTAACCATCCCTCCCCACAACTGAATTTGGTGATATTCTACAGCCATATGGTGCGGTATCACAGCTCTGTGAACGTATTCTATATGAAGATTTAGGTAATAACACAGCTAAGTATTCCTCACCATGCAGGAAAATCCTTTTTAATCATCCACTGGGACTTTGTCCTGTAATGTTCCACACATTTATCTTATTCAAGTAAAATATAGATGGCTGAAAGATACCCAGAAATAAAAGGTCACATTTAGGAAGCAAGAAATATTGCCTTTCCCCCCAAGAACAACAAAGCATCTAGTAAAGCCTTAGTAATGAAGAAACAATAAATTTGTGCCAGTATACACTGGCCTTATGAGAGGGAAAAGTTAAATCACTGCCATCTGACTTGGTGACACAATCCCCAGACAGTTGGAGGAAGCTTTTGCCTCGTTGCTCATTATCATTCTTTAGCTTCAGTGGAAGATTAATTGGGAACAAAGGGAAGGTCCAGACTCAAATTCATCATTCAACAGCCCCTTTTTGGAACCAAAATCATCAGGTTGCCTTCAGGATTTGTCAGCACTTGCCAGCTGGTCTGGATACCCAGTTGCTTTGTTTAGGAGTCATTCCACAAGGCACTGCCTTTGTCCTCCTGCCCTGCTCCACGTGTCCTGACAGGCTGATATCAACCCTCTCTGAATATTTGTGCAAATACTGGCACCCACTTTCCCTTGCCTTGCAGAAAAAATGGAAAAAACCCTAATTTGTAGGTGGTCCTGTGTGCCACTGTGTGCTGCAGTACATAGAGGAGCAGGCACTGTGTATCTGGCTCTGCCAGAGCAAAGCTACCCATTTGTAAGCTGGGATGTGATTTGAGTTACTGTACAAATTTCCCAAGAGAATTAAGCATTGTAGATATCAAATATAAATCCATACAGAAGAAAGGCAACAGGAATAAAAAAAAAAATCTTTGTACCCTCACCTAGAAAAACAGATGGATGTATTGGAAGCAGCCTGTGGGAGTTAGTCACTGTCTGAGATCAGTCATGAGAAATCTTCTAGGCCCATTAGAAAAAAGCTCTGCAATAAGGAAGATGCCATCATCAGAATTCCTTGTCCACAGTTAGTTGTCATACCTGATAACTTGTCTTTCCCAAGCTAAAAAGGAATTTCACCTGGTGGAAGAAAAATGCTTTGTTTATATCTTTGTCCGTATGTGGTCAGATATGACAAAATTGTAACAGATTTCTAGGGAAGACAAGCTTTCCAAGAATAAAGCAAGCAATCATAACAGTGGCATTTTCTTCACGTTATGGAGTCTTTTGTAGTAGCTTTAAGGCTTGATTCAGTGAACTACTAAGGAATACACTGCTTGTGCACAGCGTTTTCATTTCCTTGACTTTCGCCAAGGATTTACTGCTCTCTGAAAGACCAAGTTATTGGAAAGAGAGTTACCTACTGTGGGAACATCTGTTCATTTCATCAGAGAATTATCCTTCCTGAAATATTTTCAGCTATATTTCATCCTAATTTAGCTATCACATGGTGCATGATAGTCAATGAGATACTCCCCAGATTTTGAAATAGAGTTTTACACTTGATCTCTGTCCGCATATTTGTTTCATGCATTAGACCACCAAGCTGTTCACTAATGAACAACAGAAAGGACACACACAGTTTTTCAGGAGAAGAAAACATACAAAATCTTTCATGATCAGACTCCCTGCCAGGCTTTGGGAATCCTGTTCCATTTGAAAAGCAGTGAAATCATTCCAGTTTCCCAGGGCCATATGTAATTTTTAGTAGATACATCAGTCTCATTAGTTTATTGGTCATGTCTTCAATTTTTTAAAATTGGTCTGAATACTAAAATTCTCTGCATGAATGAGTTTTCCTGACCTCCTTCCTCAGCCTTCACTGTGACTGCCAAACCTGTCTCTGTCAGTTTGTCCTATCTTGTCCTCCTGGTAGAGCTTACCTGCAGCTGTTTAAGCCCCTGTGCTTTCTCCTTCAGGATCCACCAGGTTCAGCATGGGATTCCAAATAACATCTCAACATAACTTTGTACACTGCAGTGGTTTCCTTTATGTCACTGCCTTCTGCCATAGAATTCAGGTTTTTCTGTCTTCATTGGAAATTACTTATCTTGATAGGCCCAAGGATCCTATTTGTGTTGTCTGAAATTCTTCAAGGTGAGGGCTCAGAGTCATCCTGTACCCAACTAATCCGTTTGCTTTTCCATCTCTTTCATCTCCTCTGCAGGGTTCCCACATAAATGAGAAAAATCTTATGATTAGTCCCACAACGTAAAAACTTGCTCTTTGTCATCTTGAATTTCACTCCATTTCTATTACCTCCCTGGAGGTCACTGAGTTCATTTGAACAATATCCCAATGCTTCTCTCTACTGCTGTCTCCAAATTTTGTACCATCAGCAAGTTCCTACAGCACCAAAGTGCCTAAAGTAAATATTACACAAAACTGAGTGTAAAACCAGTCTTTAGGTAACTTGGCTACGAGCCTATTTCAAGTCCAAACCTTCTCCATTTAATATTCTCTTTTATCCAGTTCTTTTATTTTTCAACACTATCTTCTTTTTAACACATAAGTCTTCATGTAGTCCTACACCAAATGCTTTAATGAAGAAGAAAAATTAGATCTGCTTTTTGTTTGTATAGAGGCATGTTTATATATATAAAAAAAAAATCTGCATAGTATGAACCAAATTTTAGCAAACCTAGGTTGCATGCTATTTAAATCCAAGCCTTTAGTTGTTTGTTTTTTCTTCCAAATATGTTCTAAGCCTCTGTACACAGTGTGGATCAGTTCAGGTTGCCAGACATTTCTTTCAGTGTCAATGGCCATATGCCATTCATAAAAAGGAATATCTACTCCACACCAACTTCATTAACTGCTCATAATTTCTATTTTATCTGTTATGAGGGTGGTTGATGCCTCTTCATGTTATGATCTTGTATTTACACTACATTATAGTAATTCAGTAAAGAGTAAGGTGGGTTTGGTTGTTTGGTTTTTGGTTTTTTTTTTTTTTTGAATGAGGATTGAAGGGGCTTGGTGTATATCTCCCTGATTTCTGGAATACAGTGCCATGTGGAATTCTGGTCTCTTTCTACTTTTAGGGGAATAGGATAGATTTGCTAATAAAAAAAATCAAAACAAAGAAGACACAAAGATAACAAAGTCTTGAATTAGTGCAAATTAGTATAATCCCCAATGATCTGAGTAGTTTAATTTTTATCTTGAAAACATTCTAATCAAAAAATAGTGCAGAAATTTGTTCATGCTTTATTTTCATTATTTTATGTTCTATTATTCTACATTAGAGTTTCCATAGGGGAAAAAAAAAGCATATTTATATTCAATGGAATATTTATCCAATAGAATAAACAAAAATTCCAAACCAATGTATATGCTTCAATCTGGAAATCAAGACAAATCAAAAAATTATAATATGGAAAAATTATATTACAGGAACAATGGGAGCTCAATAAAAATGCATAAGTCATTGCAAAGGTAGCAAAGAAGCAACTTATTTTGGACAGGGAATCTCTTCTCATTCAGATAAAACAAGCCTACACTTTCAGTGTGTCTCTACTATTGTATCATGAATTATTCCATGGCTTATGATCATGTGAAGATTTCCATACCAAACAGCTACACCTGCGTATGTTCAATAGAACTTTGCAGAAATTACTTTTCAAGTAGTTTCACTGGTAGCAACAGGCTTGTGAATAGAAAGTATCCTGGCACTTCAAGTAGAAAACATTTCAGATTTGTCCTTCATTTTACCCGGAAAATAAAATTAAGACTCAAAACCACAGTGTATCCAGTGGTGAGACTCTCATGATGAAATTAAAAAGATACCAGCAAACAAATCAGAGACATTTAACCTATTTTTAAAAGCAATAAAAATAAATCCTCATCTCCACAAAGGAAGAGGCCTAAAAGATAACCTGCCTCGAAGATGACCTTCAAAGGGTGAAAAGAAACCAAACCTGAGAATAAGTGCAAATGCTGAATGTCCCCAGTAAGCAAGACTTGCAGAGGTAATTCTGCAGATAGATTAGTATAAATTAAGCTTTAAACAACTGTTTGTAGTCCTTGCTGGATAGCTCCTTATTTACCATTTTTACCCAGGAAAGCACCAAACAGCTGAGGTAAATTACATTAAATCTTGATGTGGAGAGATTCATAAAGCTCTAGGGTTTAAAACAGAATGTTGTAAAATGTTCATATAACTTACCACCACAGTGCTCTTGTAATATGCCTGTGTGGAGTTTCTGTACAGCTTTAGTGTCTGTCATGCAAATTAAAATGGTCATTTGAAGAGAGATAATAGAACTGATGTGCAAGTGCCTCCTGATTGCTGATGCCAGCCTTTGGTAGACTTTGTGAATTTAGACAATGCCAGGCTGTTCTCTAAAAGTTTTGAATTTAAAGTAGAAGAGTAGTCTCAGAAGGGAACAGAAAAGTCTACCTAGAATTTGGCTTTGATACTGAGAACTTCATATGTGTATATACATACACACGTGCACATGTATAGGTGTATATATTTACACATATAAACGTGTTATTTCCTCTCCTCAATAACTTTGGATCTTTAAATGAAACATCTAAATACAGCACTGAACAAAATAGCAGCTAAGAACATGAGAAACAGAAAAGGAGGGACACTGATACAAAAAGCACCATATAAGTAAATTGAATAGGCCATTGCAAGCTAAGGTAAACTGCAGGCATTCTTTTCATCCTCCAGATCTCGCTTTTGTTTGGCCAGCTAAAGATGTATTCTTAAAATATCATAAAAACTTCTACTCCAACTGTCTATATGATCTATGCTCTCATTGAACTATTCAGCTGGGTTTAAGGGTGGGACATTTTCCAGGACATTACTGCTCTTTCAGAAACAGGGTTCCTTTCTTTGCTGAGTCCTTTTTCATTTTTCTTCTAGTGCAGAGAGCCAGGAGAGAAAAAGATCAACACGAAGACAACTCATTTTTTCCTTTGGTTACTTATAAGAAAGGATGAGGGAAAGGCCTGGATGAATTGCTACCTTTGAAGCTACTACTGTGGAATGGATATCTTATAATTAGAGATTGATAATATCCACAGGCTGAGACGATAGGTTGATGTGTGCTTTACAAATATGCAAAAAGCTGGTTCATCTAATGTTTTGTATTCATAGAGTAAGTTCTTCTGCCCTCTCTAGGAAAGGGCAGGGAGGTACAATGAGAGGATCTGACCCTCAAAATGGCTTATAGAATTGCCAGTCCCCTCAATTACCCTGCTCACATATGGGGAGCTCAAAGAAACATCACAGATAATAATATGATTTTCTCTCATTCAGTCGAGGAAGATCATTCTCTCCGGAGTTAATGGTACAATATTTAACCCAGCAGAGTGTATTTAGAGTTGCTATTAAACAACAATATTGAACTAAGCAATAACCAGCCTTTGTCTGAGCTGTTTATAATTCCATGGATATATTACACGCATCACCGGCTTTCTCTTCTGGCATCTGTAAACTCTTCTGACTGGTTAAATGTTCCAGCATTGACACCAGAAGCAGCAATCACTACATGCCCATTCGCTGCTAATGAAGGAAACAGATCCAAGACGTAGAGTCACCTTCCTTTATCCACAATGCATTCTAATTTTCCTAAAACAAGGCTTATCTGGTAGAAAGAGAGGAGGAGGGGGAGGGATGAGAGTTCTGCTGGTTTCATTGTACTGCTCTGAAAGGAAAGCAAGATAAACAGATAATCATTTCTCTGACTCAAATGTACGTGAGATCTCCCTCGGTACTTATGCCAGCAAAGGCAGGAAAAATTGAAGTGTGCAAAGCAGAGCCTCAGTGCTTCTTTATCTTGAGTCAAGCCACACTGTGTGCAAGCCAATGCTAGAGGCTTCTATCTGCATTTAACCATCACTTTTTTCAATTCTTAACACCTTGTGCTACAAAACAGATGACAGAAGACTCATCAGATTAATCTCCTCCCCAAAATGGAAAACAACTGCACTTCTGTGTCCCTTCACATTGATTACTCATAGTCCCCCATCTGCTGCCAAGGGACAGCACTGGAAGGCAAGCTGGTTGTCAATACAGCCTTGCCTAGTGGGCTCTCCCATCACCTTTCTGAAGGAATTCTTCCTTGTAAATTGAGAATATCAAAATCTTGAAGTATGTGGCTAAAAAGCCTAGATTGCTACTTTTTCAAGCTAGAGACCTGCTGGACCACATGAAGGAGCCACACTGATATGCAGTTTAGATAGGCTCCCAAATGGTGTAGGAATTATTCTACTTAGTTTCCCCTCTAGTTCAGGTAACGCTGTCATTTTTCCCTTCCTCTGTTTCTGGAGTGCCTGTTGTCTGGTTAGTGCTAAATACCAGTCACGCTCACCACACAGGCAGCCATATTTCAGGAGGAAGGGTGGACGTTATTCCTTCGTCACGAACTTCCACATATACAAACAAATCAATATAGAAGTGAGTCAAGAAGAGTTCAGGAACACATATATTAGTGCTAAGCTGACAAGCATTAGCACAGAAAACTTGCTTTTAATTCTCTCCCCTTCCTTGTCTCACCATAAACAGCCCCAGTTCCACCCACAACCCAATCCTTCACAGCAGTGATTAAAGTGAGAGATCTTTCCTTGAGCAACCTACTGCAGGGGGTACCATGGAAATGGCAGATGCAGGAATCTCAACTGTCATCCTCCTAATGAAAGGCTGCAGTGATGACAAACACAGGCAAATTCATTATGAAAATGAGTGTTTATTCCTGATAGGGGTGCTAAATAGATCCCTTGTTTTACCTCATCTCCTTTTGCCTGCCCTAGAAAGCTCCAGGCTCTATTCATCATCTGCAACAGGGCAGAACCTTCACTGGCAGATAGGATGGAGTAAAGATAGTTGATTTGTGTGGAAGGAGATAACTTACATCTTCATTGCACTGAGGCCAGAGATAGGAGCCTGTGGAGAAGGGAAAAAGCCATAGATAGTAGCCAAGAAATAGATAGTAGATTTACAGGGAGAGGACAATGCAAGGAAAGTCTGGAAGTCAAAAAGCCAGTGGTGATCCTGCAGCCTCAAAGTCTTGATATTATTAATGGCAACACTTCACCTAGGAATTCCTCTACTCTGCTCAGTAACTTGTAGAGTAGTTAAAAAGAAAGAAATTAGAAAGAAATCTCCTTGCAATTTAAACACTGCAGGCAATGGAAAGCCATCTTCTTCCTCCGAGCAGTAAGCCAATGTTGTCAATTACCTCTGCTGTTAAGAAAATACATGAATCCAAAATTTAAGGAAAAAATCTTATTTTCATTTTTTAATTAATGTAGTTTCAATTTCCAGCTGCTGTTTCTTGTTATGATTTTGTGTAAAGTTAATGAGCACTTTCCATCCCTGCACTTTATACTAGATATCCCCACTGGAGATAGTTAAAGAATGTGATGAGGTTACCTTTTAACCTTATTATAGACAGAGGCAGCAAAATCTCTCCTGTGATGCCTCCCCATTCACTCCTTAATGCTGAACTTCAGGGGCCACTTCTACAAGTGAGGAAGCAATTTATTCTCTTTGACAATGCAGGGCTCTCTTGGGGGTTCTGCCATAAGTGCAGAAATGGTGGCAGTTCTCAGACACAGAGATCTGCAATACAGGTGAGGGCTGAAACCACCTTCTCTATTTTATTTACCTCAACATTTAACTTGTTGAAACAACTTTTCTGTACTCAAGTTAAAAAACCTTTTAGCCTACACAGGAAGATCCATGCCTCAGCTCTCACATCTCTTGGCCAGCCATTACCCTGCTGCTTTAGCTGAAAGAAAACAGACTTTGGAAATTATGTGAAGGGAGACTGAAACTGCAGGGGACACAAGGCAAGAAGGGGTCAGCTGCAAACCTTGACACTTAGGTTTCTTTTCCTTCTTTTATGATCACAAAGATACCTGGACTAAAAAATCCAAAAAGTGCACAGGATCAACACATAAAATTAAGTATATAAAATATTGTCAGAGGAATGTAACCTGGCAGTCTCATTCATTTTAAATAAGCTTACAATGTAGAATTATGTCCTTAGCCTGCATACCAGATTGCACTAGATAATGTGAATACCAAATACATCAGAGGGTGAAATTAGCTTAGTGAGTTGTTTGGTTATTTTTTCCCTTTCTATTTTCCATTTTCTCTAACCTTCCCTCTAGGTAAATAATTTTTTTTTCAATTTCTTTTTTTTCTTAAATCTCACCAACATTTTCCTGTTTGCACCTTGACTGAGTTTTATCAAGGGTTCAGAAAACAGAGATGTAAAGACATGTTGGTAAAAATCTTAGAGTACTTCTGTGAAGAATTTCCTATTTTTCAGCTTTTCTTTTTTTTGAGTTATCCATATTCTATCTGCCCACAAGATATTTTTTCAGCCACTAGAAGCAGCAAGCACCTTTATTGCAATGTTTTTGTTTGACTCTAGAGCTCCTCTCCGACAGCAGAAGAAAATCTGCTTTAAGTCCATGGTGATTTAAGGGCATAAGCCCCTTCAGCTGTGAAAGGAATTTAGCTGTCTGTTGTAACTTTTACAGCTTCACCTACTCCCAAAGAAAGACATTGTGCTCTGCCCAGGTACAGCAGCAGGAGGGGAGTGTTTTCACTAAAACAGGGTGAAGCAATTAAAAACCAAATAAAGGAGCAAATAATACCCATGCATTAATTTCTGCAGACTTGTAGCATTCCATTCTGCTCCATGGAATAGCACCATGTCCTGTGACCACCTGTCTGTTAAATACCTGACCTAAACAAGTTGCTCCACAATAATAATGCAGTTGCTTCTGTGGTAAATCACTACAAAGTCCACTCGACAATATTGGGTCAAGCAGTGGAATTCAAGACGAAAAGACATAAAATTCTCCAAAGCAAAGTAGCTAACTCCTAGCCCTTGCAGCTCTTTAGACAAGAGACATGGGTTTTTTAAACACACCAGAGGTAGGATTCACACATCACTGAAGCTCTATAAAACCATATAAAAATTATGCGTCCAACATCTCTAGCCTGGCATCAAAATTTCCTTCTAAAACAGGGACATAAAATAGGTGGATGGAACAGGCATGTGATTTTCACAGGGCAGAAAAGGATCCTAGCTGATGAACATGCTCTAGAGACATATTTTTGTTTGTTTAAATTACAGACATAAATCTGCATTGTTGTCAATTTTTTTACATCTCACACTGACTTCTCATCCTATGAGAGAGATTTTACTAAAAAAAGAGTCATATGACTATCAAGTAATTAACACAAATTTTAAAAGGAGCAGACACTTTACAAGCACTCTACCTTTCCCAAGAATAAATGCTTAATCATGGTTATCAATCCATCAAGTCATTATAGTCCCTAGTACTATGCTAAGAAACCATAGCTAAAAGGAAGAAAATTAATTATTTTAGTACTTTGTGACTTATACAAAATGTTCCAAAGCTAATATTGTGGGGGAAAACTTCACAACTGCTTCAATATATCTCTCCACAATTCTTAATAAAATTTCAAGTGAAGGCACAGGATGGGAAGTCCTTAATCATGTCTGTGATCTTGATTGGCATTGATTTCTCGTCCAGCTGAGAGCTGTTCATTTCCACAGGGAATACCTATTTTCACAGGAGTAGGAATGACATCAATCCAAGAAAGCAAATTAAACTAAAATTAGGCATTTTTTTTCAGCTTGTTTCTGAAAAACCCAATAATTGACAGGAGCATTACTCATCGCAGCATCTGAGGAGAAAGTCTCCTGAGAGCAATCCCTTTTTTTGCTCCTTCTCAAAAATGCACATATGTTTCCTTTCATTCTTTCCTGTGGGCATAAGGCATCAAAAAGGAACAGAGCTTCTTAGACATGTTCACAGTTTAAATGCACTGTACACTTGGATACGAAATCATTAGTTCCAAGTAATGGTAGGCAGACTGTGCACATCCATAGATGGTAAGTGACAGAACGTGGTGAATTGCTTTGGAGCCATTTCCAGGAGGAAAGAAAAG
Organism: Ploceus nigricollis; assembly: GCA_013399945.1. Lineage (NCBI taxonomy): Eukaryota > Metazoa > Chordata > Aves > Passeriformes > Ploceidae > Ploceus > Ploceus nigricollis. The sequence goes on along the minus strand of VXBC01007728.1, from coordinate 1,898,012 downwards.
TTTAATGGGCACTCCAGGATTATGCACAAGTATGCAGATGTGAAAGAGCAAGTCAATGCAATCCAGCCACATTGAACTGATGTAATGTCTCCTGCAAACTGGTGTCACAAAGGCAATTTCATGAGCTAACAGGAGATAGAGCCTGACCTGAAAATGTAATTAACACTGAGGGTTAACCCGAATTAAACCAAAAGATTTTCAATGAGTCTTGACATATTTTTCATCCAGCTCCTACAAGACATTTAGCTGCCACCTGGGTGCAACCATGGATAATTGCCATAATGATTCTGGACCTCTGGAACTAAAGGCAGGCTTTGGATGGAGTCCACTGGGCTCTGAAACAATTCACCACAACTCGATGGAAGAAAAGGAATAACAAATTTGTCCTGGCTCAACTGTGCAGCTCATGGCTTGTTTGCAGAAAGCACTCACTTCTCCCAGTGAATGAGAGGAACCTGTGACCTGTTCTGTATCAACTGAACATTTCAATTCATCTGGAAGTCAGAAGGGATTAGCAGCTATACCTCCACTCTCAGACTGTACATGGCTTGCAATTAGAGGGAGTAGATACACAGGGTGTGTGCAGTTCTTGGCATCTGTAATCTTCCCAAGCACAGATTTCAGGGTAAAAAACCAAATAATCCAAGGCAAGAGTTTAACAGGACCACTGCCCTCCCTCCTCACAGTTATTTTATTATTCAGTTGCTTTTCCTATTGTCCTTTCATATTATTTCTCTGTTGGATGACACAAAAGGAACAGGCCCAGTGGTGAGTAATTTCATTCAGATTTGTCCCATTCTGACTCTTCCAGCTATGCAGATAAAATAATTTAATTCCTTGGTTTGAGCGAGAAACCTAATTTTGGGGATGCAAATTTTGGGCCTAATTTTACAGATATGTCATACTCTGGTGACAAAAGATTTGTAGAACTTGATCTAATGTGTCTTGGTTTCTCCCTTGACCTCAACTCATCCAGCTGCTCTTCTTTCCATTCTACAGGGTTTGCATTCCCTGAGAGGCTGGGAAGATGCAAATAATAAACAAATCACTAACAAAATATTATGTTTTGGCTCACACTCTGCCCTCATCTGTACTGGTGTGGATCGTGCCAGTTTGAATCTGACACTTCAGTAACTTCACAACCAAAGCTCAAAGGCAGAGGGACTCACCCATGGCAGACAAGACTGACAAATAAATGCAGTTGGGTTTATAGATGTGGGGTTCAATGAATTGCTTCATCTGGCCTGCTCTATACCTGTGTAAAGTTAATCATTCTAGTAAGCTATTAATTTTCCGGGTGTCAAAGGGAAGTTTATGGAGAAATATAAAACAAAAAACTGCCACATTTTAAGACCTTACAGAAAGAACATCCAGAACAAATTTGCTTCTTGTTTAATCAAACAATTAAGACTTCCAATATCCAAGATCAGATACACTCTGATTGATAACAACACAATTTCCTGATTCTTATGGGGAATAATTTAAATTTCCTTAATTAAATATATATTTATACTGTACAATAATTTTTCTTTCTTTCCATTATCTATTATTCTATCCCATCCCAGAATGAGAACCTACAAATCATCAGAGCCATACAGATATCAATATTTAATGTTCCTGTTGATTCCTCTGCAGAGTTTCTCTTGTCTTTGTGAAAGAAGCCTGGAGCCCAGCTATTAATCAGGCTCCTGGATTTTTTTTAATGATGTGGCAATGAAGCAACCATTTTGATTCAAGGAAACCAGAGTTTCCTAGTTAGTATTCACTGAGATATATAATCAAGTTAGTGTATTCAGGAGAGGATCCATATTCAATCAAAGTATATCTATATTGCCTTTACACCAACATCGGTAGGACTAAGCAGTCATTACAAAAATCAAACTTAATTTAAGAGGAGAAAATTTACTCAATTTAATTTGACAAGGGAGTGATTATATTCTTATGAAGATGTAATTTCTTTTTGAGATCAGTGCATACTTGGAGAACATAGTTAAGCTTTCAGTTCTTTGACAAACCCCACAGGGTACCACTGGTACAACACCAGTAAACCCCACTACCAAAGAGAAAAACTGCTGCATTGCAGTCACTTCAAATGTAAGGGTCCTACTACACCCTGGGTGATAAAATCAGTGCTGCTGCAGGATGGAGTTCAGCTGTGAAGCACATTGCCACCCTGCTGCACAGGAACACAGAGCACTGCTGAAAAGTTAGCTTAATGATTTGCACTAACAGTTAACAAGCTGGACACCTTTATTCTGAGCACACTAACATCTCAGGCATGAGGAAAATTCAAACCACTGTATTAGCCTGCAGTACTCATGCTTCATGCCAGACTGCAAGCTTTTGAAAGGCAAGCCCTGTTACTGATCCCTAGGTGTGTGATCTGACCAGATCTAACCTCCACAGCCTGCTCGCTCCCTAAACACTCTCTTGGGAGGCTGCTGCTAGAAGCAGCAATTAGGGTTGATTGAGATGAAATTTGTTATGCAGACATCTATGTAAGAAAAACTGAACTAGAGGCATTAACTCTATTTATTCAGATAAATGAACAGCCATTTGTGACACCCAGTGTTGGTAATGCCAAAAAACCTGGCTCCAAACCAGTGACTTAGGAAGATGTCTCTACATCCTGAACATAACATTCTTAGTTTGAGGGAGAAAAGGATGAGATGACAAACAATTGCACTCTTCTCTTTGTTATCAGTGGGCGACAATTTAAAGAGTGATTAACTAAGACTTCCACCTCATTCATTATCCATCTACTACTATTTCACTTGCCTCAAGTGAGGCATGTGTTTTTTCCCTCAGCCTTCTCATAATTCAGGTGTTCTGTTCTGGTTGTCTGACCAGCCTCCACTTTACTGGCTCAAGACCCTTGATAAAAATCCCTGGCAAAGCTGGTTTGCAGCACAGAAAAGAGTTAAGGGTCCCACAGACAGTTTAATAAAGGTAATGTCATTTTCAATTATACAACACAAACACTCCAGTAAATTCTACATCACATCACCAAGGAAACTCACTGCAATAATTCAGTCAAAGCAAAAGATAGGATTTCTACAACAATTTAATAATAACAATGTGTTCTTCTCTGTTGCCCTTTATCCAAAGATATCAGTGCTTTTCACCAATATTAATTCATTTTCTAAACACAACCTCAGAGTGTAATTTCACAAAATTAATTGAGTATGACATTCCTATGTATCCCTAACTGTTGATACCTTGCCACCTCTCTGCAGAGCAAGAAAAATCCCCATGAACATCCCCAAATCACATGTTAAGAAATTTCTTCCACCACCTCCTGACATCTTGGACACGACAAATGAAAAAATTAAGGAAGTATAATATTCCTGCATCTACTTTGCAGTTCATCCAAATTCTCTTTTATGGTCCCCAGTAAGAAGTGTGCCAGCCTGGAATACATAAAGCCAAGAATTACAAAGGCTGATGGGTAATGAAGGACATAAATAGTTGGATTATTTTATAACCCTGCCTCTTACCTTACCAATCTGTATGCAGAGCTCCTGTAATGACATAAAACAATGAATCAGGGTCTCCATCCAAAGTGTTATGGTCAGAGAGAGAAATGGCATCATAATGGTCAGCAACTGAACAGAGCCCCAGGCTCATGAGATCTTTCTTCTATCCCCAGACATGCCCTAGCTCATGTCCCAGAGGAGCACATTTTCCTGATTCACAACTCAGTCTCCCTGTTCAGGAAAACAGACCTGCTCTGTTTGCTGCAAGACAAGTGCACAGGATGAATCTGTCCTGTGCTTTCACATCCTGGCACAGGACACAAAGAAAGGATTGCCCAGGACTTTTAGGAACTGAAAGCACCACAACTAATGGTTGGAGCTCATATTTTCATTGCTGCATTTTCCTCTAACTTATTTTACTTTCATTCTTGTCCCTCTGTTCTCACATAGGTCAACTTGACCTATGTTCAGGTCACTGCAAGTCTCTTTATTGACTGTATCTCCAGTGAAGACTCATCCTCCCACTTTTCTAAATGTTAGTACTCTCTCTTTTCTTGCCAAACACAGATTTTTAACAGACATAAATCCTTATGTGTTTAAGAAGACATTGCAGGGAGAACATGGGGGAAAAATCGCATATTTTGCCTGAACAAAAGGAGTAACCTCCTGCACACAGTTTGGGAACATTGCCCTAAAACCAGTGAAAGAACAGAAGAAGCAGAACATGCAAGCTATAATTCAAATTTTAATGAGACAACTGTGATTTCAGGCACAGAAATAACTATTGATTTGATCATCATTGAAAAGGTAAAGATGCAACTTCTCCCCTTCCTATCCAATAGCCCATCACCTTTCAGAACCATGACACACACAAATAGCACAGAGCCAAAATGTCAAAGCAGAGACAAAGAGTGGTTTAGGACAGAGGTTGTCCTTCGTTTGCACAAGAAATACAAACCTTCCAACTTATTCCTTAGCTGTAGGACATTTAATCCATACCAACACTTGCTCTCACCTGGGGCTGCTTAGTATTTACTCAATGCTAGCTGTGGATCACCAGGAACAGAGCCAACCCTCCTGCTTTTATTCAGTGCTAGTTTCTAAGAAAATCATGATGGATCAAAAAAAGACTCTTTAGTTTGGTGTTCTGTGCCTAGCTCAAGCCCATAGCAGATGCATAAGTAAGAAGGCAAGCAGAATTTATATCCCCAAGAAATGGCCCTCCAGATCCAGAAATCTGTGGATCAGAGCTTCCCAGAGCAAGAATTGAGGTCTTTGAGATTAATCTCTTACAATAGATTCTTGTTTTATAAATAGCCCTTTCCATTTCTGAATCTCTTGGAAGAGAGATTATATTTGTAAACTCCTGAAATGGGTTTGATATCACAGCATACACAGAAGGACCACTTCTGGTTTGCTGGGAATGTGTCAGCCAACTTTACCTGCTCACAGCTTGCCTCCAATGGTCTTGCAGTGCATAAGCTGCGGTCTGTTAAGAGATGCATTTGTGCAGTCTGGTGGTTGGTCTCTCCTCACAGTGTGCAACACAATTTTTGGGGAATTCTGCAGTTTCTAGTACGTCTCCTAAACCATTAGAGAGCCCAAGAGTGTTTGCAGTTGTGCATTTTTCCCATTACTTCACATCACAACTCAATAAAAGAAAAGAGATACACAGCAGGGCATCTCAAGTTTGTCAGTGACACAGAGAATTTTAAGTAGACAGCAGAGCAGAAAACCCCATTTCTCTCTGCAGAGTGATATTAGTTTGGCTTATTTTGTTCCCTTGCTAACTCAAGCTGGAGAGTGGAAAAGGGAGCAGAAGTGCATCTGTACTGGAGCCACAATTTTCTTCCCACTTTCTGCCTCACAGAGTGAGTCTGGCCCAAGGACCAGGAGCAGCCCTTCACCCCTGCACCTTCTCTGAGAGGCCTGAGCAGGAACGTATGCCTTGAGGTGATTTCCACTCACTCACCCAGCTGACTCCTTATTTTGTCAAAGACCTTTACCAAAACCCACTTAGAGTGAATGAAGTTGGTTTCTGGCACCATTGCATTTTTCTGGCTTCTTTTTTGACAAAGTTTGATGGTCTTCTTCCCACTCTGAATCACAATGGCTTGTGCAGGCAGTGGCTGCATTTCTGTGGAGGCAACAAACTAAATCATGATGAGTAAGAATCTTTGACTGCCAGATGCTGCTATAAGGTAAGAGCAGTGCTGCTGTTCCTTAGGACTCCAGGGAGATCTCACCAGAGGAAAGTTTTTAGAGAAATGAGACTGCAGAGCTGTGAAGCTGTCAGCGCTGGACTAAAGAGCAGTGCACAACATTCAGAGAGATTTAAAATCTGGCAGTGAAACTTGTGCTCAAACCCTGGATCAAAAGTGGGCAGAGCCAAAAATAAAAATAACATAATCCCTCTTCTGAAAGGGCAGTTTCCTTATGATTAACTGGGGTCTATTACTTGTGTCTGGTCTTTCCTCCTAGAGTCTACATACTACATATTTATCTCCTATTGCTTGTACTTTAGAGCACGCATATATTTTAGGAGCAATAAAACCCACCTACTTCAAAACTTATGGAAAATAGCTGAGACATAAAAAATATTTAGAAAATTACTAAAATATACTCAGATCAAACTAATTCTAAATGTCTTTTACAACAATATATATATATATATACACAAACCCACATACATCTATAAACTTCAGGAGAAATAATATTTCCAGCAATCCAGTTTATTCTAGATTTTGTGAAAATCCTAAATTAGACTGGGCTTCAATGCTAGCAATAGCAATGAGCAATTTCTCAGAAAATTGAGAGGGTTTAGCCTTATACTGAGCTACTCTGGTAATAATAATGCCTGAATCCAGAGGCTCGTTTACATGGTCTGCTGCCTCCTTGCATGAACTATTGACCATCTGTGTAAGAGATTCCTGGGAAATGAATTGAACTCTAACATGTGAGGATCTCATACTGGCAATATTGGGGAAAAAAAGTTCTTATTTTCCCCCAGAATCAAAGGCTTAATAAAAATAACTCAATTTGAACTAGACTGTGTTGCCAGGAGCTACAGAGGGGGAAAATGAATACAGAGAGATTTCTAAGGTAGTATTTTCATTTACAAAAAAGTTTCAAAAGGAGAAGAAAATGCATGAGAATGGGAATAAGGACTGAAATTCAGTGAATGATAGATAGTAACACATGAAAAAGAATAGAAAGCCACTGATCACAAACATCCCAGGCGTGGATTTGTGGAACCATATCCTAATTTCTGAGGTCTCTTTTGACATCCACCATGTCTTACAAGCACGGTGCCTGTTCAGAACAATGATAAAGTATGCTAATACTCTGTGTGCAGGCAAGGCCGAGAGTTAAAGGCTTTATGAGTTTTTTATTAAACTCTGGGAACATGCTTCAAAGACATGGCTCTCCAATGAACTGTGAATTTAACATGATTTACACCGTGCTTGCCATGAGCTGTGAGCATGCACGCAATTTTTTCAGTTTGGCTAACAAACATTCATTCAATAGAGAATATTAAAGGAGTGACTTCCCATCCCCAGAACAGCCTTGCAGGTGAAACTTCGGGAGGTTTGGGTCATTGCAGACTTCTAATCCTGTTAAATTGATTAGATACAAAAGTGTCAACACTTTTGCATGAAGACATCCAAGACTGAGTGATCCATTTCCATTTATTTACCATCCTTAACACACTGATACAAACAGTGGAAGCAGATGAAGATGTTCTGACTCTCTGGTTGTTTGCTGTACTGTTCTGGGGGCAGTGGTCTTCAGGATAGGAGCAAAGAGAGATGGAAGAGTGGCAGTGCCTTTAACTGACTAGCTTTAATAATATATGACTCTCAACCTTCACTCTTTCCCTTTTCTCAAACAGATTCAACAAACTTTCAGACAAGTTTAATCCAATCAATTCCAAATCACTTTCAAATTTATATCAGTGCAACTTTGCATCTAGGAAAACCTTTGATGAGCTCTTTACTGGGGCCTTGACTCTAGAAGCTCTCAAGTACACTCTTCATTTTAAGCACATTCCTCAAACCTATTGATCTCAATCCACTTCAATGGATTATAAACATGTACTTAAAGTTGGAGACCTGTATCAGTGCTTGCTTAATACAAATTTGTCAATTCTGAAGTGGACTAGATTTAGATACACTAAAAATGAAGATAATCCTTTAATATTTTCTTCATTTGCATAGACTTCTCGCAGGCTCATTATTAAACATATTTGAGAGCTTTTCTATACTGGAGACCAAGGCATTGCAATAGAAACAAGCCTGAAATAGTAAATTGGATGGCCAGCTCAGCTCTCCTACTCTATGTCTCCCATGTAGCAGCCATGAATTGAATCATGAGAGTCACTGGTGTGTGATCCCTCCCCATCTTTGCCCCAGCCCATGAGCCTTTCATTATATCTTCTGTTCCCCATCCAGATGAGGAGGGGAGTCATACACCAGCCTTGGTGGGCACTTGCTGCCCAGCCAGGGTCAACACACCACAATGTTTCAGTATTTGATCTTTTATATTGGCTGCTTTTATTCATTTCTTTTCTAAACTATCACATTCTTCTCACAGTTCTTCATGGAGGAGTTTTTTCCCATGCTTGATCTTTTACTCAGACTTTTCTGAATCCCCTCCTAAGTCATCCATATCCTTTCCAAAAAGGAATGACCAGTACCTTATGCAACACCAAGACTGCAGTGCTGATTTACTTAATGGCCCTATTCTTTAATAGAAGCTGGTCTTAAAAGCACTTTTTTTGGTTTTTGAATTTCTTAATTTTACCAAGTCACCAATAACCTAACAGACAAAATACCCAGAGCTACTAACGCACAACATTACAGCAGAAGGCATCAATTTCATTTCAGAGAGCAAAAGAAAATAGCAGCTGTGGAACATTAGATATGCTGCACAGGAGGGGAGGGTGATGGTGTAGGAGGGTTATTGCTATTGATCTATTTATCTATTTATTTATTTTTACTTTTGTTACCATGACCTAGTTATAATTCACTGATTCTGAGACTGAACATTTGAAGGAAGGAGCCTTACTTGGTTGATATGGCAAATATATATTATTCTAAGTATAATTCCCCTAGTGATTACTTGTCAGCATCAGTTAGTGCCCAAAAATGGATGCTCTAGAATTGCCAGAGTGAAGGAAATTCTTTCAAAAAACCCAGAGAGCAAAATAAGGAATGATTTGTTTCTGCCTCTCCTAATGCAAGAATTAGAGGGTATCATGAAATTTCCAGCCAATGAGTTCGGAGCAGCCAGAACTTCATCACGTAACTCTGAGTTAAACTTTGGAACTTCTTTCTGCAGGCTGTGGATCACATCAAAATGTTACACTGCTTCACATTTGGAGGAAAAAAAAAATCTTTGAAGAATTATTAAACAAAGACGTCATCTCTGTCTCAGGGAATTCCCAAACCACAAGTCTCTGGGTCTGGGAACATCTACAAGAAAAGCACAGCATAATTTTTCTGCTCTTAAGATCTTATTTTATATATATGTGGAGATATATGTGCTAGTAACTACTGCCAAAAGCAACACAAAGGTCTAAGCAGTCACTGGCTTCACTCAGTGTGACTCTTTCTATTATTTATGCATTACAACAGAGAGGACTTGAATCCTGGGAGAGGTTTCTCTTTATTCCTCATCTTTTTCCACTACTACTGTCATTATTATTGCTATCACTTTTGCTATTAATCACACCATTATTATGAATCACAACAGTCTTTGACACGCTGTCTTTCATTTCTATTAATAATTTTGCTGTACCTCATTTCAAATATCATATGTCAGGCAAGGACTGTACAGAACCATTGTGTTCACCCATGAATATTCACATAAAAATCTCCACAAAGCTTATAATTTTTATAGGCCAAGTGCATAAGCTATAAACACAAAGGGGAGGCACATGAAAAAGTGATGCCATTTACCTGAGGTGTTATATTGGGTTTTTCCAGCCCCAATTAAGTGACAGCACTGCCAGAGGCCAACACATTTTATATCATGGCCTTGGCTCACCCCTAATTCCCCTCTGACATCTTTACTTGGACTGAGCTTTAGGATGAAGGATGCAAGTGAGTGCCTCCCTTCTAGTCCCTGGTTTCCAGAAGGCAAAAGAATGAAGCCAGAGGGTAATGGAAACAGAATTAATTGAAGCTACAGAGGTGAGAAAAAAGTGCCAGTGGACACCCTTCAAGCACAGGGAGCAGGGAAAGTCACATTTAGCTTCAGTGCAGAGAGGTTGAGGAAAAGCTCCAAAATAATTTCTGCAAAAAACTGCACATTAGCTTCCATATCTTCCTTCAGACCAAGCAACCAAGCTTCTCTTCTGTTGTCAGCATCCTCTGAGAGCTATTACTGACCATGGTCTCATCCTCATACAAAATACTTTCATTTATTTTTATTTGTTGGGGTTTTTTTGGAGGGTTTTTGGTTTTGTTTTTGGTTTTTTTTGTTTTTGTTTTTGATTCTAAATTTGCAAAGAATTAAGCCTGGCCACAGCTGAGATCATCTGACCATGTCACATCATAGTGGGGCTTGGGTTGAGTGTAACTGGGTCACCCTGCAGTGCTCACACTGCAGAGTGAGAACCATGCCCTGCCACACCAATCAATCTTTTCATCAGCATTAAAGAGGTCAGGGCTGAGCATCAAGTCAGAGTTTCAATCAAGATTTACTGCCTTGGCATTTTGCTTCACAGGCTGACAAGTGGACTTGAACACATTTCAATATGCTGATTCTTCTTTATAAAAGCAATTACAAGCAGAGAAGCACAGAACAGCCTCAACTGCTGGAAAAGCCCAATTGAATTTCTGATTTAGTAAGAAGTGGTTAGCACCACTAATGAGAGCTACCAAGTACTCTGCTTGATTTTCTCTTACAGGACTCTAAAAGAGCCTTGACTTAGAACAAGGGAAGACATCTTTTTCTTTATTATTTTTACCTGGAACCACGTCATTATAAGACTCATGACAAAATTATGTGAATTCATTTTCCATTGATAAAAATATAGATATTATTAATACCTTATAGCATTGCAGATTTACCAGCCATCTTCATATCAGCCCATGACGATATGAAGGCTATTTCAGTTTGGATTAGAATGATTTTTATTCCATTGTTCTTGGCTGATGGGCCACTTACTCCAGTGTATTATCTTTGGTAATGCTGAATTCAATTACAGACATCCATAAACAAACTGCACTGTTTGAATTTGCTTCCTTGATAGTACCATGATAGCTCAGCAGTGATTTTGAAGGATAGGAAATAGGCAGATGGTGCTGTTCCACAGAACCTCCTTTAGGGTTAATGAAGGGAGGCTGAATTCAGCTGTGGGACACCAATGAGCAATGCTGTAGTAACCCATTTTCACACCTGTGTGTCTCCCCCAGGCCCAGCTTACTGTCTGCCATTTCAGATGTACTTTTGCCAGCCTCCTTATGGCTTCTCTGAGTCACCACCCACCCATTCTGGACCTAGAGGTCATCAGTCTCATGCTTCAAATACATTCTTCTTCCTGCACATTTGGTGATGCTTATAGAAGAGGCAGCCGTGCCCTATTCCAGTAAGGCTTGTGTGGCCTTTGATTATTTTGGCCACGATACTGCAGCAAAGTGCCCCAGAGCCAAAGGGATGAGCTGCTATACTTAGTCACACACAGATCTCTAGCTGTGCCTGTACTGAGTCACACTGCCTGTGGGTCTAGTGTAGGAGGAGCTGAGGATAAGAACTGTCACATATTTACTGCCAGATCCCATCAGCACCTCAGCTGACCTTGGCCTCCTGCTTGTAGCAATGGGACAGCGCGTGTGACCTTCACTCTGCACAAAGGTGGCATTCAGGGTATGAATGAAGGAGAGAGAGGAAACATTGTCTGACTTATTTTCATAAGCAAAAATATTCTCCACTTCTCCCTGCATTCAACTAAACCTCCTCCATATTAGTTATTCCATGGCATCCCTGTTATAATGGTTGACAAGTTGAGTCAAGGCATATAATTCCCTAAGGGAATATTTTTTCAAGGGAAAAGAAAAAAGGAACACATCTTAATGGCACTCCTGCATGCATATCAATAAAAAAACTTCAGCAATCACTTCCTGGGTATAATTACATTCATCTGCATCTGTGACTAAGTGACCTGTCAAAGTGTCAAAGAATCCAGTTTGGAAATGAAATTCCCCACTCATAACAACAGCCCATGTTAGCACCTGCACTTCTAGTTACACTTTAGCTGTTGCTAGGCTTGCTGTTAAGCCATGTCTGCGGCACAGAGGGTACAGAGTTGCAAAGGTGTCTATCCTAAGCATGTAAGATCAAGTCCTAGCATGACAGTATTAAATCTGAGTTAATACCCTTGGAGGATTTGAGGAAAGCCAGGTTAATAAAGAATGCTCTAAAAAGGGTTAAATTTCACTTGGCATGGGAAGAAAGTCGTGTATTAGCATGCTGGAATAAGCAGAAAAAAAATCTTTTTACATTATTGAAGAGTTATAATTAATCGTGCTGGCAGCAACAATTTTTTTACACAGGCCAATACATGATGGTCAAGGGCCATAAATTGCAAATTAGGCTAATTTCCCAAGTTAACCTCAATGAATTAAGAATCACTTCTTCCACCTCCATGACACCACTTGACATCTCCCTGGGTAAATGCCACTGATCTGTGGCAGTGGCCAGTGAATCCCAAATGGGATTCTTTCCCTTTGTCAAACATGAGTTCTACTACTGAATGGACAATGGAGGAGAAAGAATGTGAGGAGCAGACAGCACCACATTATAGAGGATAAGGTTAGGAGCTCGATCTAAGAAAGATGATTTGGTGTTTTTCAGGGGTTAGTCCTGATTCAAACTACAAGTCTTAGTGGTGTCTTGTACTCTTAGGAAGCACACTCCTGGGGACTTGGAGCATGGTTAACTTGAGGCACATGTTATTAGCTTCTTTCTAGTTTTCCTTGATCTCCATGGTGAGCCACTGTTATCCAGAAATCCATCGAAGATACTTATTTTTGAAATCAGGCCCATTGAGGCACTGTGAGTGTAGTTTGTATGACCTAGAGGTTCTCCCATGCCCTCCCCTGGACTCCAAGAACTGACATTGCCTGTGGGGCATCTCACAGGCTCAGTAAACAAGCTGGCTGCTTTCAGATCTTATTTTTCAACGACCCATGTAACCTGAAGATGCCAGGAAAACTCTCACTGTGACCCACAGTGAAAGTACGAACATCCCTGTCAGAAAACAAATGCACTTGGAAGAACCTAGCATAGCCACATAAATAATTTTAGTCTGGGCTCAGCATACCCCTTATAATAGGTTCATTTTCACACTACATCATTTTCCAGCCAGATTGCAGATACATACCTCACCCTCTGTTCCAGGCAGAGAAGAAATTTTGCTCAAGACCCATAACAAATGACCAGTCAGAAATGGCAAGCCAAGGAGAAAAAATTACTGACCGATGTGCAGGAAAGAGCATCTTCATAAAATATAGCTAGGTTGGGCTGATTCTGAGCACATGATATCATGTAAAGGGACATAAAATTGCTTTCTGCATTAAGTAAAGAGACCAGGGATTGTTGCAGCACTTAAAAAGTTCCCCACCACTCTCTGGTGTGATGTGAGCAGGAAACAAACTTCTGCCCATGTGAACCCAGCTTGACAGTAAAAGAGTTTACTTTATGTCCATGGCTGCAGCCCTCTCAGCCTTAGTTACAAATTAGGATGAGGTGAAAGAACACAGGTTGTCTTCTGCCTCAAAGCCAACTAAACTTATGCTTCTAAAAATATTTGCTTTGCTGAAACCCGGAGATAACAAAGTTATTATCACACTGAAACTATTTTTGGTCACAATGTCAGGTTTGATAAAACCAAACCATGTGTGTGATGATCTTGTTAACAGCGTAAGTACCTGCTGAATTACTCTGAATGGTATTTTTTGGGGTTTGATTTTTTTAGACACCATTTTTCCCCCTCTTTTTCAAAGTGACATTTTTTAAAATATCCTTTCATTTTATTTCTAAAAGCTGAACAGATAGCTGGAGTATTTCAGTTCTGTTAGAACTGAAGTTTTTTTGGTTATAAGTGACATTTATATTCACTACTTTACCACATCCATTGAAATTTGTTTTAGCAAAAAAAAAAAAAGAAAAAAGAAAAGAAAAAAGAAAAAAAATCTTTACCTAATTTTGAATTTGGCATGGAACAGAAGATGTTTTGTATTCAGATCTTTTTACAACAGGCACTTTATGGTAAAGTCACTGATATTTCCTTTCTTGCAGGCAGGTATTTTTTCTTAATCCAAAAGTAACTGCAGCTTCATCATGGTTCCTCAATGACTGTTCTGCACAGTTTAATATGACAGTTGTTGCTTCTACCTCTGCTTTGCTGCTGTCTCACTGCTGTGCCCCTCTCAGATATGCCATGACCCACACAGATTACCCTGCAGAAATTCATACCACACCCATTTCCCACTTCAGTTCATGTTTCTTATAAGTAGTGGATCCTCTAAATTAACACCAGCTTTGCCTGTGAAGTTTCAAACATACCAGGTTTCAAGGATAAAAAGGATAGATTTCTCTTAATTTGAGAATCTAAAGTATTAAAAAGAAAATAAATATTTTTTAAACATTCAAGTAGTATCTCATGTTTAATCATTTAATCAAGACAACACTACCTTCGGTTATTTCCCTGGAATTCAACAGGCACTGCAGACTGGATGCTACAATCTGCTTAGTGAACTCTATGTGGTTTCTTCAAGAGATCTCTGATCACTAAAATAATGAAGGCTGATATAATTGGGTGAGCAGGCCAGACTAAGAATCTGCTTGCCTCATGATAGACAAGCTGAGCAGAGCACCCCTATTAATTAATTACTGATAAGACTCTGAAAAGCATTAGATAAAATTAATTAAAAAGGAAATCAGCTGAAGTCTCCACAATGAGAAGCAGAAGGTGAAGGACAGGACCCAGCATATGGAGAGGTCACATCAGCTGGTAAGTTATGGTTAATGAGGGGCAAGAGAGCATGTGTGTCATGATTTGGGACTCTACTATTGTGATAACTGCAGCATTTTTCAGACATCGATATTATGTAATATTAATGGTTTTACCCAGTGCTAGATAGGGTTAAGACAGATGCAGCAAAGAAACATTACATTCTATTAAGGTAACTGAGCTATTGATCAGAAATAGAATATTATCAATCAGCTAAAAATCATCTGAGTGTATTAATTTAAATGCAACTGATGTAGTTATGATGCACCTGAATATCAAGGCCTGGTCATGCTACTGCTGCTGGGTAGTGAGATTCTACCACTGTAACAGCAATAAATCCTTACATTACAGGAAGGAGAAGACAGCTGGAGAGTTTTCGTCTTGATCACAGTTTATAAAGGTATAATTCCTGTTTTTTTAAAGAACTATCTTCTCTAGCCACAATACCCAGAGATATGGCAGAGAGCTGGGGCTGCTCAGCCTGGAGAAGAGAAGGCTTTGCAATGATTTTATGGCACCTGCCAGTACCTAAAAGGGGCCTAAGGGAAGGCTGGAGAGAGACTTTTTGCAGGAGCATGTAGGGATAGGACACAGGGGGATGGCATTAAGCTGAAAGAGGGTAGGTTTAGACTGGATATTAGGAAGAAATTTCACTGTGAGGGTGGTGAGCAACTGGAGCTGGTTGCTTGGAGATAATGTAGAGGTGTCCAACGCCAGTTTGAGCAGGGCTCTGAGAAACCTGGTCTAGTGGAAGGTGTCCCTGCCCTTGGCAGGGGGGTTGGAACAAGATTAAGGTCCTTTCCAACCCAGACCATTCTTTGATTTGCCACAACTCGAAATCCTTTTGTCACTCCAGTTGTATTAAAGACACCACTGCAGTTCCACTCGTAATTGCCAATTATGCCGGCACGACTGCAGGTTTGCTGAGGGAATTCTGTGGTGCATGTTCTGAAGGGCAGGGAATTGAAAACAGAAGTTATTTTTTTTTCTGCTTTGAGTTTAGTTGTGTCTTGAATTGCAAAAATTCACAAGACCAGGCAACACAAGGAGGTTGCACAGTCCAGAAGAGGACTCTTCAGCTTTACGTAACTAGTACTTTGAAGAGTAGAAAGTTATAATTCTGAGTTTGGATTTATGAGGTCAAGAGGCTTCTGGTTCTTGAAAAGGATAGAATGATTCATTAGGGCATCAGAAAACTACACAAGGGTTTTGTGAAAGGCAGGAAGTAGCTGAGGGGGGAACAAACTGTTTCTTGGGAAACCAGAGGTAGGTATTCATCACTTTCACACAAAGAACTTTGACTTCTTGCTCCTCTTCCCTTGCCCTGCAATTCTATTATTCTACTTGTCCACTAAAGCCATGACTTCTTCCCTCATATGTGACCTGACAGCCTCTTTTTAAACCAGCTGCTCTCTATTTTCTACATAAATGCCATAAATGAGCCTATTCTACTAGCCATTATCCAGCACATCAGGTTAAGGGCAGCCTATTACCTATTTATGACTGATTTTCAAGACCACAAGAAAAACTCCAGGTACCAATAAGCAGACTCATGTCTTTCATTTTCCAGGTGTTCAAGATTGAAGCAAATGATTAATGATCTGGTTCAACTTAATATTGTGTGAACCTCTATTGGCAATTACCATGCTCAAGCAAACCCTTTATTGCACGGGGTGTGCATGAATAGTTCTGCAGGCACTCTGCACAGAGCATCATTCCCTCTTTTGAATCCACACTTCTTTATGTCAAAATACATAAAACCATACCTCCATGAAAACGCTGGTACAAGCATACAGAAAGAGTCAGGATCATACATTCACAAGACAATATTTGTCTGTGAATACAGACAACTGCACAAGAGACTCACACTCACCTGCAGGTACACACCTGGCTGCACATATTCTGATGCAAACATTTCCACACACAAGCCATGGTCAAAAACAATCACAGCTACACATGAAAACACCAAAAAAGCTATATCCGGTCCTTTTATAAAGCCAGAAATTGTCATATCATAGGACTTGTACTGTCCAACTGAACCACACTTGAATTTCATCCCATTGCAGTTCACACTTGAATTTCTCAGCACAGTAAATCTTTTCCAAGGCTGTGAGACATGAGCAATGAAGACAACAATGTCAATGATATAAAATTAATAGTGCAAAATGGCAATAAAATGGGAAAATCCCAGCACTGCCCGTAAAAGCATATTAGCCTGACCTGTATTTACTCTTCTTTTCTGGAAGAATTAGCTTGTTTCTCAAAGCTTATGGGAAACACTAACAGTAATGAAGCAGAAAAATGATGAATGTTAAAACTTTAGGGTGATCCGTAGACAGTTGTAAACTTGTCCCTCTTTGTTGCCCATGTACTTTTGATGAGCTTGCAAAGTTTTAAACCTCCTAAATTTTAGACAGGGCAGTTTTATTTCTTTCAAGCTACAGTGGAAATAATTTCCTTATCTATCATTTAGAATGGTTTAATACTTTCATTAATCCACACATCATAAAGCAGCGAGTGATTTTTATACATACCCCAATCATTCACTGTGCCTCCCAGCAAACAGAAAAGGGCTGCTTTGTGCTGATTCTGAAGTTGAACTTAAGGCCATTATCCCCACAATCCAGGCTAGTCGTGAAGGTAGCGATTTAAAGGCAGGCAGAACAGGTGCCATCCCTGCTCTTTCACAGATTGCTGGCCTTTGACAGCTATCAGGACTGCTGACCTGCCAGCAGGGAAGCATTGTCCTGTCACCTTTGATGGAAGCCACATGAGACACTGGTTAGAGTAAGAGTGGTCTTGTTAGCCACAGGAACCAGGCACCCTCTTACCCACGCCTGTGCCCTTGGCTCTAGATGCAGTGTCCTCACAAGCAAAACATGACAAAACATTTCAAAAACTCACTGACAGAACTGAGGGGTGGGTGGGGACAAACAATCGAACAGAGCTGCCTGAAAACACAGCTGGTGTGGGCTTCAAGCAATTCAGTCCCAGCTGTAATCGGTGGTATAGATAATAATCATGTTGCCAACTAACACTTCCTTTTATTAGGATGAGGGTTTTATTTTCCATCCAGTCATTCCACCATTTCATTCCATGAAACTTCACCTGAAAGACAGATTTTTGACAAAGCCTTTTCTTGTCCTTAAAAAAAAAAAAAAAAAAAAAAGCCATATCTTCACCAGGTATCAACTGAGCCATGAATCTGATGATTTCAAGAGCTGTTGAGTTGCTCAACTTCTACTTTCTCTACTCTTTTTCATTTGTCAGACAGCAATTTTCCCATACTGTGGGCTTTGACAGCCCAAGAGCTGATCAATGATTTAATAGACAGAACCTTGTTATTAATGTCTTGCAATGGTATCAGTTTAAGCCTAGATCTATAGAGCATCAGGGCTTAAGCACTTACCACAGCACAAGTTATCAAGCATCCCCAGTAATGTCAATAGGATTTTGGCCAGCTCTCTTAATGCACCCAAGAGCTGGCTCAACACTTCTCAGAAACATATGAAAGTTCAATTTACCACTCTGTGGATGAGCTGTAGCTGCCATGAGAAGGGCACAGCTCCCATGAAAAGTGTAAAGGAGAAACTCGGAGCTGGCTTGCATATGTACCTGTTGACACCACATGATAAAAGAGAGCACAAAACCTGCAGGGAATGGCCCTCTCCCCAACAGCAGATCTTACCCCACACATCAGCCTCTGCCTCAGGACAATCAGACTTTCTTTTGCCACACTTTGCAGATGAAAATCCAGTCTTGGCCTAAATTAAGACCTGACCTTGGCTGCCCTTATTGTGATTGGTATCAAGTCAAAATTAGGCCCATAACTGTGGGATGTTTTTCCTAAAATAAGGTATAACAGAGTCAATACTATTAATTTCAGCATATGAGTGGGGGGGAAGTGGCACAGGCACCCTGCATTCTTCACCTGCAGACTGGCTGTACTGTGCTTCGGCAGTGTCTCAGTGGGAATGAGAAAAGGGGGTGAGAAAAGTGGGATGAGGAACAAGGCTATTTCCCTTAAGGCCTCTGACAAACCCAGGCCATAACATCACACACACACTGAATTGAAGGTCAGGCTTTCTATACCACTTCTCTGAAGGTAAGTGCCCAAGAGCTGACCTTCCTACTCAGCCTGAAAGTTCCCAGGGGCTGCACATTTCTCCACAGAGGCACTCTGGCTTGGCCACCTATTACCCTTCTAAGTACAACAAATTTCCCATTTCACAAGGTAAAATAAACTCTACTTAAATGCATTTAGTAGTTTAGGTGGGTATTGCCATTCTGTACCCCCTTGCTTTTCTGCCACCATTTCTAAGGAATTAGGATGAAGATACAACAGCCTGTTCCCAAAAACATCAAGAAAAAAATCCAAAACCAAACCAGAGTTTAACTGGGGGTACGTGGACTCTGTGATAAATGCTCTTGAGCCATTTATGTTAAAGAACAAGCATCTTTTGAAACCACCAACCATCCCAAAGAACCCTGTGAAGGGGTCCAGCCTGTTGGCCCATTTATGTGTCACATTTAAAAGTTCACTAATTTGGGTTGTCCATTATATCAGTTTGTGAGTGTCTGATGCAAGAGAGGATCTCCAGCCAAGTGGAGAACCTGCTCCATTCTGCCTAACTTCCAGAGTTCTGATGGAATTGCAAGCCAAGGCAGAAGGGGCCACATACTTTTAATGTGCAATTGGAATACTTCTCCATTTCCCTTCCAAGTAAGTTCAAAGCATTTGTCAAAGGCAACCAGTATTATTCCTTTTCCAAAAGGTCTACTCAGTATGTCAGCTGCATTATTAGTAAGACAAATCCATCCGCATAGGTCATAAATATAATATTTTTGCCCAACATTATTCCCCTTCTGATAAATTTCTCATTTGTTATTTCAGTTCACTACAACATTTTCTTTTTCTTTTTTAAATATTGAACTAGAAAATGTCTTATTTGTTTTTCATGAATAAGAGAGGTGGTTTTTTAATACTCATCCCTGGTATGATAATTTGGAGGAGAGCACAGAGATGAAAAATTGTTTCTTTCCTTAGAAGTACCGGAGGGAATAGCTATCATTACAAAATGTTGGTGAAAAATCAGCTTTTCTACCTCCCACACTAATATTTAGGAAACCTTGGTGGAAGTCATAAACATGGAAGGCAAATTTTTTCAATTTAGCTTTTGCTGAAACGCTGCAGGGACGAGAAAGATAAGGCCACATCCATTCTGTGAGGCGAGTTGCCAGTTTAGCACTTGCATATTGTTTGCTTTTCAAATGGCTCACCACACTCCCAGTGCTGTCCCAGGTCTCCCAGATGTCCCACCCCCACACCCAGTGGCCCCACTCCACATGACCCTGCTAACCACTGATGGGCTTTTGACCCTCAGACCCCTCCATGTGGGGCAACCTCCGTGTGCTCTCATGAATTCAGAACAATGGGACCTCCTGGTACTGCAACACTCCACGTACTCTGATTTGTATTGGTTCACAAAAAAAACAACAGAAACAACCCAAAAAAAAAAAAAAACCAAAACCAAAAACCCACCCCAAAACAACAACATCAAAAAAAACCCCACCAAACAAAAACAAGCCACAAACCACAGAGCAGTTAATAATATGCCTGTTCCAGGTTTGAAGGTATGTCAGGATCTCAAAATGCCATTTAGTGAACAGAAACCTGAGGTAGCTGTGAAAGTGAGGACCAACACTGAGACCAGACTAATCATGCTAAACTCAAACTGCTTCTGCAGTACTGCTGAGCATGACCTTTCCACTTGGTGCAAAGCATGCATATCTTCCAGCACCATTTAATCTGCCACCAACTTGAACTGCTGACTAGCAATTAAGATTATCAGAGCATCTGGCAACAAAATTTTACCTAAAAATCCACCAAAAGACTTTATCATCCTTACAGGATAACTAGTCCATTTTAAAGTATTTTTTTAATGTTTAAGAGCTTTTCTAATCCTGCATCAAAGTGGAGGTAAAACCTTTCAAAGGTCTTTGTCAAAACATTTCTCTTCAGATCGCAATTCCATCTGTTTTATTTTGCTCTCTCTTACTGCTTCCACACTTCCTGCAACATGCAGATCTCCTCCTGGATAAAAGGTTTCCAAGCAAGTTTTCAGCTTTGACAAATACAGTAGTTGGGTGGGTTTTCTTCCCATAAAATTAGACATTAAACAGAATGTTTCACATACCTTTAGAAATAAAACTAATTATTTAACAGAAAAAAAAGGCTTAGCAATTCATACTCTTATTTGGAAAATTTCTCCTAATTCTCAGGGCCAAAACTACATGAGTAAAAGGTCACTTTCCAGATGTGTGCCTATAAATCTATAGATAAAATAACCACAGAGGCACATATGAACATGCATCTACATCTTCAGTAATATAGAGCAATATCTGGCCACTGGCTTTCATGTGTGATTAATTTCTGACATCAATATTGGTTTCTATAGGACTTGACAAATGTATCACAGCA
This sequence comes from Ploceus nigricollis, assembly GCA_013399945.1. Taxonomy (NCBI): domain Eukaryota; kingdom Metazoa; phylum Chordata; class Aves; order Passeriformes; family Ploceidae; genus Ploceus; species Ploceus nigricollis. Next base: position 1,877,035 of record VXBC01007728.1, on the reverse strand, counting down.
CTAATTATCACACTCCAAAGTGTGGCTGAATTTGGCAGCTTTCTTCCCTGCCTGTCACCAAGCCAGGGACCTCTTTGTCTGAAGATGCTTCAGGCCAGTTCTCAGGTCTAGCCTGACCCACATCAAACATGTTCTTGGGCAGTGGTTCACCCTACATCTCCTGATGGGCTGGGCAGGAATAAAAGCAAACTAATTTCCCAGAAGGATGGCTGGAAAATTTTTTGCTGACTGCCAAAGCAGTGTCTTCCTGACAAAAAGAAACCTCCAGGTACAGCTCTTCTTTTCGAGCCTCCAAGGCAATGCAGAGGATAGATAAGCCATTCCAGGAATTATCCCTAAGAATCTATTTTAGGTAACTAAAAGAAAGAACTGCCTGGACAGATTTGCCCCATAGATAAAAATCTATTTCCCGAGAACAGGGAAGTGCCCAGGGCTGAAGACCTTCAGTCTTAGCCCAGAAAATACATGAAAATAAATGAAAAGCACCCCTGCTGGTGCCAGAGATCTTAAGTTCAGCTATTGCTCCTATCTCCAGCAGTGTAACCTGGCAGAATAACTTTCTCCTACCCACCCTTGTCCTCTTTTGGTGCACATTTCCCTTTAGCACATGCATACCAAAAAATCCATGAGTACCTAAGCAGTTGCTTTTGATCACTAAAGTTAGATGAGATGAATCCCACCCAGAGAGAGTAAACAATTTGTCAAGGAGGAAGAGCTGAGGCTCAGCAGGCACCTGCATCCAACCCTCCCCTCTCTCAGTGCCTCATCTACTTCCCTGTGCCACCCCCCATGTGGTTTATCACCTCAGGCTGTGAGGGCTCACCCTGCCAGCCCTGAGCACTCCCCATGGCTGCTCCTTCCAGCAGCCCCAGCAGGGCCATTCCCCAGGGTCGCCCACACTCCCTTCATTCCCACATTCCTCTCTCTGCTCTGCCAGCTGTGTCCATCTCCACACTAGAGCAAATCTTGACAGCTGCTTTTCACTTAGTAATTGTGATAGGTTTTACCCCAATCTTACATTTGAAACTAATGAAGGTTCAAATCTATTTAGAATGGAAAACAGAAACCTATATTAACTCTCATTTGGCTCAGGCACTTGGAAATATGTAACTACTTAATGCATATTTAGACATAGTTTATAGTATTGAGGTATGTCCATTTAACATGATAAAGTTGCAATCCAGCAGTAGTGTTGAGATTAGAAACTGGCAAAAGTGAAGCAGAGATTGATTTAAAAGGGTTTTTCATTGAACCATAACCCCACCACATGGCATTTGCTTCTGTGTTGTCTTTTTAAGTAGCTTTTGCTCATGCATCACTTCTGCTCCAATGTATCTTCTCTTAAGTGACAGGTGTGTACAACCTACATTGCAATTGCTGAAAGACTTGCACAAAATATATAATTCTGGTTTGGAGATTAGCCACAGTTCTATTTATGGTCTGTCCACAGGCACAGAAAATATTGAATAGTGTTAATAAGAGTAGTAGACCTTTTGGAAGACTGGAAGGAGAGTTGGAGCATCACAGGAGAACTAAAAAACATTCCTGAAGGATTTAAAGTATCTGGTGGTTGTAAGGACAAGGTTTTCAAATGATAAACTAGAAAAACTGCATAAAACTGATTTCAAGAAGTTAAATACATGACATTGGTTTAAAGGTTGTTTGATTTTTATAATAAAATAAGCTGAACAATCATTGCTGCTTTGGAAGTCTTAGTGAGGACCTTAACTCAAAGAATTTTTTGCATCCTCTGAAATGTTAGCAATGTATATCAGCACAATCTGGTGGGCAAGAACTCAACTTCATTTGATGCAAGCAATGGAAAAGCAAAAAGATGATTCCCAAATAGTCTGGTCATGGAAAGAGAAAGAGCTTTATATCATCTGAGTCTAAAGAAAGAAATAGATAAAACAACACCTTGTATCAAGAAAGAATTAAAAAGAAATCATTCAAGAGGTAGAGAATAATCACTTTCGAAACAAGGAAAATGGTATCTCCAATAAATCCAGATTATCATCTAGATATGTTGAGTTTTACATAGTGTGACTGAATTACTTGATAATATAGCAATTACACACTTCCAGTTAAAAACAAATCAGCAATTACAAGTCTGCTGTAATTAAATCCCCACAATAGGCTTGGTGTGAAAAGGAGGAAAAATTAATCAAAAGATAAAAGAAGTGGCATAATTCAATACAGAAAAAAAATCTACAGTAGAAAAATCAATCAGAAAAAAGGACAAAATCATGATTTTCATTAATTACACTGTGACCTTTCAGAGAACTGTAAGATAAAAGAGACAGAAAGTGATGTCATTGTCACTTAGGCAAAATGATTTCTAACATCATTTCAAAGAGCTATGCAGTCTCTTTATGACAGTTAAACAAAAGAACACTCAAAAGTCATGTACATCTGAAAGACTGATTTCTCCTTGAGCCAGAATGGGTTCCAAAGGCACAAAAATTGCATACAACTGTTAGGAAGAAGGATATCTGGGATTCTGATGGTCTGTAATAATAGGCTTTTTTCTGTAAATCCCACTCATTGCCTTTCTGGAATTATCCAAGTTTCCTCCATTCTTACATTCAAAAAAACCTGAAGAGGCATAGATGACCTGCTATGGTTCATGCCTTATGAGTCTCTGTGTCACTTCTGCTACCTGATATTTCAAAGGCAATCCACCAAGTGTGTTAAATACACATCACCAGAATGGACTGGGGAGAGAACCTGAAGGGCAAAATGGAGAAAACTCATAGGTTGAGATAAAGATGGTTTAATAGGCAAAGCAAAACAAAATAAGGAATTCAATCCCCACTTCCCATCAGCAGGCCAGTGTTCGGCCATCCCCAGGACAGCAGGGCTCCATGGCACATAGTGGCTACTTGGGAAGGCAAATGCCATAATTCTAAACTTTCCTCCATCTTTCTCCTTTTCCCCCCTCTCTTTATATTCTGAGCATGGTGTCACAGGTTGTGGGACATCCCTTTGGTGACTTGCAGTCTGTTGTCCCAGCTATCCCTCCCAGCTATGTGTGCACCCCCAGCCTCCTTGCTGGTGGGGGATGTGAGAAGCAGAAAAGGCTGGAATGCCTGTGCAAGCCCTACTCAGCAAAACCAAAAACATCCCTTTGTTATCAACATTCTTTTGGTCACAATCCAAAACATTGCTCCATGCAAACTACTGTACAGAAAACTGAATTTACCCCAGCCAAAAGCAGTGAATAACTGCACTTTCTGAATGAAGTAAGCTGCAAGGAAGAAAAAGTTAACATTTCTTTGCAGTTTGTTCTGATGAAAATGACTGAACACACCACACTGACCGTAGCTGCTCCCAGTACACCAGGCAAGACCAGGCAGGCTGCAAAGTTCCAACACTACACTCCCCACATCACTGCAGCTCTGCAGGCTTTGAGCCACCTCCTCCCAAGGGAAAGGCAAATTCAGTCTCCACACCCAATTCCCAGCCTCTGGCTGAGCATATCAATAGAGATTACTATCAGCTGTAAGGTCAGGTTTCAAGATGGGGTGATTAAGAATAGGAGTCACACCTGAGACGTCACCCAGGAGCTATCAGAGGCTAAAGACTGCGTGGGGCCTCTCAAGAAATTCCCAGCCCAAGGCAGGTTCAATGCCAGTCACCTACAGCTGAAGGGTGCCACTGTTCATTGCAAACCTCGAGAGCCAATCTGTCCATCAAGCAGGGAAAATATTGAACAGGAGAGAAGGAGAAAGATGAACTCTTCATCAGAGTCAGTATGGGAGGAGAGGAGTAGCTGTCAACAAAGCTCCTGGGGAGCAAAACAGCTTAATGGAACAACTGCCCATGCCAAATAGGAAACTGGGCCTTGCAGCTGACACGGGGTTCAGTTGCATTGAACATGGAAAATACCATTAGTGCTTGCACTGAAGTGAATAATTATAGAGCTGCTCCTTTGAGGGACACAAGGGATCTGCAGGCTGCACGTCTGACTCCAGACTTGTATCTCCACTTGCTGCCAGAACGATTATTTTTGTGTTCCAGGCTGTAATTCCTCTTGATTATACAGAGCTTCTTTCCAATCAGCTTGAAAACAAACTGATGACTTTTTGATTGTGCTAAGGATATATTTTGACACGTTTTGTGCAGAAATCTTCAGCTGGAAATCAGGAATAAATCTAACTTTTAACAACATATATAATAGAATACTATTATATACTGCTAATATGAAGAAAAAAAGCATGTTTATTCCAGTGGTAGAAGATTTTTGTATCAACCATGTGCTGCTGAACTTGCTTTGATCTTTTTCTTTTGTGCCACGAACATTAACAATTTTGTAAAAAAAATCAAAAAGGAAATAAGGAAAGATTAATAATTTATCAGAGATGAGCTGAATATTTTCCCCTTCCTTTGTGTATAAGCAGCTTGGCAACAAAGATAATTTCAGGATCAATCTTACCTTTATTTTCTATTATGTACTTCCTGTTGTTCCCAAACAAGATTAATTTTGTTTTTATGCAAGTCACCAGTCTTCATAGAAAGAGGATTTTGATTTTTTTTTCTCTCTCTCCTTCTCTCCCTCACTTTTTATTTTCTTTTTTCTGTGTTAATAAAACTACAGTGACTAGTAGAATTCAATTTAGAATTATTTTCCACCTGGAAAGGTTTAGACACTTTTCCCCACCTCTTTTCACAATGGAGTTATTTCTCACTCAAAACAGTTAGAAAGTAGATCTTTTATGCAACAGTTTTGTAAGACAAACATTCTGGAAGGACCTAAAGAAAGAAAAGCACCATATTTCTGGCATAAATCATCTGAGCAAAATAGATACTAATGGATATTCTTGAGCAAATTCCCTCCTGTTTTATTCATTCATGGATTTAATTCACAATGAACAAGACATCATGAGCAATTTCTGTACTTTTTGCAGATCTTTTTTTTTTTTTCTCTTGGAGAGCGTTAAAGATTTTTTTTGTTTTATGTTAAAGGCATCTTGCAGAGGTGGAAAAAATGTTACTGATATAGAAAATGGGAAATTTTATTTACCTGTGATAGCACCTGTCATGCAACTGAACAGGGGGAGAAGGTTGGGATTTTGTTTCATATGAGGATTTTTTAAACTTTTTTGATGTTCACCATATTTTCTCACTTCACTCATGGCTGACTACAAAACTAGGATAATATCTTTCACTTATTGGTGACCTTCTGAATTTTAAAGTTGCATGGATTTTCATATTTGCAATTTCAGTTTCTCTATTATTTTAGTTTCCTGCTCTTATTCCCGAGTTTATTGCTGCTCCACTGAACACAGCACTGTCTGGAGCATGTTTATATGATAGAAAAGTGCTTTTCATTTAAATGGCCATCATTTGAATACTATACCTAAGCTATGGTAATGTAAGAGTAGGTCCAAAACATTTACAGGGAGAAGGTAGAACTGGTTTGAACGTTCCAGCAAAAATACAGCTGGTACTGGGTTTATCTGAAGACAAATCTCTCTGGCACAAAACAAGAGTGTATTACAACCACGGGCAAAAAACTTCAGAGAAAAGGGATATGGCCACAATGATTAAGACATTGCAGTCAAGGTAGTTAATGACTTCATGGGAGCTCCTCCAAAATCGTGGATATTGACCCACAGGTCACTGATTTTCCAGTGAGATTACTCATAGTCCAAAATTTCAGATGAAGTATTGACAATATAATTTCTTATTCTTTCGCTGTCATTTCTTCCTCCCACATTGGAGCTGCAGGTCAGGAGTTATCCTGTATCCAAAGGCATTTTAAGTATCAAGAGGAAGCAGTCTCTGACCTGGACTGGGTATAGTTGTTTTGGGAGCAACCAGGAATAAATCTGACTAGGAATTTAGTGCTGAGCAGAATCACCCTGACAGAAGTGCTCCCCTGGACAAAATGCCTACTCAGCATGAGGGGCTGTCAGGAACAAGTTCATTTCATTGAAACTTTTGGTGAAAACAAAAAATCAAAATGCTGTTGAAGCATTTAATTCTGAGGCAGTCAAAATATTTTGTATCAGCAAGACAAATGGCTTTTTTTGAATGCAGTATAATAAAGGCAAATTGCATTTCCCATCAGATAAAAAACCCCTAACACTCAGAGGAATGTTTCCATTTCACAAAAAAAACCAGTTTCTGCTTCTCTTCAGTGCAGAAAGGAACCACACTTTTAACTCTCTGGCTGCTCTACTAAGTGGACTCTCCTCATTTGTTTGGCTGTAATGTAATAAAAATTAATCTGGAGGTCTGACAAGGCAGACCAAATCTGGAAATTGAAGGAGTTCAGGTTTTACCGCAACAACTGCAGGTATTTTCTGATTCCACTCAAATCAGAAATACTGGCAAAAGTCTTCTCCATTGTTTTGGGGTATTTTATCTTTTAAGTCCACAGAAGTGCAGGGAAATAGAGAAAAAGGACAGAAGAGATTAACTGCAGCTTTGAACAGACATGCACAGCTCACATCTTCAGGTGACAGAAAGACAGAGGGGGAGTAAACCTCTCCATAAATGTATATGCAGCCTGCACTGTCTACATAAGGGCTTTGATTCATATCCAGACATCAGGATTTTATCTTCTCTTTGCTAAAAGGACAGGACAGATACTTCAATGAGGTCATTTATAAGAAATCATTACTCCCAGGAAGTACAGTCTAAGTATTACTGCTAACACATTGAAAAGCCCTGGAAAAATTACAAATGTTGAAATTATTCTACTGTCAACTTCATCAGAATTCAATGCAAAGCCATCTTAAGGGTGTTGAGAGTAGAAATGCACGCTGAGTGTAGATCTGACATTGGTTTCTGTTTATTTTGGTATTACAGACAAAGTATTCTCTTTGTTAATGGGAAAAATAACCTATTTTTTACTTCAGTCAAGGAAATTTCTTTTTATTTCCAAAAAAGAAGAAAATCTAGAAAGAGAATCACATAATCAGGTAGGGCTGTCAGCAACATATGGCTTTGAGCAGGAAAAGGGAGGTTATTTCTGAACTTGTGAAGATAGGAGAATGTCTTTTATCAAGATAAAATACAAAACTTGTTTTGAAAACTTTACAATATTTCATCTGGGTTCAAACAAAAGCTGCTGACGACAGACACAAAGAATTTACATCTTCAGAGCTAGGTGTGGGAACTGCAAAGTGAGCAACAGAGCTCTTGGCTCTGAGTAATTCAACATAACCCCTTCCTCTCCAAAGGCTCGCCCAAGTGTCCTTCCTAGTTACAGCACGCTTCAGAAAAGAGCCTTCCTTTCTCTGCACATTTTTCAATGCTTTTTGGACAAACACTGTTATTTAGAGCTTTTCTGACAGAAGTGGGGAGAGAGCCAAGCTGCTCAGTAGGATTGGGTGGTATTCCCTTGTGATGTTGTTGTGTGCTCCTGCACTTCTCAAATCCAGTGGTGGGTCTGATGTTTCACGAGGGATTTTAAGAACCTTATTCTAGTTAAAAAGTGAGCCTTAAAAATTCAGATGGTTCAGAAAGGTGTTCAAAATGCTGTTTACCTATCCAAGTCAATCCCAGATTCCAAATACTCAGATCATATTCAGAGAAATTATTACCAGACCCTGGCATATCCATCTTAAGAAAATTATCTAGCATTTTCTTCTAATGAGCTCTGTGAAGGTTTTATACCAGGCATAGAAAGCAGAGTACAAATAGTCACCTGAGACAGGTCCACTGGTGTGAATCTGGTATCTAAATAACACAGCAGAAAAGCATACTGGATAAAAAATGTTTTGAATATTTCAGAAACACTTGTAAAGCTGCTCAGGAGGTGAAGATTTATAAGCACATTGACTGCAAGTGAACTTTTCTGCAGATAAATGATGAGCTCACCTTCTCCACAGGCTTTCAGCATTTGCATTAGGATACAGGAGCAGACTATTAAATTTGCAGCTGTAACCACTCCTGGAAATGGTCCTGTGACAAATCTTCGAGAACTCATAGAAATGCTTCATTAACTTATAGTGAAAGATAGCAAAGTGAATTTTTGGGCAATGTAGTGGTTAAAAACACCAATGAATACAGCTCTCACCCATATACCTCAGTCTACCAGCATCACACTTTGCCAAAGACACTCCTGGCCAAGCTCCCCAAGGTTTTGAGCATAGGACCAAACAAAACACACCTTATACTCTTTTCCAGCATATGCGCCTGGCTCATTTGCTGCAGTCTTCTGCACCAGGCAGCTGTCTATCAATCCACAGCCAGAGCTGGTACAGCTTGGAGAACACACGAGTTATTGGAACAGACTTCAAAATGCATCCCAGTGAGCACTGGGATATTCCTTTACAATAAAAAAAAAAAAAGAAAAAAAGAGGGCATTCCTGTAATAAAACATCTTAGATATGGACTCAGACCCCAAATGAACTTGCATGTAACATGGCATTATTGTAACAGGAAAGAAGATCACATCAGCCTTCTAGTTTGGCTGCCTTTGGTGAAAGTGCTTCAGTGGGAACAAATATAAACATTGAACATTTCCCCAGACTGTTATGCATCTGTAGGAATAATTTTATTTCCTTTCTCTCCATTTCTCTTGCTCTCTCATTCTGGTGTGCTGGCTCCCACCAAACAATTTCACCTGACATTTGCTTGCAGATTGTAGCCTGCCATGGCCATGTCAGAGATTTTGAGTTGAAATACATTTTATTTATACTTTTCCTAAGAGCATTAAAACTAAAATAGGGGTCAAAGTTAAGGCCTTCTAACCAGGTTTTGAGAAATGTTTTGGTGGGGGTGGGGGTTTGGCTTGTGTTCTTAAGGAAAAAAGAGGTTTCCACTGTATCTGTTTTTCTGGGCAGTACTCAGAAATCAAATCCCCTGAGCCTCCCCCTCCAGCTCAGGGGAGCTAAGGACTCCCAGCTAAGGACATATCTTTCTAGTTTTACCCGTGTGACATTTGCACTCTCATTTATAAAAACACATTTCCTACGTTTTATTTGGGTTACCTGAGGGGTTTTTCCTGTGTTTATTATAATTATTTAAGTTTCTAGAGAGAGAATAAAGCAACAAAAATCAAAGGAGGAAAATGAAATAAACCAAATCTTTCACCTTTCACAGTGCTCCTGCATTTGGCAATAACTGTCATCAAGTAACAAAGAAAAACATTTCCTTTTAAGAGTTGGCACTAACCAATGGAAAACTTTCAATAAACCAAACCAACCCAGATTGTATGGCAGAGCCAAATTTTACACTTTCCCTCCATCCCTTTTTATTTCAGTTACCAGTAGCATGAAAATAATGGCTGTTTCTTGGGGAGCTACTAATGCCTTCTAGAAACTCTTGAGAAACATACCATTTAAAGGCAATTTTCCTGATATGGCATATAGATATTTCCCCCTTTCCTTTTTAAATGTTTTATAAATGGAGAGATTTTATTGAAAGAGGAGCTCTGTTCTCCAGGAGCTTTCTGAATCCTGCTGTTTATGTTTAACCTGGAGTCATGATAATCCCCTTCATTTTTCTTTAATTTGTCATTTCATCTTTTCTATTTTAATAAAATCAGAGTAACACACAGCGTGCTCTGCGGTAGCATCTGACTTAATGCAATAAGCAATTATAAAGCTCACAGTGGCTTGCAGCTAAACTTTTACATATTCAGTTAGCAGCAGCCTCAGCTTGGCGTGCGGTGCTCCAAGCTCAGGCTGAGGCAGTGGCTGGCAGAGCTGCACACACCAAAATGCTCCTTCTAATCATGTGTGTCACGGGTCCCTGCTGCTATTAGCATAGCAAAGGTGGCTGCTGAGGCAGGAACCACAGTGAAAATGAGACCAGGAAGAGCAAGGGGTTGCCAAGACACTCAATAATTCTCCCCAGCAGCAGGATGAGGTTTGCTTTGCCTGTGAAGGAGTGTTATATGCTCAGATGATTAAGTCCACTCTAAGTTCATGTTCTTACTGCCATACTCACATATAAGGTGTTTTCAGACTCTCTCCTCACAGCACTCAGGTATAACCAAAACCCAGGGTCCCCTCCCAGCACTGCCCCATCTCCTTACATAACCCCAGCAGCATCACTTACTCCCAATTCTGCAATGAGTTCCTTGTGCAGGAACAGCCACTAGGGAGCTCTTTTTGCAACTTGCCCGAGCTTTCTGTGCCAAAATTTGGGGAATAGCAGTAACAACACAAACACAGAAAGCCACCCCAAGTCATACACATTGTTTCTGAGGTACAGTGCATGCGATGGTGTAATAAGAACATTGTTACCAGGCTCACAAGACCAAGCAGCTATTCTTTTTCCTGCAGCAGCCAGAGGAGGAAAAGAAATACATTACTCAGTGAAGGGTGTTAATATAGCCAGAAAGCTTATAAATAGGAGAAAAGTGAAATCAGCTTGTTTTCTTGGGCAGGTTGAGCTAAGCATGAAGGCACATTCAGAGCACCCAGAAAGACTGGCTGGGAAGCTCAGGGGATTTCTGTTAGGGGCTGTCTAGACTGTGAGAAATTCCTGTGATTTCACAATGAAAATTTTATTTACAGAAACTCTCTTTGTTGCTCTATTTATGTGAGCTTCAAATGTAAAAGTCTTTTTCTTTCTTTTGTGCTCGGTTCTTTCCACAAAATGTATGCTGAGATTAGGTTCTCAAATGCTCCGAGCACAAGTTATTCAGACAATACTTTAGTTCTGGGTTGTTGGCAGTCTTTGAAGGGAGACTTGTGCCTGTCAGAGCTTAGATTTTGGTTCAGTTGCTGGGTCTTTTTAATCACTGCAGTTTCTATGCTATCCAACAGGCACTCTTCCAGTCTAGATGAAAATGCAAATAATACAAAGCAGCTTCTCACTACAGGCTTTAAAGCAGAAGAGAAGAAAACATGTACCAAAAATTTCACTGGAGTCTCAGTAGCTTGCTGTATGTCAGTATTAAATTTGACCAAATGTCCGAAGTTAATCAGAATGCTTGCTGTAATGCTGGGTAGTTATGCCCTGATGTCCCCATGACCATTGTACTGCACCTCACATTTTAATAACTTTTCTGACAATGAGGACTATGCAATGCTGATCTTCAAGTGCCAAGTTATGTGGTATCTAGATATCAGGGAAAGAAAACCCTTTCTGTTAACACACAGAAAATGGACTTTTGTAGACAGAAAGCTATTTAGCAGTAAAAAAAGCAAAACAAAACAGCCCCACAAACACCTCCCCTTCCCTGGGTTTTCTCCTGTGAACAATAAAAAATGGCAGGTTTTGTGTTTTATACAAGGAGTGGGGAGGGAATAAATGTTATGCTGTTGTCAGAGTGAAAGACTGAATACTGGTGAAAAATTTTGACATTTCACCTCCCAATTAATGAATAAAAATAACATTGTAACACTTATAAAAAAACCACTCATAACAATGAACCAAAGGGTATTTCTGTTTAGTGTGACTTGTATTAGAACACTAAAAGCAACAGTGTTTATTTAGAGCAGAGATGGCTGAGAAATTGCAAGCAGAAATAGGAAATGCATTTCTGCAAAGCTCAGGCAAACCCTCTCTCCACCATGGCTAAGGTTCCTCTGCCCAAAGAAATTCTCCTCAGGGATGTTGGTCATCAGTTCCTATGACCTGGCTATTGTGTAATGGTTATTTTCATGCTCTACCTGTGTGAAATTAGTTTGTTCTCATCCACCTCAGCTCAGCTGACACTTGGGCATCTCGGCACAACTCTATTCAGTGGCTGAATAGAGAATGATATCTCACTCCTTCCAAAGAGCTTACTGCCCCATGCTATGGGAAAAATGTTTTCTCCTTCATATTCTGTCTCCCTCTGCTGATGCTCTTAAATCAAAGACTTGCTCTCAGAAGGACAGAAATTACTAACTAGTAGGAACAAATATTTCTCAGAAATTACTAACTAGTAGAAACAAACATATCGAAATGTTCTGCTCAGCCATGTTGTGCAACATTTTGGGCATCGTTTAACCAAAGAAAGAACATGATAATCCCTGGTTAGAAAAAATAGGTATGTGGCTAAATTACTTGCAAATGGGCTGTGAAGCATATAAAATTAGTGCAGTTGTATTGGAAAAATATTTACAAAAATTGCCTAGAGTCAGGGTCTGGTGAGTGCTGACAAAGAAAACAGTTGCTGCCTCAATAGGCCTGGAGGCCAGAAAGAGGGTGAGATGAAAGAATGCAGCTGTATTTGGCTCTCTGAAATAAATTAGGAGAAGCGGAAGCAAGGCATTAGATGAGCTCTTGCTCATGTGACCCTTATTCCAGTTGAAATTAAATATGCAATGGATGTTTTATGCATGAAGAGAGAAAGTGTTGAAAAGGCCTTTTTGGAAATCCACAGTCTACTTTGGGTAACCTCACATCTAGGGAGAAGTGAGATTGAAAGCACCAAAGGGAGGGCAACCGGACTGAGCTCAGACTGGAAAAATGCTCCAATTTGCTCGATTTTCAAAGTGTATAAAAAGTCAGGAGAGAGGAACACTCACTCAGATAATACAGACCAGGCTGTCTTTTTCCTTTCCCCCACCTGGTTTTCAACTCTAAATTTCCTTCCCATCTGGGCTGCCTTTCTCTTTCTTTCTCATACTTTGCCCAGAGCTGTCAATATCTGAGCATCTTCTCTCCATGTCTTTCCCTTTCTTCCCTCCCAGTCTCAGCACATGGGGAACACAGTAAACTAAAAGGAAACACCAGTTCCTTCACTTACAGCACAAATCACTTGTACAAAACACCCCTGAAGCCCCAGATCACAAAAGGACAAAACATACATATTGTATGTAGCAAAACCAAGGAAATATTTGAATGTTTGGGGTTTCCAGGTGAAGAGCAGCAGTTGCTGATGAATTCACTGGTTAAAGTTCTTGTATGTTGTTGATTTTTCTGCATAATTTTCTGTTGCCTCATGGTTGGGTTTTTAGACCTTTTTTGGAAACAAGTAGAATCTCATCACAAGCAGGGGTTAAGATGGCTCTGCAGGCAAGCCCTGGTTTCCCTCCCCTTCCTAAATTATATCAGGGGAATTCACTTCTTTTCTTGGCTGTAAACTCAGCAGGATAAAGATCAGTATCGTATTCACCACAGGTTTGAAACAAGTCTAGACTGCATGAACAAAAAGAAAGAAAATAGAAATACTAAGGCAGATTACAGTGATACGATGAGACAAGCTCGTTCCTCTGTGAAGTTTCAGTCCAGGACAACAACTTGGACAGGGAGTGTCTGTGAGCCACCAGCACTTCAAATTTTACAGGCCAAGATAAAATAATTCCTTTGTGATGCAAATGCCTCTCAAACCGAGATAGTGCAGCTGATATATTAATGCCAGTAGGGGAAATTAATCAGATAAGTTTATTGAGATAAGAATTTCATCCTACATTTCCATCTTGACTGATCAGCACTGTGCAGCTTAAGCCTGTGAGTAACATCACACACTGGATCTTAATATAAGCTGATTAAATGTATAGTTCCCTACAATAAATATAAAAAAAGTCAAAAAGCACTGGAAGGGCCTTTTCTTCTCTTACATATCAATAACAAAATTTTGTTGGATTAATTCTATGGTCTGTATAGCTGCTGGGGTACAGGAAGTCTTTATCAAACCAATAAATGTTTAGTATCAGTTCTATACCTCAAATAATAGAAAACAGCAATATAGACTTTCTTTTCTTAACAGCTTTCTGACCTTCTGACTGCAATTCCCACTCTGAGTGACTGTAGTTCAGGAAAATCATGTATTCTGAAGAGCCTGGTGGCAGCAGAGAATCTCATCAATTTTAATCCCTGAAAGGTTCACGGAGTTTGAGCCTGGCAACAAAACGTTGCAGAACATGGCTGAGCAAAACAGATCTGCTCCCTCCTAACACCAGTAACAGAGATCAGCACCCCTGCCCCACATGGCCTTTGCCTCTGGATTCTGGAAGAGGAGCAGGAGAACAGTTTGGCTGAATGCAGAGATGCCTCGTGTAAAGGTAGGTACCAAATATGACACACCAAGTGGCAGCTCCCAGAGTGGAAGGGACAAAGGTCTGCTCTTTATAAATGAAGGTATAGCAGTAGAAAAGCTGAACTTCTGAATCTATTCCATCTCAGGGGAGAGAAGAGTAAGGCAGGGACTGATGCTTTTTCCCCCCTTTTATCCACGTAGTTTTCCTGAAGGAGCCATGATGAAATGCAAACTCAGTTCTTCCCCAGTTCCCCAGCATTCTGAGACAAAACAGGGTCCAGAGCTGCCACTCCCCAGCTGAAATGGAGCTGTGGGAATGAATTGCCATCAATAATAAACCAAAGTTTGGTTCCAGTCCTGCAAACTCAAATCCTTCTTGTTCTCAAGTTTTGTCCTGGGGTCTGAGCAGACCCACTGAGGACCTGAACAAATGTAAAGGATTCTCTGCTAGAGCAGCTTCTTGAATCCTTGTTAATAGTATGACAGCATTTCACTTTTGCAAGTTCCTTAATCTCATTTTCCACACCCAAAAATATGTGAATTCATTTAATAAAGCACTATATTGATGTAAAAAGGCCAAATGCTCCCACAAGGAAGACAGAATAATGAGCAATACATAATTCCACACTAAAACTCTACATCTCTATAAATATATTACATACATACTTCTCCAAAGCTTGTTGAAGACATTTGAGTGCACAGGGAAAACAGATTTTATTTTGCTACTCTGACCCACAGCATTTAACACTATTTAAAACAAAAACAAATGTTGATGGCCTTTTGTGGCATGTTGGTCCAGGCATGCTGATGCTCAGCACAGCATGAACAACTGGGTGCATGTTCCTGCTGCCTCAAAAATTCTTGCACAGGCTAAAAGGTTGCCTTACTGTGCTAGTGTCCACTTAAAGCAAGGCTGTTTACTCCAGGCTCTTGCTGCAGAGCAGAAAAGCACCTGCACTGCTACAAGAGCTCTCTACACCTCTCCCTGTTTGCACATCACTGGAGACATCAGCATTGTCCTGAGCTGGCAGTTCTTTAAAAGCCTGTGGAAGCAGCTCTAGATTGAGGTATTGATTAAGCGAGACACCAAGTCCCCATCCATATCTTACAAGTAAATAGGGAAAAAAGCATTGCTAAATCTGTAGTCTAATTATAGCTGGAAACAACTAAGGGCAAATGGCTATGTGGAGAATTATTAAGCTGTGAGTAGCAATACAACCACGCAGGAGGAAGCCATAGATAACTGAATGGGTAATAGCCCTTCAGCAGGCTGTAGGGAACACAGTAGAGTTGAGATATTTGCTCCTACAGTAACAGAAATTCAGATTTGATTTACTTTGTGAACCACAGGGCTGTTTTCTTTACCCAGCTCACACTAGGTGGGTATAATTCAGTATTCCTGCATCCTTCCTTTGAATAGCATGGTGTGAATATAACTAGCAGAACATATTTTTGGTGGATATACATTCTTCCTAATCTTCTTTAGAGAAGGGTCTCACCTCAACTGATGAGGTTGTATATGCATTACAAGCATGTTCATGTCAAGGATCAGGGGCTGAAAATTTGTCCTGTGTTCTCTCCCCCAGTATTCTACTGACTGAACTCTAGAAAGTATATTTTAAATTATAACCCTCCTTTTTATTTCCTACAGATACAGTCCTTCTTCCACAAGAAACCTCCTTTGGACAGGAGTTCAGTGGTAGATGTAATACATCAGATGGGAAGCTTGATGTATATCAGCAGCAGACCTAAGAGGCTGAGGCTGTGGAGCCATCAGGAAGGAACATAATGTGAAATTTCTTGTACATGCTGTTCTTCTGCTTGCTGGAAAAGCTCTGTTCTTGTGACACTTCAGGGGATTAAGCTGATGAGTGTGCTATGCAACCAGGATCTAATGCTGCTTAAAAGAGCCTTTCTGAAACTTTTTTTCCTTTTCTTTTTTCCCCCAGACTGGTGACCTCTCATCCAAAGTTCAAGCTCTTGTTGTCTCTTTAAATGGAATGTGAAAACACAAATAGCACATGTATCAGCTTCATCGTGGATGTTGTGTCTGTAGGGAATGGGAGAAGTGGTGAGGGGGAAGCTGCTTGTTTCCAGGCTGCAATACAACAGCTGAGAAATCTCTCTTACTGCCTGCCTGTTTTTCATTATCCTTGGAGACTGGCATCCTGGCTCAGCAGGATGCACTGGTGTGGGTCTCAGACCCAGAGCTCTTCTTCCTTGGTGGCCTTGGGTAGGTCATTTCTCCTGTGGTTCCTGTCAGGACTGCTCAGAGCCATCTTCCCCCAGTCCTCAGTTAAGCAAACAGCTCTAGGAGAACAGTGCTCTCACTGATTTTCTTCAGATGACTAAGCTGCTGTCCTCAGATGAACATTCCCAGGATATCAGCTGATAATACAGCTTTTGATTTGGTCACCCACATAAAATTGTTCAATTGAAGGCTGGATTTTCACCACAGTCACAAGAGACAGAGCTCAGCCTTATCTGCTCTGCTGTGTAACCAGTGAGCACAGTTGCTTTTAAAACTTGCAGCACTGAATTTTCATGAGCTTGTAAAACAAAAACTTTGTGTTCTGGAACAACTGCTTCTCATGCAGAAGAAAGGATCCCCACTCTTCCAAATGTGCTGCATAGAGTGTTTGGTATAGTTATAGTTCTACAGAAGAAGGACCTTTGAATTAGTTAAGAGACACTTCCTAACCTGGCTCAAAAAATGAAAATAACCATTGTCTGGATATCTGAATACTTTATTCTGGAGGGAAGAATAGGGACCTAGTCATCCTCTTTTAAAACAGTGAAAGTTAGGAATTACTTATCTTTTGGCAATTGTTCTAAGGAAGGCAGTAGATAATGCAAAGTGACAATGACATTGGCATAAACAGTGAGAAATTATGTTGGTGGATCATTTTTACCACCAGTAAATGTAATCTTACTCCACACAGAAAGCAAGATCAGCCCATTTGAAATGCCAATATTGCTTGAGCTAATGTGTTTACTCATTTTCAGAGCTTGAGGTCAGTGAAACAGTTAATAAAGTTGCTAGATCTGTTGCACTGGATCGAGGACAGTTGGCATGTCCCTTAGAACTATTGATTCTGGGTTTTTGGCAGCAGCTGGAAGGTTTGCTGGGCCACCTCCCTGGCTAAACATTGAGGACCTCATCTGTAGAAGATGCCAGCCTTCCTGGGTACAACTTGTCCATAGATTTTAAGAGTATGAGAGGACAGCCACACAGCAACAGCAGTAGCTTGCTTGAGCTCTGACAGCTGTACTGACGACTTTCCAGCTTGGATACTGTGATTCCTGCCACGCGCAGGGAGAAGACACCTGCGAGCCCCAAAACTCCAAATCCTGATCTGTGCAGCTCCTCTCAGCAGGATGCACAAAACTGAATCCTGGCCCCTGAAAACACAAGTGCTGAACAAGGAATAATTTCTTCTGCCACAGGATGGCAGATTTGGGGATGGTTTGATTGAGGCAGGCATATGTCACTTGGCCTGGGGGGCCTGGAGATCAGGCTTGCTCTTTCTACAGGTAGGCTGGGGCACAGTGACAGCAGCCATTTGCTTCCACTGCCCTCCCTTCCCCCAGAGCAATTGCCAAACTCCCAAGTCTCTGTCAGAGAGAGGAACAAGGGAGCAGGTCCCTGCTGTTGTGCCACCCCAAAGAGCTGCCCCACACAGGGGCTGTGCCCACCCCCCACTGGATCCCACTAAATGGCACAAGTCCTTCCCAGTGCCAGCCTCAGAAAGACAGCTTCTGAATTTTAAGTACTGTAAGACTCAGTTGGTTTTCCCCATCAAATTGCCATTTTATGGGACAGTCTGAAACTTAAATACAATGAACTTTATTGCCAATCTGACATTTATCTGCAATGTATATTTACTGCCTGGAGAGCGAGGGCGAGTGCTGTGTTTTCTGCTCTGTCAAACAAGGAAAAGATACAGCAGGACTCTCCCCATTACCTCCACTAAAAAAGAATCAGATTTATTTACCTTGACTTGAGAGAGTTGTTTTCACAGGATGTCTCTGTACTTTTACAAGCTGTGTGAGATCTACCTTGTTCTTAATAAGGTATAAATACATCCTTCCTCTTTGACTGTAAGACCCTGATACAGGGGGGGAAAAGCTGAAAAGAGGAGGATGTTTGTTATATTGCAAGCTTTCTACAATACCAGTCTAATGAGATAATGTGTTTATTTATTATAACAATAAACACAGCTGTAAAATGGACCATAAAAAATAATAGATGACTCACAGATTTCTATACCCAACATGTCAGCTGTAATTGGGGAATAAATTAAATGATCCATCTGCTTGCCACCTTCTACACTTTTTTCCCTCATATCCTCAATATTTAAAAACAGTCAGCATTATTTATATTAATTACTCACTAACAACAGCAACAACAAAAACTCTGCAAGGAAATTGATTGGCCTTGTAATATAATTCCCCAGCCACATCACACTCACACATGCACTGTAGTCTTTCCCTTACACTTAAATTTAATGAGTATGATGGGCTTGCTTTTCTTTATTAATAGTTTTCACTTTATCATGCCAATACTATTGAGTCTTCTCTTTATTAGTGTCTTGGAGACGGTGCTAGCAATGATACATCATATAAAAGGTTGAGAGACAGTTCAATCCATTAGGCTGGGAAAGAAGGTTTCATCTCCTTTCCAAGAGCAGTAGCTCCAGGATACAGAACTCTGACATTGTCCTAAAATTGGAATAATATCAGCTGAAAATTCCAACAAAGGTGAATTATTTGGGATAACAGACCTTATACAAGAAATATTTCCTTTCTCAAAGATATATAAATTTATAGAGGCAAATACTGGCATTTATATAAACAAGATAGGAGACAGAAATGGATACACAGCCGGATACAGACTTGGATGCAAAGGGAACATGAATTTCTGTCATGTCCTTGCCCAATGTTAGACTCATCAGGGAACAGTGCCATTGCTTTGGGGAACCTTAATTGATCAGTGACAAGTTAAGTAATTGCCATCAAGTCTCTTCATTCCTTAGACTGTACATTAAATCTGGAATTACTGCAATATTAGTTTAGGGCTGACTAAGAAAAAGAGGTACAATGATGTAAAAAAGCTGTTTTGGAAATTCCTTTCTATTTTTGACCTAAGTGTAAAGAAGTCATATCTGCTGCAGAAGATTAAACAGTCTTGAAACTTTGGGATTCTATGTTTTAGAAAATCCAGCCTTAAATGTTTCTGTAGTAGCTGTTGATTACAAAAGACTAAACAGCAAAGAATATTTAACAGGACAGTGGGTTTTTCCACTAGCTTAACCATAAACTGTATCCTAGGATGTCTGGACACCGAATTGGGTCCAAACTTTCTTCCATATCCAACTTTTTTTAGGTATTTCAACCTAACAACATTGAAAACTTCATTTATACTTTAGTCCTCCCGCCATCATTGAAAACATCCAAATTATGTAAACATTTACTGTGAGCATAATAACACAGTATAATAATGTAGAAATCATTTAAACCACATAATTAAAAGAATGAATACATGAATAGATTTGCAGGTAAAATTTACTCCAACCACTTTTTAGACAAATTGTGTATCATTTATTTGTCATATGGTCAACTTTACCTCTCTCAACATTAGCTCTAAAGAGTTTAAAATTGTCCACAGTTCGTAAGGATATCCATTAAAATTGCACAGATATCTACTAACATAAATGAGCTTTTTTTGAACCATGCACATTTCTGCCTCTAACTTTCAAATACCTTCACCTCATACCTTCTACAGGCAAAAAAATTCATGTTGCCTGTTGCATTTAATTGACTCTTCTAAAAGGTGTTCTCCCTGTTTTCTGTAACATCTTTGTGCCCTCTGACAGACTATATCCTCCTATACAGCTGAAAGTTAAACAGTGGAAAGCATGGAATATTTTGAAGTTGGGGCTTTTCTCCTTGGTGGGCTGTTTGGATGCTTTTTTGGCAGAAAATCTTTCAGAAAATCTCTCAAACAATGAAGACAGCAGAATGTTCAGCCCTCACCGAAAGGGTTTGAAGTGCAACACACAGAAGGTGCATCTGCAGTGAGCAGTGCTTTAGCTGGCAGCAATAACACCTCAGTGAGGGGAATTTTGCTCACAAGCTGCTTTGCCTAAATAAAAGAAGATGGTTGGGCAGCTATATTTCAAAACCAGTCAACAGATTTTCCATCTACTTTCAATTTTCATTCTCCTCTCATTCCTCTCTCCCAGAGTACATGAAGTACCCTACTGCAGGCACCCTGTGTGAGTATGTCATTGATTCACAAGGGCAAAGCTACTTTTTCTAGTTAGAAATTAAAAAGGTTTCAGTGCCTGTGGTGGCTGGTTATAGAGGTTATTGCTAGTTAGTGCTATTATGGGATTTCACTTTCTCTATTTTCCATTTAGTCCATTTCCTATTATTATTCCAAAGGGTGCAATAATAAAACAGCACTCAGGATGAGACAGAAAATCTGAATAATAGATATTATACTATTTTCTGAAAAAGAAAAAGGAATATGGGACCTGGTAGCAACTTAGTGTGACATTTTAATAATGGAGAGGATATCTCAGTTTTTATTCTGCATCCATCATTTCACCAGCTGCAGTAAGAACCCATAATTCTTGAAGAGTTTTACTTTGGGGTTAGCAAGTTGCAAGACTCTTCTAAACAAATTCACCTCTGGTGTAATTGCATGGGCAGCTACAGAATTGTCCCAGGAGGGAATCTGATGGATCCTTCATTTGTAGATATTTTTTTCTAGCTCTTTTTCTTGGAGGATTTATCAGCTAGAAACTAGCACAGAAAAGCACCTTTTATTAATAGCACATCAGATCCTAGCAAGACAAAACATGTCACAGGATAGAGAAAGAAAAGCCATCTCTTCCCTGCACTTGTTTTTTGCCAATTGGGGCCATTCAAGACTGTTTTCTAGTCTGCTGTAAGGTGAAAACTGCATTTATAAGGGACAGCCCAGTGCAATTAGTCCATTAACTGTGTTAGACCAGCAAGTTCATCTTTCTCAAGTCAAGGTGTCTTGTCTCAGAGAAGCTCTGCAAGCTTAGCACAGTTCTCTGGAACAATCTGACAGTAATTAGCGAACACCACGCCAGGAAGATTTTTCTCATCTCCAATACCTGGTTTTGGCTGCAGATGTATCTTGGTTCTCATGGTTTCCAGTTTTATTCCTCACTGATATCTTTCCATAGGCTCAATAAAGATTCATATTGTAGTTTGGGTTTTTTTTTTTTTTCATTTTCACATAGGTCAGGAATGAATATTGGATGCTGACTGACAGTTTTGCTTTTGAAATCTTTGAAACACTGTCACCATGATTTCCTCTAACTGTGGTCATGCTGAGGCATCCATCACCTCCTTGTTTCTCACTTAAAGGAAAACTTGGGGATTTTCCACAACACTTCTGCAGCATAATAAATCTCAATGTTGCCACTTGTATAATCAATACTGATCAATCTTGTTATCAAAAAGTAGAAAATTATGGGCGTATGCAGCATTATCCTTCCACTCATGAAATGCATCTATATCTAGGGCAGGGACATTATAGCTATTTTAATTGTTCTGAGCAGATGCAGTAACATTTTAGGACAGGAAGAAGAATTTTGCAGTATATATTTAGCTGCAAAGGAAGAATCTGAGAAAACACCCCATCATATCCTGAATCCTGCTCATAGAGCAAAACTTAATGTACAGCATTAACTTCTGTGTGCAGATATTTTGAAGTCTTTAACATCTGCAAGAATTCAGGACTTAATATTTCATGCATGTTCTGAATGATGTATTCTCACTCTGAGACATTGACTGAAACATGGGGAGTTTCACCAGCCCAAGTACCCTTGGGAAAAGTCTGTTCTACTAGTGAAGCCCTGCTCCATGAGGTCTGGTAGAATGGTCTAAATGTTCTCCCTGTTTGTGGCTGATCTCACACAGCCTCACAATGAAGAGAGTCTGGAGAAAAGTGTACAGGAGATCATCAAGAGGGCATCCACATGGAAGGTGTGAAACAACTTCTCTCCATAATTAAATTGCTATTGACAAATATTTCACACACACCCAAAAGGAGAAAAAAGAGGAAGAAATGTCAGGCACTACAAGGAGTGAGGATGTTTCTTCAATGGTGAAAATGAACAGGGTTATTTTCTTCCAGATGTAAAAATTAGACAAAACCACCACTGATGATTTACAAGAGTTTTTCTTTCTGTATTGAACGGAATCTTTATATTTTAACAACATTATTGTTGTGCTGTGTTAGGAACACAGTTCAGATTCTCTAAACAGTCTCACTGTCTATTGTATCAGTTATGACAGACCAGATTTTTTTTCACCAACTTTCTTTTGGTTTCAGTAGTATCATGTCTAGATATGATTTTGTTTAGAGGCTGTGCAATGCAGGATTTTCTAGATATATCACTGTTAGTGATGAAAAAAGACATCAGCAAGTGGATAGAAAAATGTTTAACTAACTTGAAAGGCAGCGCTGTTAAGTCAGAATTCCTAGGGCTGTTGGAAAACCTTCCTAAAGAAGCAAGTAATGCAGCCATGCCAGAGAAGTCCAGCAACCAAGATTCAGCCATGTTGCAGCAGGCAAATAACCTGGCTTATTCAAATTAAGTGAAAAGGAGAACAAGGCAGTCCCTGAGAGCAAGAAGCATTGTGTGGTATTTACAGCAGCTGTGGCTGTATCTAAATTCACATGGATTAGAGAGAGCTGTTGGTAGTTGTAACATCCCATTTGGGGGCAGCCTAAGCAGTGAGCCAAGTTCACAGATAGCATTGCTGAACTTAATTAGTGTTTTTCCAGATGATGGACATGGCTGTTAGGCCCAGTCTCCCCCACTGGAGTCAACAGGTACAGGTGCACTCTTAGTCCATCACGTTACATCTTTCTGCACAGCCACTCCCCAGCCATCTCATCCCTTCCTTGTTTTATCCTTGGCCTGGTGCTCCTGCACATGCAAGTGTCTGCATGGTGAGCTGGGTGAGCTACAAGGTACCAGGTGCAAAACTGGAAAAAGGCAAAGACAAAGTGTTAAACAGGAATTAAACAAGGACCTTGCAAATTCTTTATACCAGGAGCTTTGTTAGCAACAATAATTATAATACATATAACAGCCTTTCTGGAGTAAGGGACATTTGTGGGGACCATCCCAAG
Source organism: Ploceus nigricollis (assembly GCA_013399945.1). Taxonomy (NCBI): domain Eukaryota; kingdom Metazoa; phylum Chordata; class Aves; order Passeriformes; family Ploceidae; genus Ploceus; species Ploceus nigricollis. The sequence continues at coordinate 1,853,975 of VXBC01007728.1, read as the reverse complement.
CCACAATGTCTAGGTAAGGATCTTTGAGCCATTTAACTCTCCATGCCATCAGGGAGGAAGGTTGAATTTACTTATTCCTTCTAGTGTAAGAAAACATCTATTAATTTTGTATTTCTTTTACCCTTAACAGAATTTATTTGAGCAACAGGGTGGGAGATTTTGGGTAGTGAGTGTCTGCAACTTGCTTTGGTAAATATTCATCACAGAGAATTTTTCTATCATGTAAAAATAACTGATGATTTTTTAAAGCTGGGGTTAACCAAACAGTGCTCTGAAAAATTCATGCCTGACTGCTGTTTCTTTTTGTTTTTGTTGTTAATTTCTTATACATGAGTTTTTAATTTTTACTTTTGTGATTTTAGATTTCTTTGAATCCAAAACGAGAACACCTGCTGTGTTACCATGCCAATCTGACTTACAGAGAGGGATGAATGTCAGCATGTGATGAGCTTTCATTTATAGCCTAATAGCACTCTACTTCCAGAGCCTTTATCAGCTGAAGCTTACATTCAGAGCCAAGAACCCGTGCTGTACAAATCAATGAAGCATTTTCAGTGGCTGATAGTAGCAGGCAGAAGTGCCTCAATATTGGCCTGTCAGAGCTGGGTGTAGTAAAGACAAAGAAAATACGTGCAAGGTCAGCTTGCTCTTTTACCAAAGATGGTAAAATCAATCCATCAGTGGCCTAATATTAAGTGTTTTGGCCATTGTGACAGATGAGATTGGATAAAAAATTTGAAGTCCAAGAAAATTACTTTTCCACCAGCTCCTCAATAAGCCCCATGGGCGACCACAATGATCCTCCAAAATGGGAGGAGAAACCCAGAAGAACTCAGGAGAAAGTGAGAACTTGGGAGACAGTGAGAAGATATGCTCCTGAAAATATAACAATGAATCAGAGCAGAGGCAGGATCAGGCAGACAAGGGTCAGATGCTGGGCCAGGGATGTGACTCATGCCTTTGGGATAAAAGGCAGAAAACAAATGATGCCTGGGAAAGATGGTACAGTTACAGTACATGAGTTAGCCACGCTAAACAAAATGTGTTGAATAAAATTACGTCTTTCAAAAGCCTTAGAAAAAAGGCTTCAAAACCTGAGGTGCAAGGTCAGAACACTTTTAGCCAGAAGAAAGTATTGTTAGACACTTCAAAGTATTTCACCCTGCTGTATGCTAGGCAATACCATTAACTTGCTTTTCAGACTTAGAAATAAGATCAGAAATTAATTTCAGACTACTAAATAAAATTATGTCCATTTACTATAACAATGCAAAAATCACCTTTGAGTAGTTGAGGTTGTAGAAATTCTGTAGCAGTGGGTCAAAGACCAGGATAATATTTCTGAGGGCCCCAGAAGCAATGTGCTGTTCTGTATGTTGCTTTCATTATTTTTAGTGAGCATCCCCACCCTCTCAGCCCCTAAATATCTTCTAATGTCAGAAAGGACAGCATGATCAAGGCCTACAGAGCCCTGTAGGTTCAGCTGTGTGTTTCTGCACACTAGAAAAGTGTCCCAATACATTTTCTGAGTCATAATTTTCACCGTTTCTGTCCCAGCACCTCCAAAAGCACAAAAATACAAGGTTTATCTCTCCCCAGGGAAAATTGTTTTGTCCACACATCTTGGCTGGAGTCCAGTGGCCTCACTGCAGATGAAAATTTCAGGGAGATACCAAAGCCTCAGCCTGAGCCACACATCCCTGCTCCCTGCAGCAGCAGAAAGGGAGGTGTGGCCTCCATTACCACAGCTTTGTTTGTGTCCTTGTCACACTCTGCTCCGACACCGACTTAACCTCTGTTGCAATTAGGCTCAAGAATGCTGCTCCAATTACCGTGCTGATTTCTCTTTGATGACCTGTTCACTCAGCCATCCAGAAGGTCTCTGCTAACAGGAGGACACTCTACCTTGCATGACATTAATAAATCTTTCATCAGTACATTTCAGATTCATTGCAGTTACAAGCAAAGTTCTTTGAACTCATGTTGTGCTGTTTGATGTATCTTTTAAGGATGCTCACAGCATAGAGGCCAGAACTGGGACAGGCTCCTGAAAGATGCAGATACAAACCCTAGTTTTGTACTATCTGCTGAATCTTTGAGGATGTTGATTAAGGCTGGAAGCAGAATATCAGTTCTAACATTCTTCCAAAGGTTTCAGATCCAACCTCCAACTTTGCAGTATGGTCTGTCTGATTATCCAGTCTTAGAAAAAACTAGACATATAAGATAAGAACATGCCCAGAATTTGTTGTTGGCTACATATAGAAAAAAGAAATCTGAAAGTGATAATTGTCTAGCATTTTATTTGATAGGTATCTGCTCGTGGCACTAAGAAATGTCTTTTATTAGGCAAAAACTATTTAAATTTTTTAAAATATCTTTTAATGTGAATGTAAAGTGATTTAAAATGACTGATGGATTAGGTCTTCATAAATTAGCAGGAGACTGATTACTGAGAAGTAATTGCTAAGTGTGATTAGGCATTAACTCCATATCCAATTCCCTGAGAAAAGCAAAGCAATCCTTTCCTGTTTAGAGCTCCTTAACCACAAAAATATATAAAGAAACTGCCCAACCCATGTCCCCCTAAAAAGTTGCACTGAAAATAATTCTGCCAGTCTCACAGCCATGGGGACAAGTTCATGACCTGGGACAGATGGAAGGGTTTGTTTTCCTGTATTTAGTTGAAATTTACTGAGAATACCATCAGAAAGACAGCACAAATCATAATGTCATTTTGATCTAGATGGAGGCTTTCTGCAACAACAGTCTCTCATCACAAGGACCAATGATCCACTCCTTTATCCATTTGACTCTTATTCAAGGTAATTTTTGCACCAGAGCTGAGAATTTGAAGTTCTGATTAGATGGATCTTTCATGGTGTGCTTACATCCCCTTTCTTTGGCATGGGTGTGTGACATATTTATCCTAGATAATTGCCCTGCTTTTCTTCCTTTTATAATGTCTTTGTACAGATATCAATCTCTGCTTCCTTTTCTGTGCTGTACACCTCACACTATCTAGATAAAACCAAAATCCTCTTTTACCTGTCAGCATGTATCCATTGTTGAGAGATGAAGTGCTAGCTCTATTTTTGGGGAGCAGAATGCAGCTCTGTGGTGAATGGAGTGTCTGAGGGGGAACAGGGAATGCTACCACTATTTATTATTGTAATTTTAAATTATATCTGTACAGTATATATACCACATACTATAATTATGTGTTTATTATTATCTTCCCATTATCAGGATACTTGTTATAATTCCTTTATAAAGTACTCAACTTCAGATGCAGACAGAGACTTCCTGACAGAAGAACTGCTTAGCTAAAAAATAACCAAGTCTCACTGGGTATTTGGGACAAGGATATCACATAAAACTGTTCTTAGCAGAGTGACCTGGGACTGCTGGGAACCTGGCAAAGCCCCCAGAGGCACCACCCTCCAAGGGGTACCTTGGGGGTGACACTGAAAGACACAAAAGCACTGAAGAACACACATGGCTTCTCTCATACCCTGCTTCTCAATAGGAAAAAACCACTGGAGGAGTGAGATCAGGTATAAGCAGCAGTAGTTTTGACCTTAAACCTTGGTCTTCAAGGGCATTTCTCATTTGGAGCAGAAATTATGCCAGAGGCTTAACGTATAGATTGCTCTTGACAGAGCTCAAGCCTCTGCTTAACTAACAGCTTGAAATGCCCCCAGTGACTGCTGCATGTAACTTGAACATTTTTGAATTCTTGGGAAAACTAATGAAAGTGAGGGTACAGAAATGTAAACACATTTTTACAGCCAAAATAATTTTCAGTCTTGTAGGTTTTGCATTTTTGTGCAAGTGACAGAGACAGATGAAGAAAAAGGGAAGGTTGACTGAATTCTGCCGATAACCAAATGTATTCAAGCAGCCAATAAGGTTCCCATACCTTACTGATAAAATTCCTTCCATTGTTTATTAAAACACGTGCTGAAGATGCAGCATTTTACCTCCTGTCTTCAGAAAGCTGCTGACTCCCTTGGGAAGCATTTAACCACCGTTCAGCCTCACTCAGGCTAGAGAAGGGAAATGAAACTGTGCTGTAACAGTCCCTTGCTGGAAAGAGTAACTCTCCATGGACTATTTGATAGTGGGGGCAACCCTGGCACTGTTACAGGTGTGCACAGGCACTTTGTGAGGTCTCGGAGTGACTGAGATTGTTGTCAGGAGTGTCTGTCTGGCATTTTGATTGTTGGCAACTGCCTCTCACTAGTTTGAAAGGCATCTGTGTTACTTTTACTCACAGTCTTTAGGAGAACCTACACCAGCTCTCTGCCTGAGGCCAACCCTCAGTCTCGTCAGACACCACCAAAAACTCTTGGGATTAGGCTATGAAAAAACAACTGTAACCAGCAGCCTGCAGGGGCAGGAGTGCCAAGAGAAAAGGGTTTGGCTGTAGTAACTGAGGTGGAGACTCCAAACCATCCACTAGCAACTCTATTCTGCAGTATCCAGGCCAACAGAGAGCAAGGCACTGCAAAACTGCCCTTCAGCCCACACTGGGAACACTTCTCTGGGAAAGCACCAGGAAACAGTCAAGGTCAGGCTGGACAGGGCTCTGAGCAGCCTGATGTAACTGAAGATGTCCCTGCTCATTGCAAGGGGGTTGGACTAGATGGCCTTTAAAGGTCCCTCCTAACCCAAAGTATTCTATGATTATGCTGAATTACTGTTTGCACAGCCAGGCACATACAAGACATTTTCCCAGGCATGCAAAACACCTCCAGGGTTTTCTGCTCCAAGGAATGTGACATGTCTCTTGGAAGCAATACTTGCTCATGTTGGTTAATCTTGCTCAGCACCTTGTTTATGTCTTCACCATATGCTCACAGTCTGCTTGCAGAAGCTCCGTGGCTCTTTGTAATCTCTATTACCCTTCCTCTTTTCCAAAGGCTGTTTATCACCTTTTAAATTTTAAAGTTTGTTCTCTTGCACCTGGTACACTTCTCTCCTCTGCTTCCCCAGGACCACTCAGGCCCCCACAAGCTCTTCAGAGCCACATTTCTGTCATTAAACCTGCTGCTTTGCTTACTGGGACTCAACTTTTTCACTATCAACATCTTAAACTTGAACACCCCCCACGAGGTCTCTTGCAGAGACTAATTTAAATTTATTTTTGTGTTCTTCTAATGCCTTACATTTCTTACCCTAATTCAATCCTCTCCTCTCTCTTTACTTTGTTCAATTGCCTGTTATTAGACTGCTGGATTCCTCCTTTCCTTATCCCCCAGCTTCCATTCCTCTCATTCACCAGAAGTTAGACTGTTGTCCTTCACCTTGGTTTTTTCTCATTGTGGCTGGTGGCCAGAACTCCGACTGTACCATGATCTCTTTTTCACTTTTCCTCCAGATATCTTGGATATTCACTCATCTTTCAGCAGTGATGCAAAAATGTTGTCTCCATAGTGTCTACACATCTGTGGCAGGATCCACCTTTAATCCACCTATTAGCTTCACATTAGCCCAAACCACTTTTGGGTTTAATGGTTCTACATTACGTGTTTCCTGAAAATAGTTTGTCCTCAAAATTTTCAACACGCTTACAAGCCTTACTTCTTGTAGCAATTATAGCTGAGACGAATGCATTCTTTACATTCCTTCCTGCCAAAAAAAAAAAAACAAAACAAAACAAAACAAACAAACAAAAAAATCACAGCTGCTTCATTTTTCTACCAACCACCAGGGCAAGGCTTTGATTTCCCAAGATTAGGCTGCTCCTCTGCTCTGAGCTTTTCCCTTGTATCTCCCGACATCGCTGCCCTGAGCGCCCTGCTTTGATGCAACCAGCAAGAGCTCCTGGTAAATTCTGACAGAGCCCTGTCCCTCTACACGCACACCCCTGTGCCAGGAGGGATGTGACAAGTTCCAGCTTTGTGCAGGAAAGCGGCAGAGGAGCAGCAGGACATGGCTGGCAGCTGGGGAACACGCTGCTAAGGCAAGGAGGGAATCTTTTAATGGGATTAACACACAGAGGAGAAAAGAGGCAAGAAAGTACCAGACTTAGGGAGAAATCCCTGTACCAGGAAAAGCTTTCCCTGCCTTTTGTGTGAATGTTGCTGAGGGCAACAAAAAAAGTACAAGAGAGCAATGTTTTGCAGGTGAACAGGCTAGATTTAGACCAGCACAAAGCACAATCAATCAATTTTTGTGCTAGCAGCAGTGCTCCAAAAGTGCAGAGCGTAACTGAACTTATTTTGCTTGTTTTATAGACTTTTAACAGGCTTTTCAGAGCATCTGGCAGAAAGGAATATGGCACATTTTATCACTATTCATCATTCTTAAGGAACTGATCAAGCTTATAGCAAGCTGATGGGCGGGCTATGAGAGTGAGGGGGGTACTTCATGATAGCACATTGCACAATTGTTTTGCCTCATTATCTTTTAAATATATACTAAATGTCTGGAACATAGAAATATTTACAACTGTAAATATACCAAATATCTGAGGCCATAAGGCCTCCTAGTTCCAAGGAGAGGGCTAGATCATGCTGCTTCTGGATCCACTAAAGTCCATAGAGGTGATGTGAAGTCACAAGAGATGAAGACGAGCTCTACCTGAATATTCACAGTATTGAGTGTAGGATGCAAAATCAATCACTTTGTTTTACATCAACAGATAATAGAAACCATTACATTGTATATTTTCTACAGCAAAACACATTAAAGGGGTAATTTAACATACCTGGATAATATTAAGGAGAATTCTATGATTTTTTTTAAGAAACAGAAGCTTATTGGGAGCACCTCTGCAGTTTCCATTGCATAAACACTCTCATTTGTCCTATGTAAAGCTAATATAAATATGTTGCCAGATGCTAAAGCTGATATCAAAGAGTGGAAAAATCTGACCTAATGTTGTTTTGTACCTACACTGCACTCTGTACTGATGTAAATGAGAACACAGGACACCAAACAAGTGAAAAAAAGGAGGATAATATTTTAGTTTGGAATACAAAGCTGCGATGTGTCCTGCTCCAGCACTGCGCCTTTCATATACATGGGAGCCCTGCTGCATCTCTCAGTGGGGATGGAATTAACACATTTCAAAGCCTTCATTGCTTTTTTGCCAAACAATAGGAAAGTTTCCCGTGATGCAAAGCTTTCAATACAGGAATAAACCTACATCCTTCACCTTGTCTTCAGTCACAGTCTGCATCCCCTGAAATTATTTTTGTTACCTCTACTCTGATAAAATGTCTGCTCCCATTGAGAAGTTCTATTTTGTAACTTGAATGTCCATTAATATGCACCAAAATTGTGAAAAAGGGAAGTGTAGAAGTGACAAAATACTTCCAGAGAAGCACAAAGAGTATTTCTGGATAATAAAGACATTTTTTACCAGCCAGAGGACAGTCTAACAAGGACTGATGACAAGAAGTTTACAATAAGCTGATAAATTCTAGAAAAAGCAAGTTCCTAACTAGTTTGTATTTTATGAAGTTTTTCTGAATAAAAACAGCCCTTGACTGAAAATTAATTTTAAAAAAAAAAGTCTTACGGGTCTCAGTATAGCAGTAAATTGGTGACATTCCGCAATAGGAATCACATAGAATCCAACTTACAGATTCACAAGAAAAAGATCAAAAGACATCTCTGTTTTTTATTGAAATATGTCAGGCCACCCAATTATCCAGCCCTGAGTCCAATAACTTGTATTTAACTAAAGCATTCTTTGTCTCAGATTAAAGCTTGTCTGCTATAAAAGCTCTCAGACTTTGCTGTAAAATCTGAAGAGACTTTGTCTCTATCCCTTTCCTTGTACTTTGTTCCAGTAGTTAATCACCATTACCATGTATTCTAAAAAGCTTCTTTTGAGTCTTAATTCAACTTCAGCTTTTACTTCTTGTGGTGCATCTCTCCTTCAGGCAAAAGAGGTTCTTAATATCTCCTATTTTTTTCTCTATGTGAATGCAGTTTATAAAAAGCACAAACAAATTTCCACCTACTCAGGAACACAGGGAAGTGAGCAGATAAAGCTTTTAATCAGCTGCAGCTTGTATCCATCTTGCTGAAATTCATGCAGCACACAAACTTTTCTGCTCTTTTTTTACAAAACAATTCACTGCACTTTTCCAAGTAGAGTTGCTGATACACCAATCACAACTTTTGGTATTTGAAGCCATCAATATTCTTGTCTAAATAAAAGATGCTTTACATTCTCTAAAGTTTTCTTCAAATTTTCCAGTGTTGGTTCTTGCTTAACCTTTGTCTGGGGTGATGAAGAGGCATCTTTGTTATCACACTTCTCATCCACTTGCAAGCATTTCTATTCATGACACTCAAAAAGAGAATGCTAGATTTCATTCCCTGATTCTTTCACTTCAAAATGATTTCTTATCATGCCATCATGAACTCCCTAAAGTTTAGCAAAAATCTACTTTAATTGTGGGCAATTATATTCCTGTTTTTTCAGTATTTATTGCCTGAAAATGTAGTATAGCCCTTCCACCAGTGTACCTGTGAGCCATATGGGGATAGCTAAGCAGACCAATAACCTGAGCTGCTATTTCATTTCAGCTACCAGCTCATCATATTTGGGTTGTTTTGTTTTTAGTATCAGGCCAACATTAGCACTGTCTTTCCCTTCTGCAGTTTCCCTAGCCAGCTAAAGTTAATTACACACTAAGATCAGGTAGACAGATGCTCCTCTGTTATAATATTTTTTTTTTCAACTCCTAGACTCTGCTATCAGATAGAAAATGTTCTCTAAAAGAAATTGCCTAACATCCTCATTTTATTCATGGATTAGAAAGTTCTTCATCTTTGTATGATAAACTCACCACTTGCATTTTCCCAGCTACCAGACAAAAGTTGTCTTTGAAAAAATTTGGCTTTCTCTGCACCAAAAAGCATTTCATTATCTCTCTCTACCAACAAGAGTAATATCTTTTGCAGGGATTTTCATACCTAATATAACTGACAAGGAAACATTCTGTATGACTTACAAGCATAGATTTTTCTCTAATATTTGTAGTCTCTTGTTACTTTTTTTTGCACATCACAATTCCCAGAGTTATTGATTGCCATCTGTTTCCCTTCTTCAATGTTAACTATAAATTGCTTTGAAAAAAAAAAATTAACTGCCTCCTTTGCACATTAAACTAGAATGAGCTTTTAGCCAAAGTCATTGTTTTTCGTGATTTGTTGGATCCTAAAATTAAAAAAGCTCTCAATTTTCCTTCTCATTCTTCTTTCTATTCCTTCCTCTTCAAATGGTTCAGCTAATGATTTTCTTTCTACCTGGTGAAGCTGGGCTTTCTCTGCAGCCTTCTATCTTTGTGTCTCGTTGCAAGTGTAATTGTTGCTTCTACCTCCTGTTTGTTCCTGTGGGTGTGGGGGGCCAAGAGTTCTGCTCTCTGACCAACCTCCAGCTTCCAGTCCAATGGGTCACCTCCATCCAGTGCTGTTAAACCCAGAGTTAACAACAGTTGTGACATCAGAAAATGGTTCTGACTTTTTTGTCAGATGATGTCCTGGCATGGTGTGAGGGCTGCCCTGTGCACCCCCCAGGTGAAGCCACAGTGATTCCCTCCACCCAAGCACAGAATTGTGTCTGCCTGCTGAGTGGATCCCATGGATTTTACTTACTCTGGGACTAACCTGTGTTCTCCTCATATCAGATTTTGGATAAGGGGGCAGAAATCATCTGGGAAGTGTTTGAGTCTTCCAGTTGTAGCAAGAGATGATTACTGAAGACTCAGTAAAGAGAATTATGTGTCAAAAAAAAAAAAGTGTGAACATCAAAAGATGGATGCTGGTTCTGCTCTGCTTAGTGACATACAGCACTGTTTGATATTAATCTTTCACACCATTTCTAATAGACAACTTTAAACTGCACCTTATTATCTGCTCAGTTTTCTTAATTTGCATCATTTTCTTCAACCACTTTAATTTTGATGGACTTTGATCAAATTCTAATAAAAATGCTTAAGTGAGAATTACACAGGTTTTTGGATTTGGTTTTTTTTCCTCTTTTACTAAAATCCTCAATCATTGTTTTTTTAACATCTTTCCTAAAAGAAAAGATGTGATGAACACAGTGGCTAATAAATTCAAATGACATCAATTGATCTCCACATGTTGATGTCACCAATATGCCCACGAATGCCATGGCTGAAATCTTAGTTCCATTAAGGATCATTAGTTTCTTGAATGCATTCATTATTCAAAACCACTTGCTAGTTATTTTCTGCATATAATTCCACCTCTGGAACTTATGGGTGGGGGGTGTCTTCTTTACTCACTTAACATTAAAACGTCCTTCCTGCCTTTGATAAAGACAAAACCTTCATTGATTTGAGCAGAGATTAATTCTCTTCTCTAAATACCTACTCTCAGACTAGCATCTCTTCAGGTTTTCAACACTTAAAATGAGTTGTGAGTTAATCTGGGCAATCCCTTTTTAGTTCTCACACTGATTAACAAGAGATTAATTTTCATTAATCACTCAGCTCTTTGGTAAAACCAGGAAATCTCTTCCACCATCCCTCACGCTTTAGGAATTAATTTTCCAAAATACTTCCTTTTAAATCATAGTTTCTATTTTGAAAAAGACAATATTGTAGTTGTATTACTTCAGAAGTTTTAGTAGCTGAGAATTTCATTAACTGCATTTCTGACCTTTATATAAACATTACCTCTGTCATGTACTATATTTTCCAAATTATTTCCCTTGGATCATAAAAGAAATGTCAATATTTTTCTGTTTAGCTAGTGGGTCATATTCTGTTCTTAATAAAAGAACCTATGAAATAACTTTGTTCCTCAGTAGTTACACTCAGCATTGCAGCCAGCATAAGAGAGAGCAAAATTGAGATAGGTGAACTTCTTTGGAGAAATGATTTATTGCACTTTGCAGTTCATTGGTTTTTCACACTTACAGTTTTCATGAAATTGGTTATTTCTGCTTTTTAAAAAATCACCACAATGCAGTAAAGCTTTTTAAATAAAACGAAAAAAACACAAACAACCAAACATTTCAGTATCTCTTGTGTGAATGCAATTTAAATGAAAAGATAGATGTTTGCAAATCATCAAATCTACCTGCATTCATTTTCTTTCTAGATTAGAAATACAAAAAAGAATCAGAAGATTAATTTCTTCCTTGATTAATGTTCCTGGAGTTATACCAGTGTAAATTTTGCACTCCTATCTTATTTGAAAATAAAAACTTCATAAATTTCTGCTGAATATACACTGACTAAGCATGAGTTTAAAAACCTAAAATAGTCTAAACTTGTAATTTGAATTTCTTTAGTCTGGGAGGGTGCTGTTACAGGCCCAGCCACACAGCTCTGGGGCAGCCTGAGGATGATCCCACTTTGATGATCTGTGATAACCTCTGGTTTTCCATGGGACCGTGGGCAACAGGCAAAGAGAAGAAAAGCATCCTCATGGCAACCTCCATGCCATCCTGTCCTGCCTAGCCAGGGCTCTATTTACTGGCAGAGAGTCCTGTGGGTCTCTTCTGAGGGGAAACACGTGCATTTTCACATGGCTGTTTCCACACAGACTCCTATGACTTTGGTTCTTGCTTATTTTGCTGCTTGTGTATCTTCAGAAAAGCAGTTGGTTGATTGTTTTGTTTTTAAATTCCAAAAGGTAAAAAAATGGGGTGGAGGAATACCTGGGTCATATAAACCATTTACTTTGAAAGTTCCCACCATGAAACCTTCTCTTCACACTTTGGAAAACTGAAATTATTTGGTTTTGGTTTTTTCCTGAGCAAAAGCTAAGGCAGTTGTTAGTCAGTCATCCTAAAGGTTTGGGGCAGCAGGGAATATCTTTTGTTTCTTTTCTTTGAAATTCTGGAAAGTGGGGAGCTGATTTTAACCACACCAGTCTTTCCTATCAGTCCAGAATTGCACCAAGAAAGGGAGCAGTGATTTGAACTTGTTTTCCTCCAAAACTGAGGGGAAAGGGTTGCTTGGCAAGACTTTCTCAGCTGCAGCTAGAGGCTCTGGAGAGGACACACAGACATCTAGTGGAGAAACTGCAGGAGATCCAGGAGATCCAGAAGGCCAAAACTGGGACACGCCATGCACAGACCCATGGTGGTTCCGCCAGCCACTCCACACCCTCACTGGCTGAGAGCCAGCCCAAGGCACAACAAGACATCTGACTGCACAGGGAAAGGCAGTCCCATGCCTGGAGACAGTTCTGTGCCCCCTTTCCCAGGGCTCCTTTATTCCTCTCCTTCCAAACTATGGACACAGCGTGAGAACCTGCATGAAATCCCTTAATGTAATCCTCCCATCATTCAGAGGCTTATTGTGGCCTTTTGACATTCCCCTGTTACTGATTTTTCATATCAGGAGTCCAAATGAGGCTGCTCTTTTACAGATTTGACCAAAATCAGGTTGTTTAAAGGCAATAATTAAGCAAGAAGCAAAGTCAAATTCAGCTCAAGACTGCAGATATTTAAGTCCTGCTGTAGCATTTGGGAACCATTATGACAAATTCAAGATGTTTGGAATAAAGGTGAATGAGGACTCTAAAAAGAAAATACAGCTGTCACAGTATCGTTTTTCATACTGCCCCTCGTTAGTTTCTGAAAGATGAATTCAAAGCAAAACTGAGAAGGAGAAAGAGGATTTTTCACAAAAGACTTTATCAATCAAAACTGAATTGGAAGACCTTCCTCTGCTTTATTCTCTTTTGTCTCAAAGCCTTATGAGTGTTTAGTCCTAGCAAAATTTTTCATAACCTTGAACTTATTCTGTAAGAAATCAAAGCCTAGTAAAATATCCCAAACAAATTAAATGCAACCAATATTTTGACATGCAAAATTAATATCAGTTTTTCCCCACTGTGATCTTATGTTTCGTTATTATTAAGAATGTCATCAGTATTTTGCTTGCTGGGAGCATATTTTTCCTCTTTTTCACTCTTACTCAAAGTCTGCTACTCTTTATTTTACTCTTCTTAGCAGCAGAGGCTGGTGAGGAGGTGGGGGGTGAGGTTTTCCCAACAAATTGGTGCTTTTTGCTGAGTGTTTCTGTATGGGTAAGAGTCATAGGAGGGCTTGCAGTGAGATGAGCACTTGCCAATTCCAACGACCTGCTTTGAACAAGACCTTCCCATATAACAAATATTTGTAAATACAAATGAGTCTAACTAGCTAGAATGCAGCATAGTCCCTTCTAAACCTATATATTGACCATTTGCAAAGACCCAAATCCTGCTTCATGTCCATGGGAGCTTCTCCACTGACATTAGCACTAAAAAAATGAAGGACAGTTTTTGCCTGATGTTGGGGATCCAGACAGAGATGATACAGAAATGGTCAGTGACTCTTGTTTCTCAAGAGAAAAAAAAAACCTCACTTAATCTTTTTCTAGAAGTCATGGGCTTTCTTGGCTCTCAGAGGCCTATCTTTCCTTACTTTGTGTTTTACTAATTTAAAGACTCAAGAAGAGAGTAATGTCTTAACACAGAGAGCGAGGTTGTCTTTATGTAACCTTTGACTGAAGAGGAAGAGATATTTGCTTTGCTATCTTAATAGGCTTCATCATTTGACACACAGAAACTTGCTTTGTATGCTTTGTGACAAATTGCATGGAGTTGTCACTATTCTCTGGGTCTACAAATATCCCTCCTAGGCTTCCATTAGTTGTTTTTTAAAGTAAGGTGTTAAGGGACATGAATTATTTGGTCTCTGTTTAAAATTCATTAATTTAATACATGTTCTCATCTCACAGTCATTTACTAGAAAGCAAATAAAAATAAGCATGAACAAGACAAAATTTCAGGTTTTGTATTCTAGCAAATATTTACTGTGAAAACAGCTGAACAGTTTGCATTTCTTTTGAGTCAGACATCACCAGCTTGGATCTGCTATTCCACAATCCAGGCAGCAGCAGCTATCCTAAGCAGAAATGACCTTCAGCAGAGTCCCATAGCTGAGCCTCTGGTTTCTACCACCTTCTATATCGGTTACAATCCTAAACTATGAAATGCAAATTCTTGTACCTGTAGCATGTTTCCTCATATCTCTGTGAGTTATTGTACTGTAGGCAATGTTCATTCGAACACAATAAATCTCCACTGAGCTGGAATTTAATATACTCCACTGCCTCGAAGTACTGTAGGTATAAATATCCTGGAGTCCTTGTGCTACACCTGCAGAAAGCACAGTGCTGGTGGAACACAGCTACAAAACTAAGAAAGGTTTTAATACAGAAATAATAACCCAAATTAACCACGGTGTGAATATTATAAAACATGAAGGACCAATTTTGCCGGTGACACCTCTTCATTGGTTACATACAATTAACTTGTTTTCTGTACAAGGTGCCTCATCCAGCAGCTGTTGTGATGTTTACAAGTGTTAAGACTGGTGGAAAGGAGCATGTTTTGGGCTTTGGCTCAGCAGAGCTTGGATCTGTTCCCAGCCACTCCAGCATCTTGGCAGTCCTACCAGGTCAGTAAGTGCTGTCTCTGTGGCTGCCTCAGAGCCAAGTTTACATGACTTTTGTTCTTCCACAGTGACAAGAAGCAGCCACATCTTGAATCAGTGACAAGAGTATCCCAGCTGGCCACCTCTGGTCCTACCAGCCAAAAGATCATGCCCTTCTTAGAACATGGCAATTAGAGTGGGGTTTAGAGTGGGCAATTAGAGTTCAAGTTTAATTTAAGGCATAAACTCTGTTTAAGACCTAGAAGTGGATCTACCTCAGCCATTCTGACACCATGCACCTGTGAACTCTATACTGGTAGGATTCATAGACAGAGGCATAAATTAGGGAGAATTTCTTCAAACTTCTGTATGGCCAGAAAAATTCTGAGACCTGAATTTGCAGAATCTTCTATGATTCTGTGAAAATGGAATCAAGCATCTCAATGGAAATGTGAACCATATCAGTGGGATCCACCAAACTGTATTGTTCCTTAATTCCCTCAAATTCAGGAGCAGAATTTCCTTTTCACACTCATGAGGGAGCTTGCACAGGCAGCACAGAGTAGACCAGAGACAATCAGCAGATGATGCCAAAGGACACTGCCACCACTGTAGTGGTACATCGGTTCAGACAAAAAGGAGCAAAGGGCTGAGATAGTGAAACTCATTTCACACTGGTCCCTAAACATACCTTAAGGGGAAGGGAAAATCATGAAGGGAGGAATCATTACATTTCCACTCAGATAAAGGAGATTTTTGAAATGACACTTTAACTTCACAGTTGAAATTTCCTGCATTACAAGTACCACTGGGATTCCCCTGCACTGACATTGAGAGATGCCCCGTTCATCCATAGTCAAAACAGGATGACTCAACTTTGTACAGTCTGAATGTCAGAACTCCCTGTGCAGATGCAACTCATTATCACAAAAGAGCCCTTTTGTCAGTAGATCCTATGTCAATTAGGGAAGCAGTTTTACTACCAGGAAAGAAATTATTTTGGCTGCACAATTTCTATTTCCACTACCAGAACTTTGCCACTGTAAATAACTAACCTGACTTTGTAGTGAGGAGTGGTCCTCAGTGAGCCATTCATTAAGAGAGAGACACTTTGGAGACAAATAATCTACAATACTGATTAGTGACCACCAACACAATGAGTCTGTAGAGCTGTCTGTTTTCCACATCCATCCATTACCTACATTAATTATATTATCTCTGATCTTGCATCTGAATACCAGAGGCAGATATTCACTCTGGAACAATTAAGTTTTATTTTCCCCTTTATTTGCCTGACTATAAAGAGGATAAATTCCTTTGTGTCATAAGGAAATAGAGGCTGCACTCAGAATAGGGTGTGCATTTATGCAGCCATGGGTTGAATGGAGGCATGGTTCAGGGAGAAATCTTTCTTGTGAAGGGCTGTTGTGAGTCAGCCTCTGGAATTTTCCTCATCTAGGAAATGTCTTTGGATGAGATAGAGTTTGGTCACACATATGCTTGGCATAATGGAGAGGATTGTTCTGCCTCATCCAGATTTGTGCAAAAACCCGCATTTAAACCCATTCCACCTCTCAGTTTACCAGAATTTAAATGTGAGACATAACACTGTCTATTTAAAAATCTGAGAAAAAGGGGGAATAAAAACTCCTTTCAGGACCTGAACTTAAATTGCCACGGGGAATTTTCTGCCAAGCAAACAGCTTTTCTAGTAAACTGGAGCTGATGATTCAGCAATTGCTGGGAAGTGGCCTTTCAGCAGGGAAAACAGTGTGGGGGAAAGGTCGTTTGAGCAATGTTGTCTGTGGGTGGCACTGAAGGTAACGGTCCCATTTTCTGAGGGTTTGTGAAATGGTCCAACAAGCATTGTTAGCCTTCCTTAACCCAGTGAATTGTTTCTGATCTAGACGCTAACCCCAAGCCCTGGGGTAAGGGGGGAACTCTTTCCTGCCCCATCTTTGAGGAAAAAGTCTCTTTCTGATAACCTACCTCCACCTGAAGATAAACTCTTCTGCAGGCATCCTCCCTGAGGAATTCACAATTCCCTGTAGCTCATTTTCATCCCAGCTGTTTCCTGCTTTGTTTGCAAATCAGACAAAATGGAGCTGTATAAATCCCATCACATATCTGTTTTCTATTAGATTAGGAGTAGACAGACTTTAGCACATAAAAAGAAACCTCAGACTCCTTTCTTTCGAACACCATATATTTGGCAATGTGCCTCACACCTTAAAATGACAGCAGTAAGATGCATTACAAAGGAGAAAAACTGGAAATCAACTCCCTCCACCCTACTGTTAATCAAGAACAGACCATATTTCCAGGTCTGGCACTGACAGTTCTTTGGACTCCATGATCTCCATTACAGAGGCAGTTTCAGTTCTCCAGTCCTTATGAAAATCCCTAAACCTATACAGTTCAAGTAAACAAAGTCCTTAAAATCCAGGTTTTAAAGCTCCACATGTCTGATCTTTAACAGAAAGTTTCGTGGATGTGTCTTGGAAAGGAAATGCAGGAATCTGTGTAAGATTAGACTGAATACTAAAGAGAAGCAGGATCCCTGGCAAGGGGACAGAGGGATTGATACCTCATGAACTTCTTCATCAAGTGCATGAACTTTTTCTTCCTTGTGAGCATATCAGCCAAGTTGCTCATGCTGCTATTCAGATGCTTTACAGCCAAGGAAATAAAAAGCCAAGAGACCCTGTCTATCCATACTGCAACATTGCTTGTATTGCATGATGTCTGGGTAATGCTGAGGTCTGGGTCATTGCTATCATGAATTCAAAACAAAGACAAACAAACACACAACCCACACACACAGTTTGTAAGACTGAGTCTGGTTGTCTATTTGAATTCAGAGTAGCTGCCCTATCTGTTTGTATTGCTTATTCACTGTAACAGGAAGCATTTCTTTTCAGTGCCTTAATCTGTACAGACCACAGCTATGGGCTGCTGATCACTGATTGCTTTCCATTCCTTCAGTCACTTAACAGAGAGACTAATTATCCTATGACTGCTTTAAAAGATGTTTACTCTGCTCTTTTCTTGAAGATCCTTCAGAAAGAGGTGACAGTGACCAATCCCTCATGCAAAGATTTCACTATTCTTACATTTTACCCTGAAAGCACTTGCTCTCTATTTACCCAGTGCAGACATTTTTACATTCTGAAGTTGTTCATAAATTATCTATGTGTTTTCAAGCTGTCAGGAAGCCAGAGCAGCTGTGCATCTCCAGCTGAAGGCCTTATGTACCCTGCAGATCCTCTGTCATGGTCAGTGTAGCAGTGGGTGACAAAACACCACACATCTCTGAGTGCAGGCTCATCTGTCAGTTGTGCTACATGTTTTGGAGTCAGAAGGAATCAGCTTTTCTCTGGTCAGCTGGCATCAGTTGTCATGGTAGAGTGTAAAAGTGAATCCTGTTTGTGATCTTATTTCATCATAGACTTTTATTTTCCAAGAGATTCAGCAAAGGGTGTACAGCTGCTTGGCTGCTTGGCAGGCTGAGGTATTTTTTCTCAGTGCACCCTGCAGAGCCCTTTGGGGGCTTGCTCCCACGAGCAGCCTGGGTCTCTGCCCTGGATGAGTGTGAGGAAAAGCTCAGCAAAAGCCTGATTCTGCACAGTGAACATCAATGCCCATCAGCTCAGCAGTGCAATAGCTGCTGCCTCACTGCATACAGATCACAATCCCCACCAGATGTTCATTATGGTGCCTGGATAGATATATATAGATAGATATATATTGGGTAAGGTTCATTCGTGACGGGTTTACTGCGAACTTCATCAGCCCCAAATGCTACAGCTCTAACAAGGGAAATTGAGGTCCTGCTTCAATCTCATACTCCCAGGTCGTGGTTGAAATGGAAGGGTGGATTGCTGTGTTCAGTTGTAATTTCTGTCCCAACTTAAGCACTGGCAGTTGTCAGCATGATCATAAAAGGATAGGCATCGTTGTAAGAAAAATATGGATGGAAACAGAAAAATAGCAGATATACAAGAGTAACTTGTCAGATGCAAAAATCAAAATGACTTTACAAGGAATTTATGCCTGCTCAAACAAGGTAGTAACAGACTGGAACGTAGCCCAGTATAAAATCAGATCCCATAGGCACCTCACAGAGTGTGTGTTAACCTCTACTGCACCACATTTTGTACTGTCTCCATACTACGTGCAAGAATTGCCTTTTTCTGGCTTTCTCTCATGGAGCTTTGACTCAGTGCAGTCACACCTGAGTGACTTTGAACCCAGTCCTATGGTAGGTAGAATGTCTCCAGGAAGAGCACTGGCTCTCAGTACTGAGGAAAGTACTGAGCTCTTCTTGAAACAGCAACACCTTGGAACAAAGTCCTAGCCAGAGTGAGAAATATCTCTCAGATCCAGTGGGAAAAATGTACTTACACAAACTGAGAAAGGCCTGGGGCACAGAGGTGGCTATTCACCACCTGAGCTGCTGGTCTCTAATGCAAGGTCTGTGCTTGGTGACTTTGTCATGTTCAAAGACATCACAGTGCACCTTACCCACTTGGAATGGTGCTCAAACTGTAAGGAGTCCAAACCATATTTCTTAATCTCTCATACCAGCAGGTACTTTCAATGGAAAACAGAGTTGGGAAAAGCTCTCAAAAATCTACAGAAGGGTCAGTTTGGCATGGTAGAGGTTAACAGACAATCTGACTTCATATAAACTTATTATCCACGTAAATGTCCAATCTTTCTTTCTGAATCTTACCAAGGACTTGGCCTTAAGAGCTTCCTGTGCTATTTGGGTTGATTCTGCTATTATCAGAATCAATTTGCTCATTACCAAAAGTACATCTAAGTACATTAAGGGCCAGATTCTTGGCTGGTAGGAATTTATTTCATTTCCAGCTAGTGAGACTGCAATGTTACACCCCTACAAAGTGAATACAAACTGCTACAAATCAGAATGTTTGCAATTTTCAGACTAATGGAAAACCAGGGCTAGTAGCAATGTAATTTCTTTCACATTATCTACCCATAATTGGTGAACTAGCCAGAGTAAAACCAGAACTGATATGATGACTTGGAATTTGGCAGGACTGAAGGATTTGCTTTGTTACTGTTTATAATGGCATCAAAATTCCTTATCGCAAACATTTTATAATATATAACTCATCTTTTACATCTATTTTTGGGGAGAAGGAGAATTTACAGCTGTCAAAGTTTTAATAAGTCACAACAGGGTAAATAAAATGTTGGGCTTTTTTTCCCAAGATTGTATAGAAGTAAGGGATACAACAAAATTGTGCAGCATGTTTTCTTGTTGGTAACTTCAATTTAAGTTGCTTGTTGTGCCAAGCCTGGATGCAGAAATCCCTGGGAGGGCAGTGACTCATCACATCACTTGGGAAAAATACCAATTACCCCACATATTGCTGTGCATACTGCAACACTGGAGACAGAGTGTGGCAGTATTTCCAGAACATACATCTTCTCAAGGATTTTGGAACTGTAAGGCAATTTCTTAGGGAAAGGTTAGTTTAAAATTATTCATGCTAGCAAAAATGAAAGAATTTCAGAGGACTATTAAATGAAAAAAACCTGGAGATTACTAAAATTATGGGTGCTCCCCTTTCTAAATCTCATTTGAAGACAATACAAGAATGTTGAATGTCTCTCATAAAGAGCATAGTTCACTGGCATATATCCTTCCTTGAAGCAGGTCAGGGATGTGCTGCTTCTCCCCATAACCTGATGGAGCTCAGATCAGAGTCTTGATTCACTCATCTTTGCAGCCTGAGAGATGGCTGAACACATTTCTACTGCCTCTCATGAATATCAAGGAGGCTGAAAATTTGTCTCTGATTTATTTGTTCAGATGTCTGAAAATACTTAGTAACTATCCTTATCTATGAGTGCATGTGTGTGTGCAAGGACTAGGTCAGTGTGTAAAAATGTGGACAGAAAAATGTGTGGCAATTATTCAGCATTAAATAGAACACTTTTCTCACCATGGGGCTTCCTCCACAATGAGTTATTTTTAAAGAATGTGAGTAAAGATGGAAGCTCCCATGGTGAAGCTATCAAAATGCCTTGATATAAAGTCAGTGGCTGTCCCTTTGAACAACCCAAACAATTGACACAAGGTGTAAAATTCTAGACAAAGGACAAAAAAAAGAGAAAAACAGAGATGCTCCCACCTACAGTGTCACTGGAGGCTGTATGTACATAATGTAGTCAATGTAATAACTAAAAGATTTCATCAAAGCAGGTCCTACTACTTGAAAGAAGTTCAAAGGGATCAAATTAGGTTTTTAACCCTATAAAATGGCCTTATCCCTCAGCCAAATGAAAGCTGAGAAAGGTCTACAAATGTCAGCGGTGCTAAGGAGACAATTATTTCACACTTGCAGCCTTGAAATCAGTGGGTTTCTTGATGAGTTGCAAATAAAGATGTCATAGCATGTAAATAGATTTCATGTTTTACTTGGAAAACATGCACAGAATTTTCAGAGCTAGTATAGACCTCTAAGCAGAGCTACATGTACAGTAGAAGTCCTCTTGTTTATGATAAAATGGTACCAAGTATTGCTAACTTTTTATTCCAGATTAAGTTCAGGGAATGAAGCTTAACTCCTGCTTATTTAGTCTCTACAGGTGATAGCTACTTCTCACTATGTAGATGAATTTAGGGCTTAGCCAAGCAGCATAAGTCCATCTGGTGGAAAACAGATGAACCCTCTGAATAGTTCCATTACTTTATCATGCCACTTATAAAGACAAATTATCAAAATGCATCAATATCAGTCTTAAACTAAGGGGTATCTGCCAGGGACTTAGTCAGCTTTTGCTAGTTGTTAACATTGTCTTTGAGATAAGTAGTTAAGGGGAATAAATGAGTTTATTCAAACAAATTGTGCATAACTGTGTGTCTGTGTCCATGTATATCAGTGTTTATCACCCATTAAAATTCTGTCATCAGAAGACAGCTACTGGTTTGGTTCTTTGCTTAGTTTTTAGAACCTTTGCTGGTTTTTACTTTGTTCCTGAGCCTTGATATGTGGTTGCCTCTGGGTTTGGATCAACTTCAGCTCTGTGTAGATCAAAAGAAATATCCTTTTGCAACAGGTACTCTGATTGGTTGATTGATTGTCTGACTCACTGCCTGCCTGCCTCAAAAGGTCTCCTCCACTTTGCAATCCAAAATTTTTCGTTTAGGATAGATGAGAAAGATGATTTTTCAGGCCTCAGTGTCTTACATAGGTAGGACCCAGCAATTAGAAACTAAATGCTACAAATCCCATGTCAACACCCACACCACTAAATAACTTAAATACAGACTCCAAACCCTTGCCCTGTATATTTACTGGGAATAAAGAAAAAAATATTCTTTGTCTCCAGGCAAAAAATCCTGTTATGTTTCCCTGCATGCAGGACAATGTTCTCTACCTCATCTCCTTGTCCTGCAGTTAAGAGAAGGAAGGCATACTGATTTGAGTGCAGAAGGTTTGTTTTGGCCAGCAGAGTTGGGGATGAAGGAAGCAAACATCATAGTGCTTGAAGAGGAAAATTGCTCCCAGTACTATGTATTTATGGAGGATTTGGACAATGAGAGGACAATGCCTCAGCAGATTCCTGAGGACTAGACTTCCCCAAATCTCATCATTCCAATATTTAGTGGCCTAAAGAAAGCTGTGGCATGAGGATATCTCTCTGCCCATATTCATTCAGCCTAGATTGAGCCCTGTCTGATGGGGTAGGAGGAGAGGGCAGGCAAAAGTCCTCCAGAGATTTCCTTCTCTCCACCTAAAGTAAAGAGAACTGATCGCTGGGCTGTGTCCACTGGGGCCTTAAGAGCAATTGCAGAGAACAGCCCAAATTAGATGAAGGAAAATGAGACACAAAAAAAGAAAATACCTGGTTCTTGGAACACCCCAAACTCAAGGAAATTGCCCCTGTACTACAAGTAGTTATTCCTTTTACCTCACATGTATCTTCATAAGCAAAACACTCAGCTCTTCTTTGGCACCAATAACTTGCATTTGTCCTCTTTCCCTGTGTATATAATATCCAACTGGTTTATTCACTGGGGTTTCCATAAATGTTCATCAGTGTGTTGTCTTGTTCCATACAACCTCTTTTGCTGGTTCTCTCTTTTTACTTCCCCCTCCTTTTCATATGCAGGGTCTTTCTTTAAAGCCTCAGTACTAAAAAGCTCTATGCTTTCTTTGTGCATATGGAGTCAAAGCTCAGATATCTCTCCTTTTTATTGGTATTTTCTGCACAGTCACAGAGAGGGGGAAGTTTTTATCAGCTTTGTTATAGAATCCCAGTAGCAAATGCACTCAGTGAAACTGGAGATGAATCTTCTTGCACGTGGGTATGCCAAATACACAAACACACATCCCTAGACCTGCAGAGGGGTCATCCTCCACAGCCCATGGGTAGTACATCCAAGATCCCATCCACTGGAATACCCCTCACACTGCAATATCCATAGGATGCTCATCACAGCTAGATACAATATATACATTAACATACAAAGCATGGAATTGCTGCAGATACTGAGTCAGAAATCCCTTCACGTGTCCAGCAGAGCCCATTGCAGCAGGGGAGCTCAATTCCCAGCAGTGGCACCACTCTGACACTTTCCTGGCCTCTTTCCCAAGAGTTCTCAGACAAGTCTGACTCCCTCATCTAATGCCTAAATTCTCTCCTCATACTCTTAGCTTTTGGTAAGCCTAGCCTTCATCTATACTATCCAGGGCTGTACTTTTGAGCAGCCTGACCAAAGCAAACACTCCCTGCTGCCAAGAGGGGAGGTAGAGGAACTTCCAGGGTGAATCAGTGCCCAATGCAGTATGCACAGATTGACTTTACAGCACTTCAACTCCATGAACGCAAATCATCTCAAAAAATCCGTGAAGGAAAGAGCATGTAAAACTGCCCTTGCTCTTTCTCCTTCTTCCCTTTCACTTTATCCTGTCAGCACCACATATATCAAACTAGAGCTCTGGGTTTTAACTAGGCTTTACTGTTTCATTCTGCTTCATGAATTTTTCAGTGTTTACACTTATGCTTAATATAATAAGATTGATAATGCAGCTGCCTGATAGATTCTCATCCAGGCTTCTCAGCTAGAGAGATTCTTATTCTTTCTTCCTAATTTCTGTAATATCCAAAAGTTCATTTTCACCTTTTGCATCTTGATGCTTTTTTTCATCTTTCAGCTATTCATCTCCCGAAACAGTGTCTTCAAGGTAACAACATTTACCCAGTGGATTTATATGACTGGGGTGTGATGTGCTGCCTATTCTGCTGCAGCCAGGTCACTGCTTCCCACCCACAGGGAAGCTGGTGGAGCAAGTGGAGAACCTCACCCCGAGGAGCTCTGTGAGCTGCAAAGCCATTGCAGTATGTCAGCTGTGTTGTCCCAACAGAGGGGGATGGCCAAAGTCCCACTAGCTTTCACTTCTGAGCACATTAAAAAAAAAAAAAAGCAAAACCAAAAAAAAAAAACCAAACAAAAAGAACCCTCAAAAACAGAAAATAAAATTAAGAAGCAACAGAAAAGAGAGGGATTAGTAAATACATAAGTGATTTACAACCCAGAAGACTGCATGCTTTGCATCTTTCAGCCTTATGTACAAAAGCAATGGTCAATGAAAATGACTGGCAGCAAAATTAAAACAATATATAAAAGGTAGTAAGTCTTTAAGCAGCATATATTGACTTTACTGCCTGGGAAATCAATGAAATGCACAGTTTAGTGGGATTAGAAAGGGGAACAGGATGTTCACATAATCAAAGTGCAGAATAAGCACCAGAAGGGTGTTAGATGCAGTACTTTAGGGCTCAGAGTCCTTTCACACCCCTCACCACCATACATATCTCCCTCTCCCTCCCTTCCTCTATAGAAGCTCTACCTTGTTCTTAATTAAAAAGAAAAAAAACCCCCACCACATACACACACACAAAATATCCAACACACACACAAAATAAATGCCCAATAAAACCAACTTGAATCACAGCTCATTAATGAGATATTTTTAATGACCCAACTCTTAAACTGGCAAAAGTACTTGCACACTGGCCCAACCCTCAGTATCTTAGGAATCTCGTGTATGTCAGCACAGCTTGTCACTCAGTGAATGATAAATACATGTTTAAGCGAAATGCTGCCCAAGGGCCCTTAAAGTAAAGAGATTTCAGGTGTCTTTTTTCAAGGAAGCTCATGACTTTTGCATGGTCACTATTCCTGTGAGACATCCCAATTAAAAATAACACAGATGGAGCACTTGGATCCAGGATCCTTTCAATAATTTATGGATCAAACAAAGCCCTTGTTCTTCTTGCCAACAACACACCTGTCACAGCAATCCTCTAGGTGTCTGAGAACTGATTTTTTTAACTTCTTAGGGCTCAGAAACTATTGAGGTTTTTTTCCCCTGATTTAGTCATTATCACTTCAAAATGTATGTTGCTCCCTGGTTTAAATGACAGGATTGAGACAAGATTTTAAAAAAGTATTAAAAGTTTAACAATACTAAGGTTGTTTTCATAATGTCATTAAAGTCTTTAAAATTTTTCAAGGGAAGATGGATGGAGATATGGATTCTTCATCTGTAAAGACCTAGGAAAATGTCCTGGATAAAGATCAGCAATTGGCTCTGGAAGGTGTCTTGTGGCCATTGGTACTTGCACTACATGTCCTGCATTGCACAGTGCTACAAGGTTTGTCAATGATTAGACAAAAATTCTCCTAAATCCTTTCCTAAGCCAATCCCACAGCCACCAAACGCACCTCTTCCTGGGGCCAAGAACAGCTACTTTTCCTTTGGAGAAGAGAAGGTGGTCCATGAACTGACTGCAAACAACAAATAGGAAAAAGATAAATGTACCACCACGCACCACGTGAGAAAAGATGGAAGGAAATGAAACATATGGAGACACAAAGCTTGCTTTTATTTGGTTGCAAAGGAAAGCCTCTGACTCAGATCTGTAAGATAGCTCATGTTTTCACTCAATTTTATTTACGAGTTGTGCTGTTTTATTTTTATCCTTCAAAAACTCTGATGGGCTGCATATGACTAACACAGCAGCAGATGACCTTGCTTCTCAATGTCATGGTTGTGTCAGGGAGTGATTTAAAGAACTCAGTAAAACTGCAGGCAAAATGTTTGGTGATCCTCACATAAGTATTAGTATATACATAAACATTCCACAATGCTTAAAGTAAAAAACAAACAAACCCTGATTAAAATAAGCAGGAGTTTAAATTCAAATTTTTATCTCTGTATTTATTCTTGTCACTGTAAACTTGTAAAAGCAGCTTAAGCTGTGCTTTATAGATTATATCTGATTGCTGATATGTTCTAATAAGTTGGAGGATAATTGGAGCTGTCACCTATTATTATTAATCACACCCTTGGGTAAATGTTTTGACAATAGAAATGTAGGGTCAATTAAAAAACATAAAAATTGCAAGCCTGACACTTTCTTGTCACTACTGTTAATGATGGCATCATAGCTAATCTAGTCATTTAGGTCTCCAAATATTTACAGTGTTTGCTTAAGACTGCAACAAGAAAGCTTGCTCTCCTACTGGAATAAGAAAAGTCGAAAAAAAGAAAAAGAAAATTTTAAAGCTGTCCTGACGTGTCATTGTTGTTAATGGATAATGATTTATCACTGGAACGTTTTTGTGAATGTTTCCCATCCTGGTATGATGCATGTATTAGGTTCTTGTGGGGGAAAAGTAAACTCTTTCATAAAATTCTGAATTTTTCATACACCCTGACTTCATATCGTCTTTATTTTCATAATTTAGTCTTATTTTTAAAGA
The DNA here is from genome assembly GCA_013399945.1 of Ploceus nigricollis. NCBI lineage: Eukaryota > Metazoa > Chordata > Aves > Passeriformes > Ploceidae > Ploceus > Ploceus nigricollis. The sequence continues at coordinate 1,827,732 of VXBC01007728.1, read as the reverse complement.
AGTGTCATGCAATACAAAAAAGTGCATGCCAATACAAAAGGCAAAAAAGGCTTTGGGTCTGTGTAAGCACCGCTCAGCAATAACAAAAACATCCCTATATTATCAAACCTGTGTTCAGCACAAATCCAAAACACATCCCTATAGCAGCCACTGGGAAGAAAATTAACTCTGCTCCAGCCAAACGCAGCACAGCACCTTACTTAACTCACAGGATATGTGCCCAGGGATTCTCAGATCCTGTCACCAGCACCACCACATCTGACAGTGTGGCACAGCCTGGACTGCTCGGAAAGAACAAGCTCAGATTTCAGATCCACAGCCCAATCCAGTTTCTGCAAGACACTGGGCCATGCTACAGGAGGGGGTGGCTGTGCCACGCTCTGCTCCTCCCTGGCTGGGGCACAGTGGCAGCCCTGCAGCACACAGACCACAGCTGAGTAAACCTCAGGGCAACTCTGCTGCTCCACAGGGAACAGCTTATGCCCCACTCACACTCTGCCTAGTCCTCATATTTCCAGTTCCACATTGTTCCCATGTAGGTCATGCCTGAATCACACAGTTCTCAAAAGCTCACAAAACAAAAACAAGCCTAACCTTGCTGAGGGGAGCACAGGAACACTGCTGTCTTCTCCAGTGCAAGACCTGGCCCAGCCCGTGCTGGACCATGCCAATCCATAAACACTTTCCTTCAGTTGGTAGCTCCCAGGTGCCAGCTCAGCATCAGCTTTCATAGGCAGAGGTGATGCTATGACCTCCTCACCTGCCGCTTTCCCCACGCAGCCCTCTGCTGAACACTGAAGTAATTTCCCCATTTTCAACATTCAGGTAACGAACATGTGCAAAATTCAGACTAGTTAAATCTAACATTTTCATTGTAAATGTCTTTTTGCCCCAGTGCCTCTGTTCCCTTAAAGCAGAGAGGTTTGCAACCTGATTTCTGTAGGTCTTGCCCTCCCTCATCCCTTCCCTTTCTGACACTAAAGACCACAGAACTTTCTATTGCAGGAAGCTGTAGTTAAAAGTAACGGTTGCCTTCTCAGTGTGTGTTTCTGCTAGAAAGACTTAACTGCTCTCTGGGGCCAGTTTTTTGCACTGGTGCATATGTATTACTTGTAGTACGAGCAGACCTGGCCAAGCATAGCCTTCCCTGCTGTTAGCTTTCTGTTTGCATTATGACTTCATTTACTGCTGAAATTAAACCTCTGTGTGTGTGTATGCATGTGAGTTGTGATTTCCCTGGGAATATTAGCAGGGGATGAAATTCAAGTGTAACTGTGGAAAGCATTAACTGCCTCAAAACTCCTTTTTCCTTTTCCTTCTCATCCCCTTATCAAGTTCAAATAGTAATCACAAGCAGCATCTCTTCCTTCCCCCACGCAATGCAAGTCCCAATTCACAGCAGGCCTGCTCCAAAGTCAGTCGAAAGACACCCAAGGATGTACACATCCTCTCATTTGGGACTGCCTATGAGAGATGGAAACTGAGACTAATACATGCTGCTGCTGCTCTCACGCTCATGGCTGCAGCCAACTTTTTGGGGGAATGCATGAGGCAAGTACAGAAGAATGAGAGGTGATCCACCCATAACTCTTCCAATCTGCAAGAGAAAAAATTTAATAGGCAAGTGCAATGGAGAAGGTACATAGACCTGATGTGCTGCAAAGACACAGTCTTGAATCCTGAAAAGCAGCAAAAAGAAAATGCAAAGCATCAGCTGAATAATAACAGGGAATCCTGAAGATTTAAGCCAATATTTTTAAGCCAAAATTTATGGATGTAGATGCTGGTCCTCACCTCCACACTGTCAGCTTTGCACTAGAGTTACTGAACCTTGCTGCCATCAGGTCCTTGCTTGCTGGAGTAACTAGGCTTCACATTAGTCCGTCACTTTCTAACACTGTCCCCTATTTTGATGGCAAAAAAGAAATTATCATTGAATCCTAGAATGGTTTGGGCTGGAAGGGACCTTTTAAGGTCATCTAGTCCAAGCCCCAGCAGCAAGCAGGGACATCTTCAGCCAGATCAGGTTGCTCATTACTCTACATGTGGACACTTGGACAACCAGCCTGACTGTCAGTCCTCCTCATCATCTCCAGGAGATGTTTTGGATGGCTCTTAAGCTAACAGTGGGAATGGATTTGGCTGATACACAGCATGGTACAAATTACAAAGCCTCTACTGCAAAAGACCCTGCTGAAAGCAATGCTAGAGTGAAGATCAGCTTGCTCTTCTCCCTCCAGGAAATGCAAGTCCTTGCAATACCCAGGAACTCGTTTTGGTGCAGGCTCCCTCATTCCAAATATTGTGAAGAAAACAGGGCAGCCTGACCCAGGGGCTGTGAAGCTCCATTTGGATTTGAGAAGCTAAAGGCTCAATCACTTCTGCTCTGCAGTCTCTTCAAGTGGAAATGAAATTACTTCCCTTCCTCCTCTCTATTTAAGGGAATTAATGATGTTTTCTGTCCTGCCTATCTAAAGAGAGCAAATAATTGGAAAAGAATTGATCTTTTGAAGCAACAACATCAGCATAGCCTTCTTTCCCCCCACCCCTTCTACCTAATTCCTACTTTGGCAGAAGAAAGGTTTATGAAGGAAATTAGTTTCACCATTTGCATACACCAATATATTTAGCTGGTGGCTGTGCAGGTCCAATTAACTCAACTAACAATATGGGTGAAATTAGGTTATTGGATTATACTTGTAGCCAATTAGAGCTGCCACGGTTGAATTACTCCCTTTCTTAACCTTATTTAAAGTTAAGAAAACATGTTGATGGTGAGACTAGACAGTTTTGCTCCCTCTGGCTCCAAGAACAAAACATTTCTGTTTCCCCACAAAACACCTTAGAATCCAAGACAGTGTGCATATGGGCATGGATGTATTTTATGCACAGCTAAACTTGTGCATTTGGTCAGATCAGAACTGATGTATGAAGGTAAACTGAACCTATTTGTTGTGCTTCTCTGGGCTTCTTCCACAGAAAGCAAAACTGGAAGGTGAACCTACTGTACCCTATTCCCAAAAGGGCTCTCCCTGCACAGAACCTGAGGCAAGGCTAGTGTGTATGTCAGCTCCTTAATGTCAAACATTCAGTGGATCCTCTACTGATGCAATGTAAACATGACTTCATGTTTTCTTAACAAAGTACATTTCTTTTCACCTCCTGCAAATGGTAAAGGCCATTTGGGTTCAAAAATCCATTTATCCCTCAAAGGGAGCTTTTCCTGATAAAACTGAAGTCCATCCCATTTTCAAGTGCTTGCAAAGGAGAACTAAAGACAAACTTTCTGTTTCAGGTCTTCATATCTGTTCCATATTTCTGACAAGGATTTTGTATTGCTCCACAAAACCTCTTCAACATCAAAGCGTATTTCATGGGTTCTGCTTAGAAAAGGTCACAGAACACAAGCTCCACAAAAGAAAGCTCTCTCCCGAGAGAAGCTGAAAGCTTTTGGTCCTGTGCAGTGGTGGTGGTGATTTCACAAAATAAATTGGCCATTTGAAAAGGGGAAACAAACTTTTTGATCAGAGGAACTGGTTCATGGATGAAAAAACAAACTGTACCTTGTATTGTAATGTGGAATTTTTAGTAATTTATGAACTATTTTAAAGTGCATTAAATTTGCTTCAAAAGGAAAACTCCAGTGTGTCTTAAAATTGACCAAACATCTATTTTTGTTAAAAGCATAACCAAGCCTTTCAGTGCCTTTCAGAATGAGCAAATTAGCTGAAACTGTCACAAATGGAAGAAAACTATCAATGCTTTTAAAGTGTATGCCACTCTTGTTCAGCAAATGCTGGCACTTTCTTTTCCAAAATAAAACCTATTTTCACTCAGGTCTGTTGGAGGCTGTATATAAAGTTGTGCAGGAGAAAGGTGCCTGTTGACCCTCCCCAGGAGCTGCCCATGAAGATGATACCTCAGTTGTGCCTGTCCTGACTGAGGATGAAAGTATCCAGGATTGAGGCTGCAGAGGGAACTCCCACCACGCCTGTGCTTCCCTTGGACAAGCCTTTCCTCGTTTGCCTGCCAGCAGAAAGGACAGGCTTTAGGCTGGGCTGCTGCCCAGCCAGAGCTCAGAAAGGTGCTCGGTATCCAGGATCAGCCCAGAGGTGCCAGCCCCTGCCACGGTCTGTCCCTGCCAGCAGGACACTGGGGCTGTTTGTCCGTGAATCAGCCCATTCAGGCTCCGTCCTGTCGGAGCAGTGCCCTCAGCCAGTGATGGACAGGGCCACCAGCAAGGCCACGTTCTCCTCCTCTCCTCCACACAAGGCCATTGTCCTCCACAGATGCTAATGGACTGGGAAGCTTCCTGAGACACAAGGCCTCTCATTGTCCCTGGGAAGCGCTTTTGCTTGTCCTTCTCTTTCAGCTGGAGCAGCGACACAGCAGTTATTTCCCAGACATAATGCTGCCCTTTGTGCCCTTTTGCTGGAATGCTCTAATGGGGACAGGCCCAGAGCATGAAATGAAGGGATTGTGTTAGCTGAATTGCCAGGCACTCTGGAGAAGGCCAGGGGCTCCAAGAAGGTGCCAGTCCTTTCAGAGCTTCACTGGTTACCTCCTCTCATCTCCCTTCCCCTCCAAAGCCTTACCCTCTTCTTCCAACCTCCAGTTACAATATAGAGTTTTAATCCTGTACCTAATGCACCTCCTGCGTGCCTCTGAGCTTCCATGGATGTGAACTTTGTATGTCCAAACTACAGACAAACTGTGATTTCTATGCAAACTGAGTAGTCTGTTAAATTTTTCCCACTCAGTGGGAGCTTCTGCATTGATGAGGGGACCAAAGCCTCTCTCCCTCCTAGTGTTTGAAGTTCTCACTGCTCCTGAGGCTGTCAGAACCACTACCCTGTCTACCAAACTGTTATGTCCCCCCAGCAAGGAGATCCACAACACACAGTGGATCTAGACAAATCCTGCTATAATAGAAGAGCATGCTCTGTATATAAATAATGAGTGAGGGTGCTGTTCCTGGGAGCAATTCTGCTCCCTTGATAAGTGAAATGGCTCCAGTGTGATTCAGGGCAAGGAAGAGCACAATCAACCATCCATCTGAAGTACTGACACACAGCACATTAACTGGCTAATTGCTTGATTCCTTCTCCTAGATGTTATCTAAAGAGAACAGCAAGGACACCAGAGAACCCCTTTATTAACTGTTGTTAATAAACAACAGTTTATTAATCACTCACAGTAATGGGTCCTGCAAGAGAATAAAGACAGTGGAAAATAATCTGGTTTTTTTGTAAAACCTGACTTGATTCAGCATAGCTTCATGGGTGCAAGGTACGGTCATGTGTCCAAATTCAGGTACAGTTTATGAAGATGTTCTGCTTTGGCAAAACCCAGCAGTAACTACTTTTGAACTTTCAGTGTTGAGCTGATCACTGTTTTGGGGGGGGAAGAAAAGGAGAAAAGGAAGGTAAAAAGAATTTCATTCACTGTTTTCTTGACATCCCCAGCCTGACTCCTTAAAAGGAAGCCTGAAGGAGGTAGCATGGTCTTCCAGCTGACCTTGGGGACTACAGAGCCTGGGGTGCTCTCTCCTGCTATTACACTGTCCAAAAAATTCATGTTTTGAGCTTCTTGAAAGCACAGAGACAGACTTTGTTTTTAACCTCTGCCCAACAGGAAATGTAGTATGAAAACAGGAGGGTTGGAAAGGTCTGTAAAAGGGAAGAGTGGCAGGTACATTTGAAGTCTTCTGTGGTTGCCCTTGCCCAACGTGTGGCACAGGCTCCTGTGTGCTGCCTCCAAGCTCAACTGAATGGGACATATATTCTTTTATGAGAGGATCTCAGAAGTAAAACACATCACACTTGAACTGTAACACAATTTTTCATTAGTGTTAGAAAGACTTGGTAAAAGTCAGATGGGACAGTGACTGAAAGTGGGCACACAGAAAAGAGACATCTGGGTCTGCTTTTCTAAACCTCATCTGCTGTGAGTTAAGTCCTAGTTTTAGTCCTGCACAGCATTAAGCTACTGAAGTATTGAATGGGTCTGTGAAAGAATAATAGGAAGTTAGGGGTAGTGAAAGTTTAATATCCCCCTGCAAGATTAAATGGGTCTATTTATTTCTTACTGTGATTTATAGTGCTCCCTTATGTTGGCACTCACACATCATAGGAAAAAAAAAAGAAAAAGAAAAAAAGATACAGAGATTAATAGAAAGAGAAGACTAAACTAGAAAACATTTCAGTGGACTTTCAAATGCCTCCTTTATATGAAGTTGCACTATCCAAGGAGTGACTTACAGAACAGAACAAGTTGTTAACCTTATATACACTTTTTTTCTTATTCTGTACTCTTCAAGTGTGTCATCCAAGCTGTTTTTCCTGCAATAATAACAGGGGGGGGTGAACAGCTGGAATCTCATATCTGTAGTTCCTTGGACCCTTCATGATGATAACATTTACCAGCATCTTGCTACTTTTCCCAGAATCTGAACTGAATTTCTGTAAAAGAAACAGAGTGCACCAATGGGCAGGTCAGGACCTCTCTTGACTGTGGCAGCAGCTCTCTGGCCACAGAGAGCAGGCACAGACTTTCCCAGGCATCTTCCCAGGGAAGGCTGTGAGAAAATCAGAGAAAAGAATGAGAAACAATTCTTATCTCCACTTGTTGCACCTGCTGTTGTGCACATGTGGAATGTGTCATGGAGATTTGTCTACCAAAGGGTGATTTCTTAATTGGACACTGGATGGTGTTTGGATTGATTGATTGACCAATTAGGTCAAAGCTGTATCGGACTGGCTGTAGGGGTTACTGAGTTTCTTAATAAGTATAGTCTAATATAGGATGAGATTATATAATAAAACAATTGATCAGCCTTCTGCAATCATGGAGTCAATGCTAATTATTCCCTGGCTGGGGGGCCTGCAGCAACACTTGACGACCACAACCTAGTGAGTTGTTACAGGTAAACATTTGTGTTCTGAGGTGAGCCTGGTCTTGACAATGTAGCAGCACTCACAGCTGTGAAGCTGTCATGTTTTTTGTCCCAGGGACACCAAGATGACATTCATAGGCAAAATACATGTGTGTATTTAATCTTTGTGTGGGAAAATTACATATGGACAACTGTATTCATAACATAGTCAACATCCATGTAAATTGAAGCAAAATTGAAGTTGTGGTGTCATGCTTACTAAAGGAGATCAGGCCTGAGCTTTCCTCTTCCTTCAATACGTATTTATTTATAGAGTACATGTCCCTCCCCAGGGTTTCAAAATGATTTACCATTAAATTAGTATCATTATCCTCAGGAGTTAAGTGCTATGAAACTGTGATTATTTACATGGAAATCTGATGCTCTACAAGGTAAAATGACACGCCTGAGGTTCTTGTGAGCCAATTTCATCAACAGAAATGAGTCGCTGCAGTCCCAAACCACCTTCTTTGTCAAAATGAACATGAACTAATTTATGTGGTTTTTGAACCATTCAGCCCACTTCAGCTTCAGATCTTTCTTTTTGTTGTTGTTGAATTGTTCAGAATTATGGGAATTTGCAAACCATAATGTAGTAGAAAATAGAAGGGAAGGCAGTACCTTTTATGCCCACTATCAGCTGAATAGGATTGTCACTTTATCCACTACCAGGTGGCTTTTATTTAAATTGCTGAGCGTGTGACTGTTTGGTGGGCAGATGGGAAATCCATGTGTTTGTATCTGAAGGTAGGCAGTGTATGTCTCATTCATAGGCAAAATACATGTGTGTACTGTCTGTTCTTTGAATAAATCCTTCTCCAGAAAAGGAGGTGACAACTGAAAGGAAATCATAACTTTCTAAAAAGAGCCACAGGGCAACTTTAACTCCCACAGGACTCAAAGAGATCAGAGGAACTGGGGAAGTGAATTGGGGTTTCTGGCACCTCCCACAGCAGATCTCCGTTTTGAGGTTTCTTATTCCCACACAGGTGCTCAAGAGCCAGGTTGTTATTTACACAGCACTGCCACTGACATAGGAAACCCTGCCAGACCCAGTCACACAGAAACACAACGTGCAATTTGTCAGCCTCCTACCAGCTCATGTTCCCAGCAGTCAGCCAGCACTGTGGCACTGCACACACAGCACCCTCAACCCCCTGCCCTGAAGAAAGGACTGGAAATGTTTAAAGGCTTCTAAGTGGGAGCAGCTAAGGAGAAAACTGGATAAAATTCAGGGCATGGTTAGCTGCAACCACGGTAAGAATCCTTGTAATATGGACATACCTGAGGTAGCTTTAAATTACCAGCCATCTGTAACAGTGACAGTCCAGAGCTCAGCAGCAGCTTACTGTAAAACCAGAGCAGTATCTGTGTAGATGCTTCTGGCACCTTGAAAACTAATGCTGGCATGTCCAGAGCGCAGAAAGAGATCAAGTCTGAAAGAAGAAAATATGAATTTGAAAGAGGAATATACAACATGTTGAAGTGCAGGTAATATATTTCAAACAGGGTGAAATCTAGTCAGTCTTTTTTTTTTATTATTATTATTATAATTACTTAAAATTTACAGCATCAAAAGCTGAGTGGAAAAGGGGCATCAGAATCTGACCCAACGAATCATACCCAAATTAGGGAAATAATGTCCAGCCCATGAAGGAGGTTGAAACCATTGAAGCTGCTTTGGGAAAGGGAGCACGCATTCACATCATCTCATAGGTAAGCTCACATACTTTGAAGTTTACAATGCCAGGGCATGGAAAGTAAATGCCCCGAAGTTTGCTGTTGATAAATGATTGTGCTTTTGAAATGGTAATACAAATGCACTGAGTCGTGAAATGCAGCTAATATAATTAATCTTGCAATATTGTAAATCTGTTGGAGACAGATAACATGAGAATTTTGCTCTACTGTTTCACAGTACAGCAAAAACCAATAAAGTTGTGTTCAGAAAGAGGCCTGGAGCCTAAATATTTCCAGGTGACTTTGGTGATTTAAAAAAAAAAATCTGTTTACATAACCTTTCAGAAAAAGCAAACATTATGCATAACATCAGTTTGCTCCACCCTAGAACTGCTCCAATAGCTACCTGAAGAATAAAGATATTCTATATTACTTTAATTTTTATAGATAACTTAAGCAATTGAATGAACATACAAGGGCTTGGGAAATTTGGAATTTGGTTGGTTGGCAGGTTGTGTTTGAAAGAGGAATATACAATTGTAATTTATAACAGCAGCTATTCTTCAGTTATGGATCTCAAAATCAAAAACACCCTTTATACAAAGTGGATTTAGGGATATCTCAATCTATTTCAGTCAGTAAGTTCCTTTATTTTCTGCATTGCAAATAACTTTCTACAACTCCTCTTGCTAACAGACAAGAGGAACATCCAACTACCAACACAAAGTTTGGACAACATCCACCTTTACAACCTTTGATAAAACTTCCTCAGATCAGAGACAAACATGTATGAAAGAAACTTAACACTGGCATCACAAAGGAAAAATGCTGGAGAAGCCTGAACATCAGTCTGTGACTTTTTGCCTTTTACATTATGTCTAAATTTTGTTTCTAAGATGTCAGGAACTGTTGCACCCTCAGATGAAATAGGGATTGTGTGCTTTCTTGAATCCCATCATAATGGATTGATTGACCTGAGTTGTCCTCCTCAGTTTCATGGATGAGCATTGACTTCTGCAAGTTTCAATGTCTGGTAAAAATAAAGCAGACCTTTTGTTCTTCAAAGAGGAGGTCTTGGATATCCAGTTTGGGTAACATCTTCAGATAGCAAAAAAATCTTAAGTAGAAAAATCTCCCATCCTATTTCTTCCTGTTTAGTCTCATAAGGTCTTGGGTCTAAGCTCAAGTAATACCTGTAGTACTTATTGCTACAAGCAATACAGATCTGGACTGGGTGATTTCTAAACCTGGTGACCCACATTCTTTGAGAAACAGGTGCCTTAGGCCTATTACCACTGCCAAACAGAGTCTTCTCTAGTTTAACCCCCCATATGTCTTCTCAGCATAAGGATGTTCCTGAAGCAGCATGAAAGTGGCTGGACATTGCCCTCCCTACCCTGACTATATGCACAGAAGCAAGAAATGAGGAACAGGACTTCAGTTTGGATCCATGCCACTTCAGTTTTTGGTGCTTGTTTTCACTTTCTTTTGTCTGGTAGGATCTGAGCAGCCTCATTTTGGGATGGACAATAGAACTCAGAGTATTGCCAAAATAAGCTTTGTTGCCAATTCCTACCTGTTATCTTCATGCTGCCAGGAATTAATATATACTTTTCTTAGCACCATGGCTGGTGCTCAGCAGGAGAGAGAGGGCAGGTAATTCATTTGGAAAATTCACCATACAATCACTCACCATTCCCTCATTCTGCAACAGTGGCAGTGTTTAGTGTCTCCAAAAATCTCTCTCTCTCTTTTTTTTTTGGTTTTTTTGTTTGTTTGTTTGTTTGTTTGGGGTTTTTTGGGGGGGTTTTTTGTGGTGTTTTTTTTTGTTTAACTGTGTTATTTAATTGAATACATTTTTGAGTATTTTTGGAGACTATAAATGGATGTGAGGATGGACATGCCTGGATCTACGGAGGCAAAAAAGGGTGTCAGTGATTCATTTGTAAGTTGTATCTCCCACACACTTAAATGCCTACAAATTTCTGGAAGAAAAATCATCTACTACCTTAGGGGAAAAAAGCACTGCTTCAGCTTTTCATTAGCAATATGTCTCCAAGCATTCAGTGAGAAATTCAAAGCTAATCATAGCTATAATTATCATCTCTCAGCATTGACTGGCATCTTCACTCTGAAGGATGGCATCACTCCTCCCAGAACTGAGAACACCCATGGGACATTACCACAGTAGGCAAATAATTAGCCTGGGACACTCTCAAAGCTCCAAAGAAAAGTAATAGTGACGATCTTCTGTGGCATGCATATCTTCTCTCTCTCAGGATTTTTCATAAAGGAGCACAGAGAGAAGAAAAAGAAAACAATTTCTATTTCTGTTCCTTGTTTTCTCCCATGTAGAATGTGTTTAGAGAATTGTTTACCTGGGGTGATTGTTCCATTAGATTCTGGTGAGGATTATTTGAGCTGGATGGCCTATCAGATCCACCTGTGTCTGGACTCTGTCAGGGAGAGAGTCACGGGTTTTGAGAGAGTTAGATATGGTAGTTAAAAAAGTAAGTATGTAGTTTTAGTATTTCCTTTAAAATAGTATATTAATGTATTATAGTATAGTTGTAATAAAGAAATCATTCAGCCTTCTGAACTAGAGTCAGACATCATCCCTTCTTCCCATCCTAGGTTCACCTGCATAATCTTCTGCCTCTGTGAACCTGCCCTGGTTCCCCTCTCTGGGTGGCTGGTGGTCAAGCCTAGCTCTGCAACTGGCTTCTCTGGGATTTCTTTGGTTTTCAGTTGCACTTCTCCCTGGGAGCAAAGCAGGAAAGTTAAGAAACTTGGATCCCTGGAAGCATTCAGACCCAGCTTTGTTCCATTTCCACTTTCTGACCACCTTTGCAAGGACCTGGAATCCAATTTCCAAGTCCCTTATCTCTGTAACTGGACCGTAGCAGCCACTGCCTCTCTCCATCACTTCATCCTGCTCTCTCATCTATACAACTGCTCACCAATTCAGTTTCCCTCCCAAGAGTCTCTTACAGGTGATAGTCTAGAAGCAGTTCTGTGTCTAAAAGTTTTCTGGATGCCCAAAGAAGAGATCTCCATAACCTCCTTGTTAAGTACTGCTGCATTTCCAAGCTGCCTTCCTTTCAGGTGCTGAACTTCCCTTGTAAAGCAGGGCCGTGCTAGCAGAGCAGAGTATTTGATCCCCATCACCCTTGAAGCAGCAGACAACACTAGAAAAAAGGTTTTGTAGCTAAACCAGATTGGAATTCATACAAAAAGTGTGAAGTCTCTTTCTACTGTAATCACCGATGCCATCTCTTATTCTGGCCACATCCTGGGTTTTCTTGAGCATGAACAACCACCAGCAGAAATTTTATCAGTGTTACTAGAACCACAAAAACCAGAAGTGTCTCAGCATGTTTTGCTGACCATACTTGTATCACACACAAAGCACACTTTCTGTTGTCATTTTTCTCCCCTTGCAATCTCATGTCTTCAAGGAAGAAAATCAAGCCTGAACAGTGAAAGTTCCAGAACAAACATTTTGTTGAGCAGTTTCCTTTTGATGTAAACCACTGATACTCACAGAAGAAGTATTAATCAGAATTGTTTAGAGAAATAAACCCCAAAGCCCTCATTCAAGCCCCAGTTTTGCTTGTTCTTATTCATGGAGAACTTCACCATTCTCTATAACCAGCCCCACAACAATACATCATGCTCCTCTATTTCCTGTGGTACTTAGTAACACAGGAGTGTCACAGGACACAGGCATTTGTGAGCAATTCAGAGCAGTTTGGGGGTACAATTCACCACCAACCAAACTTGGGAAAGGCTGAGGTAAAATGAGGTTGGTTTGGGTGAACCCCTCCCTCTCAAAACCTCTGTGTGCTTTGGGGTCAGTTCTCACCATGGTGCCTGTGCCACCCTCTGAATGTTGTGTCATGATTACCATCAGAAAGATCCAGTCTGCACAAACCTTCAACAACTGCTGGAAGAGTATGAGGAGCTCTCTGTTCCCATCTTGCCTGCATGGCTCTGTATCTCAGTAGTCTCCACAGAAGAGCTTGCAGTTTCAGTACTTTCTTTGGTGCACAGATTTTGGATAGTGGCTGTTGAGATCAGCAAACATTTGCTCTTTAACTTCCTTTCTCCAAGTACAGTTTTGTACATGGTGTAAAGGTGTTTCCTCAGATACAGAAACAGAGGAACTGAGATCTCTAGAAGAGAGATTACACCTGCCAGCTTTTTGGATTCAACTTGCATTTGTGACTGAAAAATTAATCCAGATAAAACAAGGGAAGCTGACACTTCATGTGTGAAGCCCTGGCTTCAGGTCACTCCTTGTCTTTTGTGATAAGAAACCAATGTGCAGGGCCTCAGTGTGAGCTGCAATTTAGCAGTAGGACAGCAAAATAGTTTTTTATAAAAAGGGCTTGTCCATTTTGCTAAGAATTGTTGGAACAGTTTCTTTTTCTGTTATGAATGCTGACAGGGAATATCTTTTAACCTGTCACTCAGCCAAAAACTGTAGCTGCAAGATGTATTTATCTTCATTGGAAAGCTGAGAACATTGAAAGAAAGGGTTCCCCCAAAAGCATCCCTAGAAGCAGATTCTACAGATGAATTTTCAGTTCATGACAGCAGTAATTGTTTCACTGGGGAAAAAAAAAAAAAAAAAAAAGAAAAGAAAATACTACAGGCCTCATTATGAATCTGGTTTGCATTGAGAGCAATCATGTTAAAAGTAGAAGCTGCAATTTAAGATATGCAGAAGTTGGGACTTTATTCCATGCTCAGAAAAGGAAATGTGCTGCTAACGAAAGAATATAAAAAATGCTAAAAAGGGGTACAAAGGGACCCTTTTTACATCTGTACCTCATCTCTATTGAACTTCCCTGTAAAGAGAAGCCACAGTACTGTCCTTCATTTAGTGCTCCAGCCTGCGTGTGCTTCAGAGCGGTGCATTCTCCTGGCACTCTAATGACAGAGAAAAAGTGAGCAGTGAGGAGCCAGCCTGGTAGAAGGCAGCAATTCCCCCTTTTTGGCAAAGCTGCTTGTGGAGGATACCTGACAACTATTCCAATCTAAACCAAATGCCTTGTTTAGATCTGGAACATCTGAGGAAAACTGATGCATTTCTAATGGGGCCATTTAGACTGTGGGGTGTGATTCTGGAGTGAGGAGCAGCAAGCTTTTCCTGGAGTGAGGCGCTCCCTTTTCCTGGGGGAATCTGGAGCACTTCAGGGCCAGTGACAGGGGTCATGGCCTAGAGTCCATCAGTCCTGAAGCTTCAGCACAGAAGTAGGAAAGCAAGTATTGGCTGCTTTGCCAGAAATCCCCAAATATGCCCTGACACTCCAGGACTGCCCTCCCAAATACTCCAATATCCTCTCTCCAAGATATGTGGAAAGGCTGGGAAGTTACACATGCCTACAGGATATCCAGACCTACTAGAGGTTAGGCAAAATACCCAAGGGCATCTCAAATGGCACTGCACAACTAAAATATGCCTACCTGATGGAAAATGCTACAATTTAAATAGTAACAATCAACACTTTCAATTGCAATGATCCATACACTCACACAACAAAAAAGGTATAGTAAGAGATTCCACATTTCTAAAATATTTGTTAGATTTATTATGTATCAGCTAAGAAGCAGGCAAGATCTGAGGAGCTGATAAGATTCCTAAGTCTGGATCCAAAAATGTATGTTTGGACCCTGATTTGCACCCAGGTAATGCCTGCCTTAATCACCACAAAACTAAAGGCATCCCTGGTCACCAAGCTGCAGAAAAGAATGCATCCTGATCCCATCACTTCATCTATGCCATAGGATATGTCATGGCTGGATGTTGTGATCCTCTAAAAGGAGATGCTATCCATGCTCATGGTGAGAATCAGTGCCAGCCTCCAAAATATTATGACCTAAAAAATCATGATATATTATGAAAAATACCTAGAAAGGAAAGCAGATAACAGCTCTAGGAAAGTAATGAACAGACAGCAGGTGAAAGACAGAGAATCTAAGGTCAGGGGTCATATAAAAACAATGGTAGGGTGGGAAAAGGACTTTGACATTCTGTTTAGAAATGGACCAAGAATTGAATTTTAAATCAATGAACATTTATTTAAGGTATAATTAAACTGTTCATCCTGAGCCAATAAATATTGAATTTCAGTGTTGATAATTTAAAGGAAAATAGGAAAATAAGTAAGTCCTGTACCAAAATTTTGAAATATTTAATGTAAAAGTGTTGGAAAGAAACTATTGATTTAAATGGGTTTCAGGATTCTTAGGGTTTTTATCTAATCATAAACAGCTGTGGGAAAGCAACATAAATTTGTCTTTTGTGTCTGTGCCATGAAATCTGCATTCTCTGGTTTGTTCTGAAATTCTAAGAGTGGAAAATTAATTTCATTTTATAAGACCACCTTAGAAAATAAAGACTGCTGACTTGTAAAGGCCAAAATTATATTTTAAGATATATACATAAACAGCTTCAGCTGCTTGCTTTGCTGTGTTTGCTGGCAAAGCTTTTATTGCTATAGATTCTTTTTCTAAAAAAAAACTTCCAATTGAAGATTAGTTAGATTCAAACTATGTCAGAAGATGAGGTATTTCAGCTGGTAGAGAACACAAGGCAGAAAATGATTATAATTTTTAACAGAAGGAAGAATAGAAAAGCAAGGCTTTCAAGTTAAGAGAAAATTCTGCCTGCTGCAAGCAAATCTTTTTAGAAATAATTGCCTATGATTAGTGTTTTAAAATCTGCAAAAAAAACTTTCTTGCTGTTGAGCAGAGACAATGCTGAGTTGAAACAGAAATGTGTAAAGGGAAGAAGAGGACTTGAATAATTTTATTTCTATACTTACACCTGGACACATTGAAGCTCTGTGTGTCTCTTGCACAGTGCTGCCAGCTGGAGAGCTTCTCCTGCTGGGAAGGCATCTATGGCACCAGCAGAACACTCGACAGAGCTTGGAGCTGCTGGCCTGATTTTTGTCAGGGAAGCTGTGGGTGACTGTGTGAATCTCCTCTTCACCTGTCTCAGTCAGCCAGAAGTGCTAATTGCAGTGTCAGGATCCAGGGAAGCCAACTGCATTCTAATCCCTGCCTGGTTTGTGGGATGTGTGTCCAGAGGGTGCTGGGCCCCTAACAGAAGGACAAGGCTGTGTCCCAGCCCAGTAACCTGCCTGGGATGTTGGCCAGCAGCAGACATTTAGGAACTCGTGCATCAAACAAGTTAAAAGGTTTTGTTTCCTGAGAACCTTTTTCAGCTTCTGGCAATCCTCCGTTTCAAGACTTTCTGAGCTGGAATTTGCTTCATGGCTATGATGAATTAATGATGAACTGAACTCCAGGAGTATTTATCACACCCTGGAAATATTCCTTCTGTGGATTTCCCCACTGGTAAAACAAACTTCACATTCTTCTCCATCTTTAGCACATTTCCCAGCATTATTTCAGCACTGCCTTCACCTGGCATTCACCACAGGCCAATATGAGGAGTTTCCAATATGAGAAGTTTTTCTGAATTTCTCCAGAGGAGTTTTCAGAGTTACCTCCATGACTTAAACTGATGGGTTAAGGCTGTCCCACTCTTTTTCATTCAATGATAACCCACATTATTCACTCACTATCAGATTAGTGTGTCTGAAAAAATGACAAGCTATTGGAATCCTGCAGAGGTATTTAGTGGCATTTGGATTACCCCATGAATTTTAGGTGTACAGTCTGAGGCTGGATCTAGCCAGGCTATGTTATGAAGAAAAGACAGCCTGATTCCACATATCTGAGTGCACAGGCCACACCAGGCAGTGCTAATGAGCACCTGCAGCACAACTGGTGCATGGATTCCTTTGCAAACCCCTGAATGATTTTTTTTCTTATTATCCTAACACTGAGAAGAAGCTGTTTATAATGTGGTAAAGGATCAAGAGATAAAATAATCCACATCCAGCCTGTTGAGCTCATAAATGCATCCAAACAGCAAGGCAGTGGAACAAAGTGATGGCTGTAACACCTGCAGTGTGGCTGGGCCTGTGTAATCCACTTCCATCAGAGCAGTTATTGATCAAACACATAGCAGGAAACACAGAACAAGATTTTGACAAGTTAGATAGTGCTTCTGCTGTCAACAGTTAAAAAATAATTTGTATTGTCCCAAACAGACAGGAAAGCTGTAGTTAACAGTGAAAATTGCATTAGTTCCTGTAATGGGCATGAATGCATGAATATAAAATGTCATGGTTTATTTATGCTTCTATTCTATAGACACTACAAAACTGCTTAGTAATCCTCTCTTTCCAACCTCTGTATAGAGTGCTGTCCAGTTGATTAGCTGAAATTTGTTCACTTCACCCATGTGTTTTATTGTTATTTTTAGTTCAAAATCAAAGCTGATTAAAAAAAATTATACAAAAGGAGTACTGGAATACATCCAGCCAGGGTCAAATCTCCACAATATTCTTGCCATCAGATCTGCTGGTCTGCTGATAATATCCCTGCCAACAGCTTTTTTGACAAAACTGAGTTGAGAAGTTGCATTTCCAAGTCCTGAAGTGCTGAACTGACCTTAAACTGAACAGTTTAAGTATACAAATAGTCAAATGGGTGTCTGGGGCTCAGAGACACTTTCACCCCCCTCTCAGCCTTTGGGCAGGTAGCAAAAGCAAGCAAAGTGAGAAATAGGTTTCCCAGCATCTTTCCTAAAAGCAGCTTAAGGGATTGCAAGATTCCTCTCCGGAGATGAACAGCTTTTTCCTAGCCTGAGCTCTGATACAAGGTATTTTGGAGCATTCAACATCAGTCAGGCAGGAGAACACTGTTTCAGGGAGCTTTAAGCCTGAAAGAGATGATATCAGGCCCAAGTTAAACAGGAGAGTGTGGTGGGATGGGAAGTACTCTACCATACCTCACCACACAATCCCATGAACACTGGGACTCACACTGCACTTCTCTGAGCAAGGGAGGAGCTCTTATACCCTTTGAAAAGTTCCTGTTTGGTCCCTACTGCTTTCCTGGTGCTCAGGATACTGGAGGGAAATCTATGAGCTGCAGAAGAAATAAAACAACAAATGGTGTTGTCTTTTCAGTAAAAGATATGAGGATCATTAAAAGCAGGTATGGGTGGTGAGACTATTTTTTCCCCCCACAGCCATATAATGATTTTTTTTCTGGGGGGGGCGAGGGCAGGGGGACATGAGGTGTGAGACTGAAAGCTGTTTAAAATAAAACCAAATCAAAAACCAAAAATGACAACAAATTAAAACAAATATGAAAAAATAATTTTCCGACCAAGACAGGAATATCTTCTTCTTAATCTTCTCAGAGACAAGGCTTTCCTTGCAAACCAGGTGGCTGCTGGGCTCTGCCTTTCAGCAATTTGCAAAACCCCTTTTAGCATCATTGTGTGGTATCTGCACATGCCATTTGAGAGGCTGGGATTTTTAAGAATGTGCAGAGTCATCTGTTTTCCCAGAACTGCTCTTGTAGCAGAGACAATTTGAGAAAAGACCATTTATTAAAAATAAATTGAAATGGCTGACCAAAAGGTTTTCTTGGGAAAGGAAGAGTTTGAAAGCTTAGGTAGGATTTGTAGCTGGGGAAAAATCCTCACTGTGAGCAGACAGGCTTCTGCAAGTTCTGCCAGAACAAAGCAATGGGAAGAAATGAGATTTTGCAAACTCTCAACAGCAGTTGTTCTGTTTTGTCTTCTCCTTTGGCTGCTTTTCCTGTGTTTTGTTTGGGAATTGAATAATGCATGTTTACTCAACAAGTCCAAATAGAACACCACATATTTAAAATCTTCCCCTCCACTGTTCCTTTCTTTAGTTTGTTTGTAACCAAAGTGGACTTCCCATTTTCACATCACCTGTTCTTTGAAGCATGGCCACCAAAAGCAAGGCCCTGAGGAACTGTGGACATCAGAGGAGACATGGCAATTTTGCTGTGGACCAGGAATGCTGCATCCTACTCTGAGTTCATAATGTGGCCAACCCAACAGTGAAGGGAAGAGAGGGGACACAACTTTGGACTCTTGTAGTGCCTCTCTACAGTTTTGAGAGTCTTAGGCAGCTCCTGCCCTGTGCAAGGCTCATGGGTTTGCCATCACCAAGGGAGGCACAACCTCACTTGGTATCAATTGTTTGTTTGTAGTGGCACTTGTAAATCTGGAGGTTTTTCCTGTCCAGGTCTCACTTGCCCAAGCTTGTGCTTGGGTCACGCTTCATTCTTGGGGTCACGGGACAGCCCTCTCCATCTGCTTATTCAAAGGATGGATAAGAGGTGGATGTGGAGAGAAGAAACCCACCAAAAAAAAAAATGCTGTGGAACAGAAGTTGCCTTGAAGGGAATCCTTAAATCTCTAAATACAGAAAACATCAGAACAAAAGAGCCAGAATTGATTATATTTAAACCTCATCAGTTTAAGTTATAGCTGCTGATTTTGATGGGACATGACTCATAATTTTTTTAATATTTTGCATCGGTGGTGCCATAAACTCACTTTCATAGAACAAACATGAAAAATATCAGGAGCACAAAGACAAGCCACAGCTGAAATTTAATCAAGAAATCTGTCTTCATCAGGTCTGCATTATTTTAGATCCACAATGTTTCTGAATGGCTGCAAAGAACAGAATGACAATAGATAAATTATCCTGAAAGCACTCTAAAATGTCAACACCCATCAGTCAAGAAACTAAATTCAATCTAATAACATAATCTGAACTAGAAATGCAGGTTAATGACCTTTCTACTCCACTGTCTAATGGGGCACACATCTTACAAGAATAAATGGATTGTGGAACGTAACTACTCATAGTGGAATTTTATAAATAAATTATTATAACACTAATTGGGACTAAATTACCATGTTTTAAAGTCATCTAGTAATTAAACTTCCTAGAGGCACAGTACCGAGACCTTTTATGCTGTGGAAAAATATTTTCTCTGATTATGGTACTGACATAGTTTCTGCCTAACTGTTTTGATCCCCAAAACAAATTCCCTCCAAATCCAGTACCTTACATTGAAAATATCTAGAGGATTAAAAGAAGAGATTGAATGCTAACCCTTTAAGTCTTCATAGGGAGATGAACTACCCTGCTTTTAATACAACATTAAGATTTCTATTATGACATCCTTCTGTCAAACACTTATCCTATGTGGAATTTAAAATATGGAATTTGCTCCTATTTCTTGTGTAGCACTAGCACAGCGGTGCTGATGGTGTGGGAGGGTCAGGGATGCAGTGGGCAGGTGCAGTGCAGGGTGCTGGGGCTCTGATGCCCTGGTCCACTCTTCCTTGACACCCTTAGGTCCTGGCTGGCTCCGTTTTCTCACGGAATTCAGGAGAGCTCATATCCAGCCATGGTGTTTTGTACAGGAGTGACTGTGAGGTCACTTTAGTGTCTATTACTAGAGACTCAGTCAGTTTGGTTACTGAGGTGAGATCTGCTTGCTGTTTTATTCTTTATAGGCCACCCAAACAGGGCCTCTATGCAAAGCAGGGCATACAGCTCAGCCTGTGGCCTGCTGCTTTCTATCAACACAGAATCTACTGTTTAACCAGTAGGAAAGGATCTGGGTTCTATTAAACAAAACATTAGCAAAACCTGAGGCACAACAAAATCTTACTCCGTGTAACAGCTGGATTATCCCCAGATACCCCCAGCAGGGGCACAGAGTGCTGTTCTCACCAGGACAGACTGACAGCCCTCGTGCTCCAAGGATTTTCCACAGAGCTGCCTTTTCAGTGCATCTGCTGGAGCTGTGCACACAGCAGCATGCTCCATAGACAGTCCCCTCTGCTGTGTAAAGGCACATATAAAAAGCTCATAGAAAGCATCAGAGTAATTAAAAATCTTTTCCTTCTAAATGCAACATTAAGAGGTAAAGGAAGCACTTGGCTTTTTGAGCCAGGATCCTGTACAAAAGGAAGACTTCATAAGGAGGGTATCCTTCGCTCCGAAGGGGTCTGGATGGGACCATGGCTTCATTTGGGGGCCTGCAGAGAGGCAAAGCAAAGGCTGGGAGATTGCTGATGGTTTGCAGGTGCAGATGTGAGCAAATAATCCAGCTGCACAAAAAGCTGCCATCAGACTGTTTTTCTTCCTATTAGCACAGTTGCATCAAAGTGCAAACTTCATTATTTTTTCTGAAAGTCCCTTCTGAATCTAGGGCAATAAATCAGTAGTTCCTGGGTTTTTTTGAGATCTGAGTTACTTTCAGGACTGCAGTTCTCTCAGTGGCAGCCCCCTTGCCTCCCACAGTGGTGCAGTGTGCTGAGTTGGCTCCCATCCTGAGTTTACATCCACTGCACCTCCCTTCAGGAAAGCTGAGCTGACAGCAGACTCACCAGTAACAGCAATGAGATGCAGTCCTTGAAACCCACAGTGAAGGTATTACAGCTCTTTGGTTCTGCAGGTCAACTGATGTGTTTAGCCTGAATTGCCCAGTAACTAGTCTTAAACAAGCTTTTCTTTCTTTATTTCACTGCCATATTTTCTCTCCCCTCAGTTTCTAAGCCTTTAAACAACTGGGAATAGATCAGAAGAGCATCAAACACCACAAAGATTTATTCTATCGGTTTTCTCTCGCGTGTTTAGTACCTTGCAAAGGTGTGAGCCTGATAAATGTCAAAGGGTTTATGCAGCAAAAGCATCCAGAAGCCTGGAGTCTTATCTAAGTTTCTGTAGTATGCAAAATTGGATTGCCAGTCTCTGGAGAGTTATCTCATACGGGATTTTCTAATCCTCCTGTTGGCAACTCCAGCCTGAAAATGAATAGGAGTGGGAAGCAGTTAACCCAAAACTATTTAAATCCTGAAAGCTTCAGTCCCTACCAGCGTGGCTGTCTCTGAGAACTCCTGCTGGAACCAAAAGGCACTTCATGCACAGAAATGACTGTTTCACAAACACAATTACAGCTGGTTTGCTGCCCACCTCCACACAGGTGTGTCTGCATTCCTACTGGTGCATAACGGGTTTCTTGGAACAGGCTGCTGGGAAGGATGCTTTGTGTTGCTCAGAAAGCTTTTCCAGAAGCAAATTGCTCTGCTGGATAGTGGCTTGGCTCTAATTCTGGCCCCACATTTATTCACACCCATTTATACTGAAAATGTGACATTTTCCTTGAGCTAAAATAACGCCTTTCCTTTGGCAGTGAATAAGCAGAAGTTTTGCAGAGATTCTTCAAGGCAGAAGGCAGCATTAGGCATCCATTTATTGGTCATTAGCTATTTGATGTTAAGTGATTAAAAAACTCCTCTCCCCTTGCCAAGATATAGTTCAACTCTTTTGAAAAAATTAGCAAATCGTTATCTCCAAAAAGGTGTAATGCTGATTAAGTGAGGCTATTTTTCTTCTACACTGTGCTAATCACTGCCTTTCAGCCACAGACAGGCAGAACAACCTTGGATATCTAAACTGTACTGCGGCATCAGGCCCCAAGTACTGCAAGAAGGAAAAGCACCCTCAGGTTCATCTTAATTTTTCCTACATAGCTCCCTGTTCATTGGAAACTGTCAAGCCCTTTCCCTCCTCCTCCCACCAGGAAGAAATCACTTGTAAATCAATAGTCATTCCAGACATTGTAGTTTTAGTTAAGAACCTATTTTATTAAATTTGGGAATATAGCACATAGCATTGGACTGGTGTTGTGCTTTTTTTTCTTTTTTTTTTTTTGTCTCAGAGGTAAAATACAAGCTTTCACATTAGAGCTTCTGCTTCTGTCAAGCTGGGTGAGTCAGCAGAGAAGTGGTGAAGAGAGCCCTCCTAGACACACCAGAGAGGGACTGGAGACTAAGGGGGCAAGAAGAACTTTCTCTAAAATCCTATGGTTCTTGGGTTTAAATGTGAATCTGAAACCATTCAGGGCTAAATTTCAATAATTTGCAGGAAATTAGTGATTCTACAAGAATAATTCACAGAAAACCAAAGAGTGAAAATTTAAGAGTCTAGAAAGGTGAGGCACTGTGTCATAAATGTAGAGACCTCCACATAATCCTACATGGCAGGGAACTAGTATTTTACTCTTTGTGTTCACAAGGTCCTCTACATGACAAAGCTCTGGTGTCATACACAGCATTGTTATAAAGCCACAGTTAGGATGATCAGAGGGGGAGACTCAGTTAAGAGATCTATCTCTTTCAGCATCTTCAGTCTCCTCCTTTTCCTACCATAAGAAGGCATCAGATTGCTGAGTAATTCAGGTGCTTAGATTTTCCCAAATAGCATTAAAACTTCTGTCAGCACTCACTGAAATGAGCTCCCTTAAGATGTGTTTGCTCACAAGCATTGCACAGCATCTTTTGTGCAATCATGACAGTATTTTTCTCTGAAGAATGAAGCAAAATTTTAACACTATCAGAGGTAGTTCCTGAAGATGAAATAAGGCAGCTTTCACACTACTGAATTCATGCTCCATGCCACATTGGTACATTGGATTAATGGGGCTTCAACAGAATGTCGGCATTTTACTTGACTGGAGGTTCATAATTTCTTACGCTGAGTTTCAGGGTCTGTTCTTCAACTCACTGTAATTATAATTGGCAGGGAGAACTGCTTTACAGATGACCCTTCTCCCCAAGTGACATTCCCACAAATAGAACTGAGCTCAGTGTAGTTTGCAGCACTTAGGCAGAGCTCTGGACTGTATCACAAAGTCTCCTTTAATGGGTTCGCCTCAGTAGATGTAAAGTCCTATTGAATCTTAAAAGAAAGATGATTTGAAAGGTCTACAGACATTTCACTGATTGCCTGTCACTGAAAGGCAGCAAGTAAAATATTTGAGTGAAAGGGTCCCTTCGAGTCCCTAATCTGTAAATCTGCCAGTCTACACAGACCCTGAATATTTCAAATTAGGGCGGATTAAAGAATTTATTTCTCTTAGAAAGATGCTGTGCATGCTACACATCTTCTGCTGTGCTGCTGGTGCCTTGTGCTTTTTCGTGACAGAATCTATTCATTTAATCCACTCCCTTCTGATTTCGAGCTTGATAACATATGGCAAGTCATCAAACAGAAATTATCACTAATAGATAACTGACAATCAATTTCCATTATGCCCAACAAGATGTGACTGAGCCTTTTTTTTTCACCAAACATATTGATTCACAGAGCTGATTTCCCTGTCATTTCAAACATCTCCATGGGATATTTCTATTGAGCTCGCTGAATGCATTTGCTGCAGTGAAGCAGATGCTTATTTTCTCTCTGCCCTAAAGATTATTTATTTTGCCTTTGAGTTAATCTGAAGGCCATATATCAAAAAACCCTATCTGTTATATAAGAAAAAGTCAAATCTCAAAGGATAAACAGAGGAGGATGACACAGATTTAGTATTGAAATGGTTTAAGGTGACATCATTTCATAGCTTTTCATCCAAGTTGCAAGACATTTCTATGGGACAAGAGGTTATTTGCTGGCTGGAATATGGTCAGGACAAAATGGGGCCAGAGCTCCATGGGTTGTGGATGCCTTTCCACCTTGTGCAAGTGTGTTCCAGAGGGGCTGGGGAGATCCTGCCAAGGAGATGTCCTTTGCAATGGGGCTGAGTCCCCTCAAAATGTCCATTGGAGTTGAGAGCTGGCACAAAGGTAAAAATGTGCAAGGTGTGAGAATGGCTTCCTGACTAGGCCTGGCTCCTGCCCTGATTCTTGGGAGGACAGCTGAAATCAGGGAGAACAGTCATAATGTCCCTAAGTAGTCATGAGAAGAAGAAAATAGAATAACCTGTCCAGAAGGAGCATTTTGGACAGAAAAAGATGTAGGGTGCCCACTTTGCCTCACCAGGACAGCTTTCAGTGTCTGGAGGGTGAACACAAAACAAGGTGACAAGAGCTGCCATTATTGCCTGTGCCACCAGGACACTGATGTATTTGCTGGAGGTGTCTAGGAGAGTAGCCCAGCCCTTACCAGATGTTTAAGCAATCCAAGGGCTGCTGCCATGGTATCATGGCCACATGTCTGCTCTGCTTGAAGTGGCTGGGTCAGGGCACAAGTGAGAGCCACGTTAGTGAGACCTATGCAAAGTCCACTTTGTAAAAAGTGTAAGATTTTGACCAGCAAATCCCACAGTAAATGACATCGAAGGTGACAGGTGAGGGGAAAATAACCTGTCCAGCAGAAAAGAATTTCACCATTTTAAAAAAATGTATTTGATCATTCTCGCCAAGTAAGCCTTAGCAGTGTGTTTCTAATGGGAGTAACACTATCTCTATCCCTTCTAAAACCTACTAACAGCATTTGACTCAGTGACTTTCTTAGGGAAGTGAATTTCACAGCTTGAGTACTTTTTAATTCTTTGAAACCTGCAAGTCATTAATTTAATCAAATGAACCATTATTCTTTAGTTCTGGGACTTAAAAAGAGGACTGATCCGTTTTTCACCCTGTCCATCAACCTTGCAAAGGAAATTACTGTAGAATTTCAATTAGAGGCTGACACACTGTTTGGGACTTTTCAGAATGATACTAGAGAAAATCACAGCAAATTTGTACTGTGGGGATATACTGACTGAACTGAGGGGGAACCTCCATCACTGCAGCTGGTGGGAGCAATCTCGTCTGTGGATAGTGCCACTTTGATTTCCACTGTATCCTTTATGTCTGTCTGCCCAAGATTCTTCAGGAAAATCTGCCACACCAATAAAATTATTCCAACATGCAGACATCAATCCAAGGACTGGAAATACCTGAGCACCACACCCAAGAATAGAGTGGGAGTCTACATTATAAGCTAATTAAAAAGAGAATTGAAACAGTGGGTGGTAGTTGAAAGCATGTTGGATGAGCATGAGGCAATCCAGCAGTGTGCATAAGATCTCTGCTCTCAGGAGCACCAGTATCTTATATTCTGTAGCTCTTTAGCTAAACATCCAGTTTAGGTGTCCAACAGGTAATTTATCATGTACTGTACTTCCTAAGTTGTGTTGGAAAACATCTTTATCCTGTGCATACCCAACAAAGACTAAAAAGGCTTTCAGGAGTAAATAGCAGCAGATACAAAACAGACCTCTGAAAAAAGTTCAAAACCCAGAAATGTCAAGAATATATCTACAGTACTAGTTCTCAGGCAGCTGGAAAAGATGATGTGAAATAAGTTGAAGAAAGAAATTAAATGGTGTATTTCCCTTTAGCAACTGGGCTGGGTTTATATATGTATATATATGTATATATATGTATGTGACATATATCCACCATTGCAAAACCTAGAAGTGTTTCAAGGAGAAAGACTGTGTGGAAAAAAAATGGAAATGAAGGGACGAGGAAGGACAGGAGGAGAGCTGAAGTATTAAATGGGGACTTCATAAACACCCTTGCATTGGGATGCACTGAAAATAATGCACCTAAAGTAATGCTGCCTGTGTCTGCTACTGTAAATGAGTAAGGGAGGTGCTTAGTTTAAAAAGTAATGCCAAACAGTAAAATTAAAGAGGGGGAGAATATGAATTAACTTAAAGTAATAAATGTGTTCTTAGGGAAAAAAAATCCTTGCATCTAGTGCACTCATCCATAAGAATGATGGGAAAGCAAAATAAGAGGAGATATAAATAGCAGAGGCTGAGAATAAGGGTTTGATAGATCCCTCTTTGGGTCCTTGTTCCCACACACTATTTAAACTGATTAAATTACTTGAAAGGCAATCTCGAGTTCCAATTCTTTGCTCTTTAGCAGGACCCCAGCATGAGATACAAGGTACAAGACCTGAAACCAATTTCTGCAGGAGGCATAAAATCCTGTGAGTAAGAACAGAGTGGAGATGGAAGATGTGCTCTGAGTGGAAACAACTTCAGATGTTTTTTTCATTAATTTTCTCTCATACACTTTGAAAGGTTAACAAAAACACTTTTAATAGTCCATAGCTGAGTGTCCTTGAGGGAACTAGATAAGGATTTGTCCCTGGGGATACACAGAGACACATTAGTATTTCTACAGTGATGGCAAGGTTTGGGTACAGGACTGGGTGTTTCTTTCATGGAAAAAGACTCTGAACTCCCTAAAAATCTACTTGGTTTGCACATTCAAAAGAAAATACATCATTAGGTGTGTAACCAGACAGTGGCAAGAAGTTTCCTCTGGTTTAAACAGAATATTCATTTCAATTAGTTCTTCCTACCTCTACCAAATAATTCACATTATTAATAATGCAGTCATAATCTCTTTTTTCATATGCATATATACAGGAAGGTACTGCTTATGGTACTCTTTGGGCCCAAGTGATCCATTTTGGTTAGGAAAACTTTATTTTCTTTTTTCTTTGTACTGGTTTGGGAATTACTGTGGGACAAAATTGTGAGAGGCCCACAAAACACCAGGGGAGGTGGCCTTGACAAGATTAAATCTGTCTCCCACTCCAATTCAGCTTCCCAGGAGACAGAGTTTGCTGGCACATTGGCAGTGGCCAGTGAGACCCTGGACACCTGGCTGCCTCATAAACAGGCCTGGGAACAAGCAAGGAATTAGATCTGGTTTGGAGTTGTGATTTGCTAGATCTGACATGAAAATTGTATGTGGCTTCCCCGAAAAGTGGTGGCGTCAGCTGCAGGTCCAGAATCATGGTTAGGTTGTGATTTGTGCATTAAAAAATAAGCAGATGTACTTTTTAAAATAATATTTAACCAGAGATTGAACACAGTCCTCTGAGGCCAAGAACGTATTGATTCTGGAGCTTTTTACTGTCTTATTTTGAATTTTTTCCAAGAGTCATACTCCTGGGAGAAGAGATAGGTCCAGAATCCCAGCAAGCATTTCCCCCGCAGATCTCAAACCATGTACACAGCTACTTTATTCTGCTGCATTTTTAACAGAAACAACCAAGGGGTTATTCTCGTCACTGTGACTGAGTTATCTGAAGGAAAGACAGCAGGTACCTCCCATGTTCATTAGCATTTTCCTCACAGTTCATTTCTGGGCACTGGCTATGTGTTAGTCTAACACACACAGACCTCATCGTTCACTTGATTTGGACAACAATGTCTGTTATATGAGAATTCTTTTCACTGCAGTCATTTTATTTTATACAACATTACTTGGAGTGCTCATGTGAGTGGGATATTTTTAAATCACAACTGCAGTGAGTCACGTCTTACATCTTTCACTTTCTGAGGCTAAGACCACACCAATCTTCCTTTTCCTCTTGTGAAACAGATTGTGTTCCTGTGGTCACCTGTGCAGACTCATCTGTTTGAGTTCTTCTCTCCTCCTTAGCACCTGGGATGCTCTAGATAAGGGTCCTCATTGGGTTGTTTGTTAATTGTCTCAAAAAATAATTTGGAAAAGGTTTGGGGAAAATCTTGCCTGATGGGGTTGTATTTGCATTTTTATAGGCACATCTCATTGCTGGCTTGTAGAGGTCCTGCAATTAAGACAGCCAGGCCTTTCTTTTTCTCTCTCATTTCCAGCTGGTGTCCTCCCCAATGGGTCCATCCAAAGAAATACCTTTCATTAGTCCCTGTACACATGACCTGGCAATCTGGGCAATTACATTTCATCCCATTATATTATTGTAATCTGATTGTTCCAAAGTACCAATTCAGGCTTCCTCCACACTGGCAAAGCTTTTCAGCTGTGTTTCACCAGCACAGACCCACTCTTCATGCCAGGGTCATTATGGAAAATATCAAATGTGTTCAGTCCCCAGAATGATCATTTAAAAAACTTCAGTCCAACTCAATTAGCTCCTCTTCCAGCATGATTTGCCTCATCAGTTACTTTATCCACCTGTAATTCACCTATTCATCCTCTCTGGCTTACCTTCTCATGTCCCACACAGCCTTGAACCCACCATTTTCCTGCAATTTAGGTAGATTAGTTCCACTGAATTTCTCTGGTTTGGAACCAAAGCAGGCAGGACAGATAGATCCCACTACTCTGCAACATTCACTTCCAGCAAACCTATTACCTTTTTGTAATATTTTCACACTTATCGCCACATCTTTTAATTATTCTTTCCTTCAAATTTGCCCTAATGCTTTCCATATCTTCAAGGTCAGAGTTACTCCCTGCTGCCTGCTCCCTTCCCTCTTCCTGCCCACCCTCTTTTGGGCACCATGTGTGTCGGAAGCTGCCTGCTTGGCACTGGAACCCTTTCTTCCTTTACAAGTCCATGAGTGCATTTCCTGTGCCAAAACCTCTTTTCTCTGAGAGTGCCAGATGTACCAAAGCTCAATCATATTGAGCTCTGAATTCTTGCTGCCACCACAGATGTAATGATTTCCATTTCCTATATGCTCATTCTCCACAGGAATGCTAACCTTGCCTCCATATTTTCCATCTTTCAAAGACTTATGTCAAAATAGTGACTATACTTCAGGCCATATCCCAGTTAACTCTAACTCTCTCACCATTGTGTCATAACCTATGTCCTCAATCCTTGCTGTCTCTTTATTTACAAGGATATATTTTGCTCTAATCTCGGAAAACAGTATCAGATTCCAAAGAAAATAATGTAGATTTTACAGTTTTTAAACAAACTGCAAATATGAGCTAAACCAGTCCAAATTCATCTAAATTAATAATACCTAATTTTCTGGCACTTACAAATTTTGATGCTTAAGAATAGTTTGAGATATTAAATATCCTTCTTTTAATTTATTTAAAGATTCAAAATCTCTCCTCCAGGGGCACAGAAGATCTTATTAACCAGTATTTATAGAAATTCTAGATTGAAAAGTTACTGCTTGGAATTGCCCTAATCCTGAGAGGGATTTAGGGGCTGAAGAAGCTTTCAGATGTATCCTACATGTTCCATCCATCAGGCTTGACTCTGCAGGCTCTGCTTGGCCTATTAATTACCTCAGTCTCAATAACCAGAGCATCTTATGAAATAATAATGATGCTCAAGCAAACTGATGTGTTTTAACCATGTGTTTGCCAGCCTGCAGGTGTATTACCATTTATCAATAGAGCCATAACTACTGCCGCTTATCCAGCACTGATTTGTCAGTGATCCTTTTCTTTTAAATCCAGTTTGGAAGCATTTTTTTTGTGACAGAAAAAAATGACAGGCACCTAAAACCAAAAGGCCCGTGCTCTTCATAACCAGAGCAAAGATAAAGGCCAATTCCTCAAACCCAATTTCAGCTGAATTTGATTTATAAATAAAGAGTGGCCAAAAAGAGAATTGAGTGGGGGAAAGGATTTCAAGGGAAGTGAGGGAGCAACGTCTCCCCTGAGGGCTGAGATTTCATCTGCTCCTTTTGGCAGATATCTGACAAGTGACAAACCCCGGGAAAATAGAGCTGACAGTAAGAAACGGTGAACGCAGCTTGTTAAGAAGAAGACCAAATGACACTGCTGTAATTTGCCAGCATCTATTTAAAGAAGGAGCTACAAGGACTTTGCACAGACCTTGACAGAGGACACTGGGAGACTGTTGTCCCCGAGTTTCCCGTCTGTTCTTTCTAAGAATGCCGTTTCCAAAGGTTGAGATTGCATTGAGTTACGGGTGTTGAAGGCAGACAGGGATTAGCACTGTGAGAGAGAGGTGGGAGAAGAGAATCTTGCAGTGTGCTGCTGGGGAAAGAGCAAAGGGGACAGGCAAGGGAGTGTGTTAGGGATTTAAGACCTGCTGTTCCATAGATAACCTTCTCTTTCCACTAATATCCAAACCCAGAAACTCTTCCTGACAGTTGATGGAGGTAGTCTGAACCCACTACAATGTAACCTCCTTCCTGTAGCTAAAAGGGTTTCTTTCTCTTTTCTACCCCAAATTAAACTGTTATCATTTCTGTCCTTTTTTTAATCACCTTTGTCCTTTTCTCCACATGAAAAGTGAGAGCATTGTACCCATAAAAGTAGTCTTGCATTCATTTTATTCCCAGAAAAAGTGGATAATCTGTCCCCATGGAAGAGCAGGACTTAGTGCACTCCAGCCTAGAAAAGTTCCTCTTTTCAGTTAAGCAAGCTGGGTCAGCATCCAGGATCCCGGGTGCCAGGCACGAACACCCAGCAGCTGTGGAGGCAGCCCACAGCCCCCACTGGCCCAAGGGTGCAGAGCCAGTGGTTCCTCTGAGATACACTTTCATGTTGTTGAATTCAATATCAAAAAAAGAAAACAGCTTAAAAACTAAAGAGAATACTGAGGGGAAAGGCAAAGGTCAGAAGTTGAATCACACAGGTCTGAGTACCCCTGAGGATACAGTCCTACATGACTTCATTGTCCTGCCTTGGTCACTTTGTAATCGATGCTAATCCTGAAGCCGTAGTGGAAAGTACGACATCGTATACATGTGATTGGAAAGAAATGGGTTTTTTTTCCTGTATTAACAAGTTATGTGGGGTTTTTTTCTCATTCAGGCACTGCAAGTGTTTGTTTTACAGCCAGAGAGCTTAAAAAATATATTTATTTTTTAACCAATTTTTTCCCTTTCTTTTCCTCCATTCCTTGCCTCCTACCACTGAACTACTCAAAACATTAAATTCACTTGCTGCAAATTCAGCTCTCAGTTTGGGGAAATTCTTTTCCTCCTGTTCCCCCTCACAGCAAAAGGGGAAACTGTGACTTTTAAGCTGTCTCTGTAATGAAGCAAGAGGTGAAGCATCCTGAAACATATTGAGGGACTTAGTACATGCAAACTGGCCCCAAGGTCATGCAAGTAGGGACTTGACTATCCAAACACAGAAGTCAAAAGGTTACCACTCATCAGCTCCATCAGCACAGGTCAGCTGGAAGTTTGTTTTTCACTCCAAATTTCACATTATGAGCAAGGTTTTGAAGCCTTTCTACCCTCATACCCTGAAGGAGACTCTGAAACTGTTTTTCGTAACAGCAAAAATTAGCCTGTGATTATATAACCACTGGGAAGTTAAGTCCATGGTTGTTTCCCTGAATATGATGGCATTGAAAGTATTTAAACTAATGCTTATCTCTGCACTTCTAAAATTGCTGGGATCAAAGTTCAAAATTGTAAACTCCAGCAAAAAGAGGTCGCTGCCATATGCTTGTGTAACACCTAGCAAAAGGGAAGCCTAATCCTGCTTAATCCCCTAAGATTTGCCTTTTTTTAAAGAAACTTCATTTTTTAAGCAAATATAAATCCACACATGTAGAATGTGAAGTGTCTAGTTCTACTGGGGTGGAATGCTACAATTCCATATGAAATTCTTTAAAATGGAAGGCTATTTCGGACTAAGCCCTAACTCATTTTGTATTACTCTTTATTGAAAATAAATCATACATAGACCCTCCATAGAGCTTTTAAGGTGCTAATTATAAATTTTAGCTGCAACAAGATAAGCATTGCCTCCCATTTTACAGATTGAAAAGCTGAGAAATGGATGTGAAATGAGTTTCCCTGAGATACAGAAGGAGATATTGCTGAAAAGTAATGTGATTGCAAGAATTAGGGGGCTGCTGTGAATGACAGACCAGGGACAAATTTTTAAACTCACTGTAGTAGGTGTAATGACTAACTTAATTCTTTTGCATTTGAATTTGTTCTCTCTGGCTCATTAGTCCTACAGCTAACGAGCTCAGATACCTCACAGTGCCCATGGTGGGCTGCTTGCAGGCCCTGATCACACCCAGGTTTCTTCAGTTCTGATTGGCAAAACACGACACTTGTCACCAAATCCCAACCTTAGGGTAAAGCACTTCGCATAGGCAGCAAATGACACACTGAAGCACTAAAATATGCTGGGAAAAGGGAAGGACAGATTTGATTTTGATTTGACAACTCCACATGCCATCTCCCCATGTTATAGCCTTACTCTATTCCCAGTAATTTCACCACATGTCCCTGGCCAAGCTCTCTCCAGGGCTCACAGATGAGTCAGTGTGGTTCCCCACAGCATGTGGTTTGTCCACATCATCTATTTTCTCCTGCTCCCCACCTTTTTACTTGTTGTTTTACTTTGTAGATAGTTGCTCATTCATTGATTCAAGGCATTAATAGAACAGTGATCAAATAAAAAGCCCCCAAGCATAAACATGACAAGGGAAAAAAGAGAAGAAAAAAAAATGAAAAACAAAAAGGCCACACAGAAATTTTCTAAAATTATATTATTCCAGTGGTATTGTACAATTTTTGACCTTAAGCAAAGGAAAGTTGATGACTTTAATAGAGTTTCCCCATAAAGCTCTGTCTTTCTCCTTCCTCCTGGAAAAAAAAAACCCAATCCTGCTAACATATTTTTTCATTGCTATCTCTTAAGTAAGACATTTTCCTGCCCTAGCAGAGTAATCAAACCTGTGATTCACAGGGCTGGCGTCAAGCTACTACCCTGGGCATGAAACAGCACTTATAGGAAATTAATCTGAATTTTGCTTCCTAAAAGGGGCATATTTTCACTTTTTTTTTTTTAATTAAATAAGGGAAAGTAGAAAGAAGGGGGAGCAGAGGTGGATGAAGGGTGGAGCTCGTTGTGAAACCACAGGGCAAAATTGGTTCACATTAGAAATGCTTCAGAGCTCAGCATTAACTTTGTTCCTTGGCAGTAAATAAGCCACTGAGCAATAAGAAATATGTAAGTACTGCCAGGGGGGTTGTAGATTGGTAGACACATGCATATTGTAGTTGATATTAAAAATTGGATATTAGAGTTTGTCTTGGACTATTCTATTTATTATTTGTGCTGTGATGGAGAATGAAATTCTGCATCCTGTGTTTTATGGGTGGTTAAACCAGATAATCTAATCATCTCTCCTGGCCCTATGCTCTGCACAGCTGGAGGTTGCAGTAAGGATTGGAAGACACCATCTAATTAAATACCAGATCAAAGCCACCACTATTGTTTCTTGCTTTGCAAGAATGCATCAAGAGGAGGGCCCTGTTGAGTCAGACAATCTACAAACACAGTCCAGCCACGGTCTCTGCTGAGAAGTGTTTGCAACTTAAGGTGAGAGAAGCAGGCCAGAGGGGAGGGACAGGGCCAGTGGATATCCTCTCTGGTGCCAGTCAGTGTGACATGCCTGGATCCTGGCTTCATAAAAGCCCTTTCCCTGATGATGTAGCTATTCACCAGACACTTCACTTTTCAACAGACACAGGATGGCTGTCCAGGGCCCCAGGGGGCTACATGTGGACTTTGGGAGGAAGGGACCCAAAACAATAACAAAGCTGGATGGACAGAAGTTGGTCTCTGCAGAGCCACCCAGGAAGGAGTCTCTGCTGCTCAGGGACCTACTGGCCAAAGGCCACCCATCCTTTCCTCTGGATTTGCAGGAGTCAGGATGCAGCCATCCTGCTGTCTTGTCCTGCCTCTGTAGGGCTGGCTAGAGAACAGGGACCACAGCACAGAGGGGATGATCCCTGCTCAGGAGCAGAGACATAAATCAGACAATCTCAAAGTGAATCCTGCTCAGACAGCAGAGTAGCCTTTACTGGGGCTTTAATGTGTGCTGTCTAGTTCTGCCTGATGAATTTGGGATGCTGCCAAATGGGTTGAGTCATTTTTTCTAGTCGGTGTTTAAGTCTGTTTAGGATTGTGAAGGACACAAAAATGAGATCCAAACACTGCCAGACTCCTAATTTGGGGATTTCAGATGCTCATTCAAGGTGTATGTCCCTAATCCCATGTGGAGATGGAGAACTGAGAGCCATTATACCTGTCTCCTGTCTTGCAGCCTTGCCTGCAGCCCTTCTCCTCCTTTGTTTCAGTCCTACCACCTAGGGAAAGCACATTATCTATTGTGTGCTGTGCTATCACATCAAAGTGGTGACCTTTCAGAGGAGTTAACAATTTTACTGAAAGAGGGAAAAAATAAAAGGGGAAGGGAAAAATGTTTTTTTATCTGATTCTACCAATTTCAGAAGTTTCACAAATGGAGATAGTATGTGCCATGTTATTAACACTGGGAACACTGGGATGATGGGAAGGGCTGATATTTGGAACGGTGTTTGCTCTTTTCTCTACAATGGCAATGAACACAAATTCCACATTCTTATCCTGCTAAAGGTCAATCAACTTTAGCAAAAAAACCACAGGAATGGCCACACTATCTGACACTATTGAGCACACAAGTCCTTAGGGAAAAGTAAAACTGTACAATCACATATGATGCTTTCTCTAAGCTTCCTGTGGCCTGTCTAATAAGTCCAAAGATTTCCCTTTTCCAAGTATTTCTCTAGTCTTGCCTTGAACCTGTGTATCTCTGCATCCAGACTATCCCCAGGATATGAATTATACTGGTCTACTAAAAATTCTGTGAAGAACCATCTCCTCCTGCTCATTTTAAATCTGGCTGCACCTGCTATGGGGAGATTGGGCTTCCAGTCTTTGGCCCCTTTCAAAATAGAGGGTGAACACTAGATTCCTCCCTGCCCTTTCTGGATATTTATACCCACTTCTGCTACTACTTTTTCTTCCTAGCATTTTAGTTTTGGAAACTTCTGCTCTGGCCTTTCGTCCGTAACACAGCTTGCTGAGCTGTGCCTTAAAAGATTTCAGGCAGCTTTGATTCTGTAATTTGCCTGAGCTATTGGCTCCCTCCCTCAAGAGTTGATTGTATGCTCACAGCTTATTTTCTTTCCTTTTTTTTAATTGTAATTATACCTCCCATAGGACAGCTGTTGTGTTTTATGTACGCAAAAACATCCTGAAAATTTAATGTCAGCATAGCAATGGGGAATTTAGAATCTAAATGCAGCCATGCATTCATTTCCCTTCCACTCTTCATAAATTCTTACAATACAAAACCTTCCAAGCTGACTACCTTTAAGTCACTTCTTATCAAGTCTTCCTTTATTTAGTCATCAGTCAAGAATTGTGTCCTGGTTTTTGGGGAAGGGAAAAGTCTTTTGTAGTGGAGGAAGGAAGGAGGCTGCTGGCTACATTTTCCCTTCTATTTTGTTTCAAATGTCCTTTATGTTTGTGTGGCAGAGAGCAGGCCTGCTTTATACAACAGGCCAGGACAAAATATGCAGTGCTATTCCTTTCCCTTCTCATTTGTGCAAAACCAGGGGGGTGCTACATTACCTGAAAGCAGAACAGATTTATCTGTCACTCGCAGACCTTGGCTAATGTGTGTAGGCACTGTCCCACAAATGGTGCCTCAGAGATATAAATGCAATAGAGGCAGTAGAAAGGCATGGCATTAAATCAAATGTCAACTTCGACCTTTGGAGGTCGAAGAATCAAGAACAGGGAGTCACAGATGTTCTTTTTTCCCCCAAGATTCCCTATACCATGTTCAAGAAAAGCTCATGATACTTCCAGTATGTTTGCACACCATGGGGTGAGAAGGGCTTAACCTTGCTGGATCTCAAGGAAGCTTCAGGATCTCCCTCAACCTGGGGCACGAGCACCCCTCTCCCAAGGTCCCGCCCAGCTGCCCCCTTGAGTAGTGAGAAGTTTGTCCTTGCTGCAAAAGGGAAGGAGTCTCCAGCTGCTGTGTTTTAGCTCTTAAAGTCACTCAGCTGCTTTTGCTGGACATTGTTATCAGTCTTGTGACATTGTGCAATAAGAAACAGCAGTGCCTTGAAGGAACCCTGAGAAGCAGGCTGATGTTTTTAGAGCACATGCTGGAAAAGGGACTAATTAGAAATGGGGTGGGGGGCCTTCAGTCCAAGCACATCCCTGGCAGACAAAAGGGTTGAAAGCCCTGAGCTTGCTTTAACCACAGTCTCAATCTGTCTCCTAAAACAACATGTGTTCCATGGACAGCAGCAAATCTCGGAGTACAGGAATCTGCCTCAGCAGATCTGAAAAAACTGAGAGAAACGGAACAACGTCATCCAGGAAAAACTCCAAACAAGGGGAGACCTTGGAACTGAGTTGAAGCTTGACCAAGAAAAGATCAGTCATCCCACCAGCACGTCAGCACTCATCCCTGTTCTGTCCCACAGAACATCAGTCAGTCTCAGGGGACAAACAGTGGACGCCATCTCCCACCTGCAGGGTGGCCCAGGATCAGCAGAGGTGGTCCCACGGGTGACATGGCAAGAGCCCAGCCTCATCACTGCAAAGTCACCCCCATGAGGGCACAGACACACCCAGGTGATGTATTTAATTGTTAGTTTTTCCACTGCCAATTTCCTGAGCTGGTGGCACCCAGGACAGCTGCAAGGGAAGAGTGGAAAGGTGTCACTGGAGCCTGTGGATTGCTGTTGGCACAGACCCATGTCATTACAGTCAGTCATGAAACAGGCATCACAGAAGTATCAGAACAAGCAGAAATGTGGGATTTCCCATGAAGATTTCCCACCCAAGTACAGTGTTAATTAAGCCTGACCCTGCTTAGATTCATGAAAGAAGAGGGAGGTGTCAGGTATTTAGGCTAAACAGATTAACAGGCAGGTAAGATATAAAATACCACACAACCCAAGAGGGCTAACACTCAGCTTGATATTGACAGTGCCTTTCAAAGCAGGTTAATTAAAGTAATAGTTTAGTTTTCTCCTTTTTATATACATTTGTTCAAAGAAAATTACACTTTGAATATTTCCCTGTGTTTTCATTAATTATGCAACCTATTACAACAAGAAACTAATTAGGAAATATATCTGGGTTTGGAAACAAACTGCATCAATGCATTTTCACAAAGGGTTTTCATCTTCTTGAGACAAAGATCGCTTTCAGCTATAATTAAGGCTGATAAACCTGGTAAAGAGGAAATTAACAAAAATCGCAGCATGCTGAGCAGCTCAAAGGGCTTATGAAAATATACTTCTGAAAATTAAAAAAATAAAATCAATACACAAGTGAATACTCCTCATGACATTCTTAATTATACCAAGAAGTCATGGGGTTTTTATCAAATCAAGCATTCTCTCTGACTTTTTACACTTTGATGTTTCATGCCATTTAATTGCTACTAAGAGTGGAACTCACTTTTCCATACACATTAGGGGAAGCAGGAATCAGCCATAAATTCCTAGAAGATGGCTTGTACAAATCGTTTCCTTAATCAAGAGAACCAGGAAGCACTGCCTGATTTACTGCTCCTTATTTTTAATGCATGTTTGTCTTTTGAGAATAGGTGTCAGCACCCCAGGGCCTCCTCTCAGGTTCTGCCCTTGATTTATTCTCAAACTCTGGGCAGATTATTTAACCTCTTTCAAGCTCACTTTATCTTCCTATAAAATGGACATAGGAATTTTTTCATCTAAGTCCTGAATTGACTTTGGCTATAGAAAGTGTTTATAATGTTCTCTGCAAACTTAGTACCATAAAAATGGCAAATATTGAAATATGAGGCTGTTTCAGTTGCCACCCAGGTTCCCATGGGAACTTCCCTGTTCTGTATTCTTAAATAGTGAAAGATCTTGTGCCATATTCAACACCACCTGGGAACTGTCCATAAAGAGCAATAATCTAAATTTTGCTTGTAACCCTACAAAGTAGGTTCAGATTGAAAAGTCTCTCAAAATAAAACAAAAAACAAACAAACAAAAAGCTGAAAATACAATCAGACCACACGTTCTAAGCCTTAGACATGACATCTTTAGCATAACAGCTGAGGCATTCTGTTTCAACTGATGACAAGTCGAGATACAACCATTTTCATTTCTCAGGTGAGCACTTTCTAGAGAACCATGAATCTTTCCTGTAACATTGTCAGCCTCCAGTCTCCAAATGCTTCTAGACTGAATTTAAAGTGTTGCAATCTTCTCGTTGTCAATTCTGTCAGAGTACTAAATGTGACACATAGGGTAAGCAAAGAGCTCCTGTAAGAAGCAAGACTAATGGGATGCAGAATTATTGGGATACTGACAAGGCCCATATGTTTAACAAGCACCTCACCTACTGAGTCATTCGTGGGGGTAACAAATGGCACTCCCACAGGGACTCATCCCTAGCTCCACAAGCCTGGAGAGGGAGAATGTACAGATCTACTTCAAATCTGATCAAAAGGATAAATACAAGTATCACCTTACTCATAATTGTGTCTCAAATTGGTGTTAGCCTGCACCAGGAGATGTGCTGTTTACCTAGAAAGATGGGTGCAGATGGGTTCCCCATGGGTGCTATAAAGATGGATTTCCTGCTATTTCCTTAAAGAATAACTGTTGT
Organism: Ploceus nigricollis; assembly: GCA_013399945.1. Classification (NCBI taxonomy): domain Eukaryota; kingdom Metazoa; phylum Chordata; class Aves; order Passeriformes; family Ploceidae; genus Ploceus; species Ploceus nigricollis. The sequence goes on along the minus strand of VXBC01007728.1, from coordinate 1,789,198 downwards.
TTTGAGAGGAGGAGTCTTGGAAGCAGTAATTTGAAACTGGAAATAGCATTGAGCTTCCCAGTGATCCAGTTTGCTCTGTGGAAACTGCACCTTTAGACAAACTAGATAACCCAGGGGGCCATGCAACACCCTAAGCTTCCCAGAAGGAAGATATGGTTATGCCAAGTGCTCTCTACCAGGTCTCCCAGAGGCTGCTTCTGTCACACAGCAGGATGGTAGGTGTTGGTGGCTCTATCAGAGGCCAAAACTGCACTCACTTTTGGTTTTCTCACGGCTTTCCAAGCCCACAAGAATTACTTGGAACCATCAAGGGATTTAAGAGACAAAAAAATGACAATGTTTTCCCTTCTGAGAAGAATAAGCCAGAAAATTGTATGGGTTTTCCTCTTTTAATAATGTGTATCAGTAGATGAGGAGGTTATTAACCACCCCACAGAAAGTCTTTTTCTCTGTCTATATTTAAAGGCTGCATGTGTTGATCAAAGGATGACATAATTAAATGTTCTTCAAATGCTCATGCCACATTAGCTAAAAGCCTCATTTTGTGCTTGTTGTTTTTGCATTGTATTTTTAAAAAATCATGGGCTGATTAATGATTTAGCAAATACTAAACTCCCAACCATCCCCTGCACACAAAGTGAATTTGATTCAAGCAAATATCTTTTTGACAAATGGCTTCAGCCTGCCTGATTTATTAGCATAATGCAAATGGATGTCCTTAGTTTCAGCCTTTTTTTTTGGTATTGGGTTTTATATTGCTGGCTGCTTGCAAGGAGAAATTGTTTGGTCTGAAAAGAAAAAAAAATGTGATCTAGATCAGTTTGGAAATATGTGTCTCAGCAACATCCAACCCTAAAAAAGCATAAGACATACAATTTTGGCTCTGCTTTAGGTAGTGAAAGTCATAGGCAGGAAAATCAAGAATATGCTTGCAGTTATGTGAAACTATTAAATTGCCAACCACAAATTAACTTTGCAAATCATAAAGCTCTTCCAGAAAGAGTCATGTGAAGCAAGATTTTATACAGGCTGTGGTAACATGGGATTAGGGTAAATTTGACAAGCAAAGCCTTTCCTTGTCTAGAGCAAATGGCAGTCCCACTGTAGGAATTCACTCCCCACCATGAGATTCAGTCCTTTCCACTCTTGTTCCTGGGTTTTGCAATGCTGTCACCCCAGTCCCCATGGGACACAGCTTTCAGTGCTGCAGGAGGGCTGTGGGACATCAGCCAGCCAGCTTCAGAGCTGTTCTGATCCAAGCCTCTGGTAGAAAATAGTCACTGTGACCTCCTCACAGTGTTCCATGTGCAACAAGTGCCAGAGCTTCCCTCCTGCCCTTCACAGCTTCCCCAGCACCACCAGGCCAGATGAAACCACCATACTCAGACACTTCCCAGTAAGAGGGACCCTGGTCCTGTGGAAAGCCAGCTCCCTGTGTGCAATCTAGTGGACTGGAAACACTCTGCCTCCGGAGACATCTCATCCCAGGTGGTCTGGGAATGGGAGTGGCAACTGTTCAAATGTTTCCATCTATGAGATCACATCCATGCTAAATGAGGTAGAAAAGGTGCACAACACAGCTGTGAGTGTTGTATGAAACTTGTATCAGTAACAATTTACTTCTGAAGTGGGCCACAAACCACCAGGACCAGCCTACAGACTACACTGCTCCTTTCTTGCTGTGTCCTAACTTGCACCTACCCCAGAAACTGAGGGGTAAATTTAGGATTATATTTCCTGAACAAAAAACAATTGTGGAAAATTTTACAAACGAAGCAAAAAAAGAACCTTTCCTTTCTGAAGTGGAGACAGGTGAGCAGGCTGGGGCCATCAATCACTTAAGGTGAAGAGTTGAACCATAGCATGTGCATGCTTTCTTCCTTCCCAGTACCCACTGGGTGGACTGGGTCAATTTTGCATCCATAACACAGAGAAAACAGCCAATTCCCTGGAAGCCAAATTACCTCATCCCAGTGCACCCGGGCATGTGGCAGTGGGAAATTTTTAACTCTTCTCAAAATTAATCTGGTTTTCACTGTGTCCCAGATTCAAATCAAGACAAGGAAAATTCTGTTTCTTCTTAATCGGGTCTAATTGTTCATATTTCCTCCCTTGGTTTAGAGTCATTTCCCTCTTTGGAGTAGGAGTATTGTATTTGGATACACACTGTAGGAAAGCTGTATTTATTTTGCCTGTATTGTAACCCAGTGCCGACAACTTTCTCCAGCTGAACTAGCAGACATAATTAGAAAAACAAAATAAAATGAATGTATTTGATTTACCAGAAAAGAAAACATTTTAAAATTCTATTACTTTGTCTTAAATATACAAGCGTGATTGTCCGACCTTCTATTCTCTCTGTTCCCATCTGGAGTGTCAGATCATAGAATGAATGCATAAGAAATTCTGTGAAGGAAAATAAAAGTCTCTTTTAACCTCTCAGAACTCTATTTTTTTTAAAATACAAACAGCTGGAAAGGGACTGAGCTTACTCTGTTGTTAAGGTACCAGTATTTTACAATAGCTGTTGCCCATATTCCTCCCAAGTAAACCGTGACTAGAAATACCAAATCTCATTCATACCCATAGGTAAAAAGATTTCAGGGTTTAACAAGAATCATCTTGGTAGCATGGAAACAAATTTTCTACCCTTTTGAGAAAGGCTTTTATTATTTTTATCAGCTGCAGTTGCTTCAGGATCTCACCATGTGAGGTACTGTGTAAAAAACATGGAGCCAGTTTCTGCTAGAACAAATTATGTTAAAGCAGCCTCCAAAAGGCAAAGTGTCAAAGGAGGAAAATAAGAGGGAAGCTGAGGCATGGGGAAGGGTGGTTAGATGTCAAAACAGGAATCTTCAGCAAACAGGAATCTTCAGCCCTCACTCCAAGACGCCTGAGGACCAAAACATGAGAGGATTCTTCCTCTGTCAGTCAGACAAGGCAAGGGTAAGAAGCCCTGTGACAGATTTCCCTTGTCCACAAGATCTGTTTGTCCATTGTTTTGTCTGTCAGTTCAGGGATATCAGACCACTGGGAATAACAGCCCTGCTGCTTGTGGGGAGGCTGAAGAGGCCTCCATAGGGGTAACTTTTTCCTTGGTCAGAAAGATGTCAAGCTGTATCTCAACAGGGCAGTTTACTGGACCAAGGCTGTCTCCAGTTAGTGGCCATGTGCTCATTTACTGTCTCTGCCCTTGGCATCACATGGGGATGCCTTCTCCACATCAATTTTCCAAACATATTTAAGTACTTTCATGCCTAATGGATATGGATATCATGACATGGATAATTTTTCCACTGTTATTTAAGTACTTTCATGACTACTGATGAAAATTGTTCTCTAAGAAATACAGGTAACATTGTTCTTGAAAACATGGTTTTAAAGTACTGAAAAGGGTTCAAAAATGGAGGATGATCTTGTGCGTGTGGAGAAATTAGGGATGAGAACTTCCCCAAGTTCATCCACTGATACCTGTGTAAAATCAAGATAAAACATCATTTTCACTTCAGCACAAGTTCACCTGGCAGAAAAAAAAATAGAGTTGACAGTGTATTTGAATCACAGATTTTTCATTCAGGCTTATCTTTATGAATAGGATAAGTTATTATTTTCCTTAATGGTTTAAAGTCAGCCAGTGGAGTAGCATTTTAGCATGCAAACATCTTCTGGAAAGCAATTGCTCCACAAACAACCTCTGTTTCATATCATTTACATCTAAGAAACACATCCCATTAGGTCAGGACAAAAAACCCAGAACCACAGAGAAAAAGCTTAAAATGTAATACTAGTTCTGACATACATGCTGTTGTTCTTCCTAATTATTCTTCTACTTGCAAACATCGTTAGTTGCAAATGCCTTTTTCCCTGGAGTACAGAACAGAGAAGCAAGTCTGTTTTGAACAAAAGCAAAAATACCCCAACAGCTACTATGTAAGAATGATGCTTTTTCTTTGAATTCTATCTGCATGTATTGGCAGCATTCCCATAATAACTTTTTTTTTTAATTTCCCCAATTTTCCTTTGGGAAAACAATACACCTGAATGGGCCTCAGTGCATTAATGAGATTGGAGGCAATTCTTCCTACATTCCTATCAGATAGAGATACTGAGGGAAAGATAAGCAAGTGTAGCTCTGTTCTACAGTTTGAGACAATAATAGCTTGATTAAATTTAAAATGCATTTCTTGTTTCTGTACAGGCTCAAATCTAAAGATGTTATGTTAGGGAAGCAGACAGACATCTCTGAATACAGTCTCCAGCTGTTAGGTTTGAACTTGTCCTTATTTTCTTCTGGTTTCTTTCTTGACCAAAAGAGATGTTTTACCAAGAAGGAACCTGAAAATTGGGCTACAAGTTACAATTTTGGAAGCTTCCATTTCAGAAGCAAAAAAAAAAAAGGTTAACCAATCAGAGAAAATATCTGTTGACCTGGAGAGAGGTCACTAAACTTTTTGAGGACTGCTTCTAATTCAAATAGGTTGATGAGTGTGCAGTGGACAGAGCATTTACAATCTTTTCTTGAAATCACCTATTGAAATCCTGATGTAAAAGGCTTGAGGGCTTCTGCCCTTGGCTCTCCATTTACAGTAAATGAAGGTGCTGTTCTTTTTTCTTTAAAGAAAAGCATACTTAAACTGTTCTAACATCTTGCAATGTTAGACCTTACTGCAATTCTTTCATGCACTGAATTAATGGCAAATGAACACGGGCAATTATCAAGGAAAAAACTAGGATCATGTAGTGTAAGAGGCACTTTATTTCTTTGACAAGCATAGTTTATTTTTAATTTTTCCTTTTGCTTTACAGTACATTAATAAATGCTCTGGAGTGTATTTAGTATAAGTAATGAAATCTCAGTAATAGAAGGCTTGACTACAAGCTTCTGATGCTTGCTGACAAAGAAGCAGAGACCTTGGGGGCGATTTTGTTCACAGACACTTCCATGGAAATTAGCAGCCTGTACTTTAGTGAGGTTCTTCCCAAAGGGGGATGATGTTCATCTTACATGAACTCTGAATTTGGGAACCCTTTTCAAGCTAGTTTACAGACTTCTTAGAAATTCAGCAGAGAAAGAGGCTGACTCATCTTCATCCCATCCTGAAAGAGACCATCAGACTGCAGAGGCAGCAGAAACTACCTCCATCCAACCTGATTATAGATAGACTCAGAGCTAAAACACCAGCCTTTGTAGCATTAGCAACAGTCAGAGCCCATCAAGCCCTGATTATAATGACAGCAGCAAAATCCCCACACCTTTCCTGCTGGGACCCCAGCACAGCAAATGTGCTGTTAGAGGAGGGGAGAGGCTCCAGGGCTACCCAACCCCAGGAGCTGGGATATCACTATTTGAGGTGATCTCTAGGACAGAAACCTCCAAGATTTCAGCAGGATTTCACTGGCTTTCACATGGCACACCACACCACACTCCTGCAGTCACTGCTGGCTGGATATGCCAAGTGTTTTAAAACCACTACAGCCCAAAACAATACTTTGTTTGCTACAACCTCCCCAGTGCAGGGGGAGGAAAGGGAGAAGACTGTCCCGGGCAGGGGAAACACACAGTGTGTTTGCAGTAGTTCTCAGAGCCCATCTATGCAATATCACATCAATTTGTCTTCCTTCAACAGCAATCATGGGATGCATCAGGGTGGGAAGAAGGAAGGTGGGCTGCAGTAATAGAAGGAAAATGAAAAGGAGATGAAGAACAAGTGTGAGAACAATTCTGCAGGTGAATTTCTAGTCACAAGGGAGATAAATTACAGCCTTCTACTTAATGCAGACAGCAAGACTGAAGTCAAAATGGAAACTGAAGCTGGATAGAGACAGCAATAGGCACACCAACCTCCTTATCTTCAAGCTGACGTGACTCTATTTCCTCCAGTGTGATGGAGTTTGACATGTCTCTGTGGGGGATGGATGCACCTGCAGCTTAGCTGCCATTCCTTCAGCTGCACAACTCGCTCTGCATCACCTCCTTTCAGCTCCTTTTTGACCTGTTAGTTCTTGTGCTGAGTCAGACTCATATTTCAGGGTGGAAGGGCCTGGTTTAAAATCCTTCAGGTTATGTTTTCTGATCTGTGGGAATATATTTAATTATAACCCTACCTACTGATGGCTGGTGTTGGTACAGCACCTGGCATGTTAAGGTTGACATCCATGAGTAGAAATTACCATGTGCCAGCAGCAGTAGCAACAGTACAGTATAATAATTCTGGTATGAGATTCTGAAGAGCTCAAAGGAAAAATGCAGTTAATGGCATAAATTTCTACTAAAATACCTTTGCTAACCTCTCTGTGAGAAATGCAGAGGCTTTCTGACACATTCCTTCTTTCCCTGTTCACAAGTCTGTGAAGCACAGTCAAATATTTAACTAAGGAGTATCCATCCCCCAGCTCCCTCACCAGCAGATACAGCCTGATTTCCTGAACTGCATAAACATGATCCCTCACTAATGCAGTTGATATCAGTCACAAGAGAAAGCAGCCACTCCAGACAAACTGGGGGCAAAGACTTACCTATACTTCTAACTTTCCAGTGTAGCAAAGTGCCTCTGTTTGGAAAAATAAATGATAAAATAAAATAAAGAAGCCTTATTAACTGCAGGATGGTTCAGAGCAATCCCATTAGAAAATAATTTTCTATGTCTGGCAGCTGCCAGCTTTCTACCAGAGCCAAAAAAAATGGGAGATACAGAATTACTTCCATAATGTCTGCTGTTACATTATTTCAGCCCAACATTTCTCATACCTGCAAGAAGGCTCCTCTGCTCTTAATTTGTTTCACTGAGGCATGGACCTGACTAATCCCTCTAGCAAGTGTGGTGGCACTGAATAGACTGCAGTTTGGGGAGGGTTTTGAAGCGAGGAGGTGGCAGGGAGAAGGGGTACTTTGCCTTCAGATTTTGGAGAGAAAACGTGCGTATGAAACAGCAAATTTACATGACACTTTGTTGTGCAATACTCCCTATTTAGTTCCAACTTTTAGCACAATTTACAACGCATTTATAGGAGGCAGAGTGGTTTTTCTTACTTTTGACTTTGAGGTAATTATGTTTAACGTGTAGAGGTGTTTATCGACCTTCATATAACTTCTAGCAATAAACTTATAACAAAAGAACCTGGAATAAAGATGAGTACAAAAAGTCAAATGCAGACTAAGGGACAATTTCTTTCTGCAAGGATATAACACCCAGGGGCCAGATTCACACAATCTCTGTGGGACCAAAAGGGCCAAAGTGTGCTCACCTCCAGAAATCCTGTTTGTGTCACTGTAGCAGCCCTAAGGGGACTTCTAAATGCTGATAAATAGTAGGTTCGTATTTCCCTCACGGAAAGAAAATCGACCAACAAAGCCCCCAATTTCCTCTTCCCTAAACACACCCCTCTCCAAAGTGCAGCTGTGGAGGAAGAAGTGGCACTTCAACAGATGCAAGGTTCTGAGACCCTCTGCACTAATTAAAATAGCCCTGAGGCTATTTTATGTCTATTAGGTCTGCAACCACTCATGCCAATAATGCCTCTCTCCTTCCCAAACAGCACCACTCCCAGCATAGCCCTTTCTGTCACATGACCACAAACCATCTTTAAAGTCTCAGATCATACTGTGCAGATCCATGTTTAGGAGGATTAAATACAAAGCATCGTTTTCCACAATAAAGGACATCTAAACATATCCAGAACCAGACTCAGAGGCACATGAAGCATTGTGCTGGAGAGATGCAGTGATGCTGGGGGACTTCCAAACCAAGGATCAGCTGAGCACAGGTTACACACCCCTGACACTGAAATTCAACAGCAGTAAAACCCAATCTGCTTGAACTGGAGCTTTAATCCTATGTCCCATCACTATAACCCTGAGGAGCTTTGGAAAGAGAAGACAATGCTGTGATGAGCATTTCCAAGTCAAAGGCACAGATAACCACACTGCAGTAATCTTAACAGAGCCACTGCTCCAAGTGAATTTTTTTCATCAGAGTGCTTTTGGAGATCTTCCATAAGACACCACTCATGGTGACATACAATTAGCTCTAAAGCCCTGTCCCAGGCCTCCGCCTTGCTGGAAAAACAAGGAGCCCAGCTGGTTGAATATTTGGTGTCTTTCATATTCAGTGAATTTTAGTGTCAGGGTTAGAAATTTGGTTGATTCCCACTGGACTAGTCATGTGTCCAGCATCAATATGGTTTGAAACACTGATGTGACTTTCTGAATAACAGTACATCAAACATGTTTAGTTTAGGTTTTCTTTTTGTCTTGTTTTTAAATAGTGTTTAATCCACCCTCTATGTGGTTTTAAAAGCAAACAAGTAACAGAATAAAATGCTGAGGCCTTCCAATCTGATTAAAATTCAATTCAGAAATGAAAGAGTGAAGGTTGTGTATGGGCCATACAGTTAAGCTTAAAAGCTTTGCATAAAAGCAGGAGCACAGCATCACATCCCTGCTTTATATGGCACTAGATTGGCAAAGAACACTTTTATCATAGTGTGGTCTGTTCCTGGTACTTATTTGATAAAAAAACCTGCATACCTTCATGATTTGAAGGAAACAGTGCTAGGAAGAGGTCCTACCCTCACCTGCATCAACCATTTTCTTACATTTATATCTTGCAGGTGCTGTTCTCATGGTCCTACCTCAGACAGCAAAGAAAATCAGGTCTGAATAAATCCCCTGCAGTTCATAACTTAGGAATACATTATGTGTTCATAACTTAGGAATACATTACCCCCAGTAAGAGGATTCCTGTGTAACCTGATTGCTCTTGGCATCATTTGAGCAACAGGTCAAGACTTTCTGCATTCTAATTCTGCCATTGATTTATTTTACATCACAATCTCATTTCTGTGCCTCAAAGACAAGATTTTCCTGACTAAATCCATTCTTCTAAAGCCTTCTGCAGTTTTCTTGTTCCAGACTGCAACATAGACCTGAGCATGTGTGTGTATGTATATATATATGTGTGTGTGTGTCTGCAACAAGTGCATCACTCAAAGATAAGTTTTCATGGTAGACCTCTGGCCTTGCTATCATGATTGGTTCAGCTCACTGTGCAAAAAGTGGCCTGTGCTGTTTCTAGGGAAGGCCTGGATTTACAGAATTTTAACACCAGCCACTGAATAGTACTGAGCATAAAATTCCTATAAACTAAGATGTTGCAATAATACACAGGGTGTTTTATACAACTGCGATTTTTCTGCCTGGATTTCACAGATTTGTCTGGTGGATTGTTTGATGGGGGTAGGGGGTTCTCTGACCATTTTTCCCTATACAAATATGTGGATGCAGGTATCCATGAACCCTTTAAATTCCTCAAGTTCCTGAGCAAGGCCAGATGTTTAAACATTTGAATGACCTCCAGTGGAGGTGATTAAATTTTCTGAAGGAAAACATACCTTGTCTTGCCAGGTAAAGAGACAATATGAATGGAAAGTTGACACCAAAAATCTAGGCTCCTTGGTTGCCATGATACCTGACTGATAATACTGTCATTTTCCCTCTTTAAATCTCAGGCTTGCTGCTCACCTTCATCAGCACTGGTATCATTTTCGTTTTCTTCATTTCACTTAGGAAACCACTTCAGCATTTATCACATCTTTCACTGCACATGGTTGTAGACCTTGAAAATCCTGCTGTACCCTGAGGATCTAAATGTGTTTTGAGCAATGCAGTGCAATTCAGCCTGAAAGACAGGTAAAAATTATAGGCACCAGGAATATATGGAACACTAGCATTTTGCATGTGAACTGGCATGCTCCTTCAATCAAAGAATGATCATTGATTACCATAATTTTACTGCCTACCCTGCAACAACCAAGGGTATAACACACTCTGCTTCAAAGAGCTAAACCACAGGAACTGTTTTATTGCACATGAAAAGTCTAAATCAGTGCTGTGAATGAAATCTAAATTTTTAGGTGTTTTTCCATAGTTGTATTTTTAAAAATTAAACATTTCAAACTTAATTAAATGATATTGAGAAACTGAGGCTGTTAGTATACAGTTTCTAAAGTCTTAATATAAAAATGTATGATGTTCAAGTGAAATGTTTTCGTAAAGATCAGTATCAAATGACAACATGGCAGAGAAGAAGGGAGGAAATGAGTGGGTATTTCCAAATATGTGTAATTCCCTAGTGCACTGAAGAGAGAGAAGCAAGACAAATGCTCCACATGAAGAGCTGGAAGAGGGAAGGTGCTTGTCACAAAGCAATGGGATGGTCAGGGGGACCCTCAATAACTGAATCACTGGGCAATTTAGAGCTTGGGAGACCATGTTTGGTCAGAAGAAACAGTGGCTTTTCCTGCAATGGGCATGGGTAAAAACCAGCATGAGCCTTGGGCAGCAGAGAAAAGGTGGCAGAGAACAGAGCTGCACCTCAGCTCAAACCACCCACAGTTCCTCCCCTGGGAGCCCTGGGACTTGTCTGCAGTAGTCCCCAAAATGGTGATTAACAAGAATCAATGCTCATTTGGCTGCTGGACAGTAGGGAAGATGGAATAAAGTATTTCAGCTCACCTCTGAAGCCTTTTATGCACATGATTGCAGCTCCAAGTGCTTCTGCTCTGACAGCCTTGGCCCTGCATTGCTCCAGCCCTACCCTCACATCACAGAATTCACAGAATTACAAAGTTGGAAGAGACCTTAAAGATCGAATCCAACCCATGTCAGACTGCACTGAAGCCCAGAGTCAGGAGGACTCCAAGACCTCTGGATAGCTGTAAGTGTGCCAGTCACAGCAGTTCACTTCAAGCACAGAACCAGTGAGGAGCTCTCAGGAGCTCCTGCCAGACCTTCACCCCAGCACCTGCTCCCTCCCTCCCTCAGTGTGGGCAGGGCTGGCAGAGCTGAGCTGCCACAAGATGAAATGGTACATGAGCTCCATGTCTGGGCACCAGCAGAGTGGTCATGCTGTACAATGAGGTCTCCAGCTGAGTCAGAGGAAAAATTCATCTCCTGTACAGGTGAGAATGAAGGAATATGAGCTGGAGCCAAAAATATTCTGCCTAGCTCCCCATTCCAGAGCTCTTCCGTATCAGATGCACTAATCCCCCTACTCATTTCCTCTTTCTGGTTTTTTTTCTTACCCAATCAGCAGCTCATTAACCATCTCCCCACAGTGCCTGTAGCCTCAGCCATATTTAGCCCCTCATTACATGACACATAGCTTGGTAATCATCACTGCAGGGGGATCTGCAGATGTTCTGCAGAAAAACCCAGCTCCTCCAGCCATCACCCTGAGCTCTCCTGGAGATTATCTCTGTTATAATTTCGTACATTTTTAAACAGCCACAGGCAACATAATCCATTTATGGTTGTATTTCCTTGATAACAGAAGTGCAGCCTCCTCTGCTGCAAGAGGAAGGAGTCTATGGCTGGGGCTGCTGGAGCATCTTTTCATTTCTCAGAAATCATGATTCTCAATTTTGCCTCATCTATTTATATTAGTGCTAAAGGCACAGGTTCATGGTCCTTCCCTTAGTTACTACCAGAGCATCTAAAAACTGTCCTTCAGGAGCACAGAATGAAGCAGTTCTGCAGGTTGAAGACAGCAGTCAGATATGGACCATTGGAACAGAAGCCCAGGGAGGAAATAGGACAAGCTGTGGAGAATTTCTTTGGCTAAAGTGGGTCAAAAGTGTTCACCATCTAGTTTTTTTAAAAAACGAAAGTCAGGTTGTAGTTCTCAAACCAAACATCCTGAAATCTGTGCCAGCTGTTTGCTTGGGGATCTATTCATTTACCACCACACATGTGTGGCAATCTGAAAATGAAGACTGCTTCATGGTCAGACCAGCAGGGAGATGCCTCAGTTTCCCAGGAAACCCCAGGCCTATATATATGCAGCAGTGACACTCACTGTGAACTGTTTTCAGGGAGGGGTTCCCCAGAGAAGTCAGGCATAAACCCATTTCTCTGTGTCATGTACACCTAAACAGACAGTAAAACAGAAAATGACACAAAGATGGTTCTTTACTTCCAGGTTGAATTTGAAGACCTTGCCTCCTGCATGCACAACAAGAAAACATCACACCTTCCAAGTCCAATGCTCCCCACCAAATTACTGAACTCTGGGCCTCCAGAGGTTTGTCTCATACAAGCTTAGCCATGTCCAGAGGGGAATACAAGATCTGTCTTATTCTATTGCTCTTGTCTCTGTATAGCAACTGTTTTCTGAGACAATGAATCAAAGTGAAAAAAAAAAAAACAAAAAAAAAAACCACAAACCAAAAAAAAAAAAAAAAGAAAAAAAAGGAAAAAGAGGACGATAGTCAATGGATCATTATTGAATCAACAGAAAAGTGACCACCTTACAGCCACAGAGTTGTTACATTACACAATTGATTCTTGGTATTCTTAGACTCACAATAAATCAAAGCATGATGCTATGCTTTGAAATGTTTTTACCTGAAAGAACATCATTAGGACAGATACTGGTGTAAATACGTGTGGAATGGCCAATTCACACCAGACACTTTGCTTTACAATGATCAGCATCATAAGGTTAAAGAAAATCCTTGAGAATGCAAAACAGGGATTACCCAATTTCTGCCCTGCCCTCACACACCGAGCAACTAACCTGAGAGTCAATTGCCACGACTCCAGCAACTCATGATTAATGTATGTGGTATGAAATATTCAGGAGAATATGGGTTAATAATGCCAGTACAAACCAGGAGAGACAGCCCTGCATTCATCATTTGCTAATGTTCAGCCTTGAGCCAGGCCAGAGTGGGATACACAAGATAAATGAGAAAGAGCCAGACAGGCTCATAGTTAAAAATATGATAACTTACCACAGTCTTCCACTGGTGCTGTGCTGGAAAGGAGGGAAGATGATTTATTGACATTATCTTGGTTTATTTTTGTTTAAAAGCTTGGCAATGGAGAGTGAATTGATACTGAAAAAGTCTGTGCAGGGTCCTGGTAGGAGACTTGACATATCCTTCTAAAATAGAGTTAGTAAATGTCCCTGTCTTTCAAACAAAATGGAGAGTAAGGAGGGAAATGTTCTTTTTCTGAACAGTCTTTTACTGGTGCTTTCACCACTATGGGGTGCATACAAACAGAGCAAAGGGAAAACCAGTGAAACAGGTTGGTGTGAGGGCACTCTGAAGTTCAATCTTTCTTCAGTGTGCCAACCAGGAGGTGTTACAGTTGTGGCATCCTTGACTTTTACAATCCCTGTCAATTGTTGAGGTGACATCTGTGTCTCCCCAGCATCCAGAGGGAGTTCATATTTGACAACTATTAAAGAAAAATTAAAGGACAGGGTAATGGGCTTGGCATCAGGCAGAACTACCCACCAGCAGAAAGAGTTACAGTTCATTTTTGCTTCTCTTGGGGTGAGCTCTTGGTTTTATTTAAAGTAGTCCAACTAAACTTTTAGACTCCAGATAACTTCAAAAAATAACACAGGTTGTATTGTCACAGCATATGTCACAGTTGAGACAGCCACAATATACAGAGCATCACCATACAATAGCAGAAGGCTTCAACCCATACAGAGTAAAACCATGCCACTTCAGAAGGCTTCAGGTGTCTGCCCATACACAGTAACACCATGCCACTTCAGAAGGCTGCAAGCATCTGCCCTTCGTGTTCTTTGGCCCAGCCTTTTATAGCCCTCATGTTGATGCACTGCACCTGTGTGCCCTCTGTTCCCTTTGGTGGTTGGTCAGTGCCCCTGGGCACTCCATGGCTCATTGCTGTCAGTGCTGCTCACCTGCTGCTCACAGCTGTGCCCACTGGGGATGGGGCTCCACTGCAGCCCCACTCCAATCACCACAAACTGTGTGCCTACAGTTCTATAGAGCCTCTTGTAAAAGGGATCAAGCAACGAACAATAAACATTCATGAGTGAAATTGCTGAGAAATGGCTAAGTAACTTAGGCAGAGTATGAGGAGACAGTTTGAGGTGGAAAAGCCTCCTTTGGCTCAGTACTTTCTTCTTGGTAAGCCATCTGCAAGTGCCTGGTACTGGGTGCAACAACAGGCTAGGAAGGCAAGTCAGAATCAGGACACAAATCATTGGGAAAGAGGATGTAATACATTCTTTAAGACCAAGTATGTGTTGATATGGAGTAACATAGAAACCCATTTTCTGAAGTTGAAGCCTTTTGGGAATTTTATAGTTATTATTTTTTTAGAAAAGAAAAAAATATCTGAGTTAAGCCCCCTCAATTTATCTTGTTCTGTTCAAATACAGCAAAAGATTTATGTAAATTCGTTATTTTTCCCTAGGAGTGTCATCTGGCTTTGCTTTTTATTAAATATTAATACATTCATCTAGGGGAAAAATTAAATTCCTTCCTTGGCAAATGCTCCGGAAGTAGAAAGTTAAACTGGAGGAATTAGAGTCAGTATTGTCTTCTGGGGAATCTCATCAGAGCAGATCCTTTTCCTAGTCTAGTTTTCATTACATAAAAGCTTTTCTGTACTTTTCACAGCCACAGAAAGAAACAGAGGGAACAATGCAGGGAGTCCAGGCACTGACCATGGAATGGAGCTCACAGCTAATCCTCTCTGCACCGAGAGGAGGGGAGGAAGAAGGTCAAGATGCAGTTTTGTAGTCACTTGCTCTGTCATTTCAAATTGAGAGATAACCTGGAACTTCCTGCTTTGGAAAATGTGGAAAGATCAGATTACTCCCTGTCTTGCTTTCTCTCCCTCACACACATGCACCTCTTTCACAGCCAGCTGGCCATTTTCAATTAGTTCAGTGAGGTCTCCATGTGGATGATCTCCCTGCTTTGTCTGTCACATATCACCACAACAGTGCCTGCATTGCCACCATAATCTCCACAGCTCATGCCTGACCTTTCTCATTGTTCTGATGAGAGGGGCAGAAAAAAATAAAAAGGCAATAATAGATATATATTCTTGTGCCTTTCTTGCACACTGGATGCATTCTTTTCTATTCTCAAGTGCTTTTCACATTAGAAATTCTGTATTGTTGTGATCTACAAAAAAAATCCATTTTCGGCACTTGTGATGTGACTCTATTTCAGTTCCTCTTCCTGTTCAGCTCACAGATTGTGTCCCCTTTCTTTTTGCCATCTTTGCAACAAAAGGAACTCTCTGTGTTGTATCAAAGAAAGATCTTCCTAGGGAACCATTCAATTGACTTACTTAAAGGCTCAGGTTGTGAATGCTGCATGTAGAGGCCCTGCGAAATGTACTGACACTAATATTTTAAAAGTTTCCTCTCCCCTTCTCTCCCACTGGTTCTGATCAAGGAATCTGGACAATGTAAGGTCTTTGATATTTTGTCTCTTCTCCTTGTAAACAATTTATAGGGAACAGGGCTCAGGTGTGCAAACCTGCAGTAAGCATTGAACAAAAACAAGACACAAGCCTGAATTCTCCAATCACCAATATCTGGAGAGGACTGAAACAGAACCCAACTGCAACGAGAATTTTCTCTTACTTTGATTGCCAGGAAACACATGAGTTTTGGCCCTGTTCACCACTTCAGGCACTGAAGTATCCATCTTTGTTCCATTTTGCTTCCCCAACACGATAAAATTACTCTCACATTTGGTTCTCTGTTACTGGTGTAGAAATCAGATGGCTCATGAGGACTGAAAGAAGCACGGCTTTGGGCTCAACTCAAACTGCCATTTTTAGAGGGAACTGCAACTGCACTGATTCCCCTCCACTGGCAGTGGAACGTTCTCATCAGCAGTATGAATGTGCCCTGTCTGCTGAAGGTCTCGTTTTTGTAAGTCGATTTCCTTGGATGGTGGCTGGATGTGCTCTCCTGAGCTCTGGCTGCCAAGCCAACAGCCCTGGCCCTTGCCCCGACAGGAAACCCTGAGGCAGGCAAGGCAGTGCCCCTTCTCCTTCTCAAGTCACCACTGCACAGGGTCACCTGTGGCTGTAGTCAGCAACAAGTGAAATAAGACTTCCTCTTGCTCTAAAGAGAGTGCAGATGCTGTATCCAGGAATGTGAGTGTGTGTGTGTCTGTATTTTAATATCAAAAAGAAATTAAAATAATGATGCAAAACTAATTGAAAATTCGCTGCAGAAAAATTTGATTGTTCTGGGAAAACATCTCCCATTTTTAATCATGGTAATTAATTTCAAAGATTAAGAGGATTCATAGATGAAAATAAAGCATTAAGATTAGAAGAAGGATATGCACTTTACTGGGCATTTGGGTATTAATAGGATTTTTTTTTGTATTAATTTTAAAAGCGCAGATGATGAAGATATAAAAATAATACCTAATATTTTTATACTATAGTGCTTTTCATCTTCAAAGCATTTTGCAAACATGACCTCTGTTGCAGAAGACTTGAGAAGAAATGGATTTTACTTTATAAATGAAAATGTTTCAGTTGATTTCATATTAAACTGCAAAGAAAAGACATCTCTGCCATTCATGTCAAGTTACTGGTAAGTATTAAACTGGAGGCAGATGTACACCAAGGAAAGTTACTATTGAAAAAGAAAAACCTAGCTAATTGAAACTATAAAAATAAATGCTTGAAGAAAGGAAGATAAGTATTCACACATCTTCATGGGTCAGACAAGGTGAAATTCATTCCTGTTCACAAAGGTTTGAGTGGAATGCAATTGGTGCAGAGATCCTATCTGGCCTTTTGATTAATTTCACCTGAGTCTCCAAATAAAGGGAAGCACATTACCCACTGCACAGCTCATTGCAAAACTAAGCCATCTCCCTCCTTGGCTCCTCTCAGCCCAGCCATGAATGTGCCCAACCCAAACCATTTTTCTCTGTTAAAATGGGCACCACTTCAAGATCAGCTGAGCTGCTGCTCAGTGTGTCCTAATGCCACAGTTTGGTAACCTCCATTTAAGAAGGTCTGCCCCAAATATTTTCATTGCTGGCTATGACTTGTCATAAAGGCCACTGCCAAACTGCCTCTTGTGCTGTTCTCAAATCATCCTGCAGACATGTCCCCACCACACCTCAGCAACACTGGCCTCACCTTCCCATTTTGTTATCATGATGTAAGACCACAGATTTCTGATTTTTTGTGAATATAGCAATGCAGCCAAGATGTTGTCCTCAAACTGCCTCTTTCATTTGTTTGTGAGTTCCTTGATACCTAAACTCCTTCTTAACCCACAAGAGAGGTGCTGACCATGGTGTCGCTTTACTCATCATCTTTGACCTCAAAGTATTTCTTTCTCTATCCCAGCCTTGAGGTCATTCTGGAACTCCCCACTGGAGCAGCTCCTGTTGGTCACCCTGGAAAGATTGTGCTCAGGTTGAGAGTATCACTCCAGTACAATGACACAATCTATCTGTACCCTCCAAACACAGATTGCATGCCAAGCACCCTGTGATAACTACAAAGCTCTTGGGGACTCTGTCTGAGCAGTGCCCAAGCCCTGACCTCCATCAGGCACTGAGGTCCCTCAGAGCAGCACAGCTGACAGTGTCACACGCCATGCAGCCTCGGGGTCCTGCAGTGCCACCTGGTTCACAGCCACCAGTCCAGGAGAGCAGCTGTGAAAACAGCATCTTGCTAACTGTAGGAGCACCTCGCTTAAATAGCCAAGAGGAAAACAAAACACACCCGAGCCCTTTAACTGCTTCAGTTTCTAATGCACAAGGAAGAAAAGGGGAGAGAAAAGCAGCACCCTGATCTGCTTACTTACAGATATGGATACATTCAGCTTATTGCCTGAACTGGTCTCTACTTTCTAAAATCTCTCCTTATTAAAAACTCCAGCAAATTACCACTGAAGAGCTCTCATCCACACTGTGTTATCAGAAATGAGCAAAAGACTGATTCAGACCTGATGGAGAAGAAGTGCCTTGCAGCTCTGCCTGAGTGCACGAGTGGAAGGCAGGTTCAAACAGGCTGGAATAATTATAATGAGTTGTTTGCTGTTCTGCTTGGCTGGAAGGTGTTTGTTGTCATGCTTTTTTAATTACTAAGCCCTTCTGTAGCACAATTTTCTTTCACTTGATCATTACAGCCACCTATGACATTTAGAAAGAAATAATTTGTGTAAGATATGGTGACTACAGGAAGAGTTACTATCTAGTGAGTGGAATAATATGCCATGGAAAAAGAAAAATTCAAAAGGGGTTGCATCTATGAGACATGAATATAACCTTTATCTGGAACAGTTAAAGCCCTCAAGCACCTGAAAGTTAGCTACAGACACAATGAAGTAACTCTAATTTCATCAAATTTGCCATATGTAAAGACAGCACACAACCCAAACCAGGATTCCAACTACCTGCTGCTTTAAAAGATGGTGTAATAAATTGCTCTGAAAATGGTAACGTGCCAAACAAGCCAGAAGGGAGTACCTGAACTGGGAGACTGTGGAAAATGGAGATTTGGAACCATTTAAAAACATTTCACAATAAAACTTAAAAGCCACACTCCTACTATCTGAAAGTTTACTGACAAAAAAATTACTTGTCTTAACAGAAAAGTGAGAGCACCTAAAAGGCATAGGAGTATGCATCTACTTAAATCACATATACAGAGCCACTCAGAGGTAGTGTGGATTATAGATTATAGATATCTTGTACATACATACATTCCTGGACCAGAAAACCAGTAATAATAATAAATACGTAGTTCAGATTTATTTAAGAAAACTGCTAAGAGAAGGAAAATGACAAACTGTAGCAACAGTTTATGATGTTTACTACCCTCTTCTGTGATGCAAAGGAGTTTTTGAGGGTTTTGGTCTAATATTTCTGAAAGGTCTTAAGCTTGTCATGGGATGCTGACAAACATTTTCTGAGTATGTTAGGCTGGAGACTCGGGATGTTTGCTCTTGTGGGTGCTTCTGACTTCAGTCTTTGCTACAGCTTCCTGAGATTGAGGAGAACTGTAAGAATGATCAAATTGCTCTCCCTAGTTCTGTCTAGCCCAGCAAAAGGAGCCCTAACCCAAGTGCCAAGTGTTAACTCATTATTACAGGACAACACTGTCACAAATGGTCCTGGAAGAGCAGAATTGTTCGATGTACACATTTCCTAATGTTCAGGGCACAGAGTCAGGAACATCTTTCTAATCTAATATTAATGTTCCAGGATATTAAACAACAGCTATTTAAAGTTTAGCCTTTTCAAATCAATAAGAACTGATCACTTATACTCAAGAGTTTTAACTCTGAATAAGAAATGTACCCTAGAATGTGACAGTAAGTGCAGAGTATCAAGATGCAGGAGCAGAGCCAGGAGTGATGATTCAGCCTTGGCCACAGAACAGTGCCCAAATTCTGATGGCCTGGAGAGGGGTCACAAGTACCACCAGGGTCAGGGCAAATCCCCTGTTCTGTGAGAGACACAAGGGAGCAATGTTTCCTTCTTCAGAAAGCTCAGGCCTGACTTGATTTTTGTTGACAAGGGCAAGCTTTCTCTCTCTGCGTGTTATCTGTCTAATATTTACATATCTCAGCCCAGCTGATCCCAGAGGCACTGCAAGCACCAGAGGCCAATTCGTGCGAGCTGCAGAGCAGTCAAAGGTGATCATCCCCAGGGCTGAGACCCCCCTGCTTCCAGCCAGCCCCAGGGAGCCCGAGATGCCTGCCAGGGAGCAGGGACCTCACAGCACTTGAGTTGCCTTTCTCCTGCATAGATCCTTCAGCATTTACCATGGGTGAGCTCTTCAGACCCTCTGCTCAGCTACGTGCCTCCCTGGAAAACGTGAAAGCTTGATATCCTCATTCCCTCTGAAATCTGGCTGAGACAAACTTAAGCAATCAGGACAGATCTGCTTTTGGAAACAAGACAAAAATGGTGCAGGAACTAAATGAGAACATATCTTCTTTAGAGAAGGATTTTATTTCGTTGATGACATTTTTATTCTGGGACAACAGAAGAGGATAACCTAAATCTCACACTTCCATAATGATGTTTGCTATAGAGCCTGCAATGAGTCAGGATGGCATCTGCCATTACACTGAATGGGCTACAAACAAGCCTTGCTTTCCTTGTACATATTCCTTGTATAGGGAGAACAGGGAGAGAAACTGGCTTTTTATTAGACCCACTTATTGTGCTGAAAAACACCAAGCATGCCTTGTGGGGGAGAAGGTCAAAACCTTCTCTGCTCCTCCAGTCATATCAGCTAGGTCACCAAAAGTTAAGGCCTCCCCTTGCAATCCTTGTCATGGTTACAGGACCTCTAGAAGTCTGTTACAAATATCAATATCAGCATATTGGTATACCCTGTAAACCTGACATAGATTAAAAGGGAGGCAAGTCACAAGACTAAAGTGGGCTTAAAGCAAAAGCTATACCCACATCTGTTACAAAATGTGAAAAATGAGTTCACTGCATTCCAGCTAGAAAAAAATCTTAGCAGCACAGTGATTACATTATTTTACTTCTACAAACACAAAATAAATAGGCAGGTGAAGCTGCATTGAAAACTGAGTAACTGCAGAGCAAAGCTGTAAGAATCTTCAACATTAAACACAAAACCTGGTGAACGTTTAACCCCAGAAAACTCAGTCCCATCACAGTCTAAATTTTTGGGAGAAAAATAACTTTGAAATAATTGTATTTAAAGAAAAGGAAAATGTTTGGTTGGACCAAGTCACTCTAAAACTCTGCATCTGTCTGAGTGATCAGAGTGAGCCCCATCACTTTTTCATCATTCATTTCAGGTTATTTGCCCTCACTGGTCTACAAGCCCCATAAGGCACTGAGATGCAGATTTGCACAACCTGAGCATGGGCTTACAGCACAAAATATGATGCCAGCACAGGCAGAGAGACTACCAATAACCAAATCCCAATGTGCCAATGCACTTAAAAAATTCTGTCAGTCAGCGACAGTCAAAACATCTTAGAATAAAACATATGGAAAAAAGCAACTTGACATTTATAGATCAATAGATGTTTGTTTTCCAAAAGTTTTGGTCTTTTAATTTTTCATCCCAATTTGTGATTTAAACAAGTGTCTAAATATCAGAATTCCTCAAGGGAAACTCCATTTTTCAATCTTCTTCAATGAGACCAAACCTTTCTTCCTCATCCACAGAAAGCTATAGATATGTAGATGGGATCAGAATTCATTCTTGTTGCTCAGCTAGAAATCTCATTACAAACGCAGAAGACTTCACAGATTTCAGGGCAATTTCCAGACTTCTCCTTTCCAACAAAGCTTGAATCCAGTCCAGGTTAAAACTAGGTCTCAGATGCAGGAGGAGCAGAAGTTGCCATATTTCTTGGCTTTTTTTCCTCTTGCAAATGTCACTGCAGAGGAGCTGCTGCAGGAAGAGGAGTTGTTCACAGGCACTGCCCGGGTGCCAAGGTCCCCAGCACAATCTGGGTACTGCACTACAACCAAATCCATCCTGCTCTTTCTGCCTCCAGCTGGACTAAGGGCTGGTTTCCTCAGAAAACTTCATTTGTTAGAGGAAAACCTTCTACTTTAAAACCAGATTAGTTCTGCTTTACTGAACATCCAAAATTTATGATATTTAACTTGTTGAAATTTTATTGCCTTTAACCATCACATTATAAGCATGTGAAGTTTCAGCAAAACTAAGGGAAAACTGTTTATTCTAAGAAACGCTTGGGTTGGCAATCCAATAAACTCTCTAACAAATTGCAAATTTAAGCCATCATTGGACCACAACCAACTGTACAATTATCTCAGTGTGTACCTCAGCTTTTTATCAGTGCACAAAGCCCCTGTGACACACAGGTGAGACCAGCCATCTGAGGGACAGGACTGCAAGGCTGGTCCTCAAGAAATGAACCTTCATTAATGCAGTCCTCAATTGCTTTATTTTCCATTTCTGCCCTGCAGCACTACTATTATTATTATTATTATTATTATTATTATTATTATTATTATTAATTGATGTTTGCTTGTTGTAACAAGCAAACAAACAGCCTGGAACAGCCCCTGTTCCCAAGGAGCAGGAGCAAACAGATGAGGGGGGAGAGAAAAGCAAGGAGAGAAGATACGTTTTACCAGTCCTGACGTGGGGGACTGACTTGGTGGATCCCTTGACCTTGACACTGGTGTTTTCTTGGCTCTGCAGACAGACTATTCCCTGATAAAGACAGAGCTGAATCATTCACTCACTGCTCTGTGATCTTCATGGTTAGGGAACAGAGTGCTTGAAGTGCCATGACTTTTGTGGCTGCCAATTCACCATCATGACTTGCTAAGGGCAAGGTGCTGTAGAAGACATCTTGGAATTTTTCTCCAGCTCATGTTAACATGCTCAAAAGTTTAGGGAGTGTGCAGTGTCATCTTGTTTTCTTCTCAACCATCTCTTAAAGAACTTCAGTTTCTTGTTGGGAAAAAGTTCTAATTCTTATGGTTTCAGAAAATGATGTAGTTGCCCTGCATATACCGTGCAATGTATGGTAAGAGATGAGAACAAACCCACAATTAACTAAATCTTTCTATATACAAAATTAATTTAAGCATTGACTGGAAACAATTATTTGCTCTAGCCTGCAAAGGGATCTGGATGAACTGCTTCTTATGTTTAACACCTTCCAGAGCTGTGCTCAGACATTCTTCATACCATATGTACAGTGAACATAAAAGACCTTCGCTATCTTCCACCAGCTTTACACTAGATAAAACCCATTGGCTTTAATGAAGATGCACCTTTTTTTATATCTGTGTAAGTAAAAAGAGAACCAGATCCTCTCAGTGAAAATGTCAGGTTGCTAATGGTGTTCATTTTTATTTAGAAATAATGAGGAGACACACCTGGCACAGAATTTCCCTGGCATAAGGAATATTGCATAACAATGAGATGTATTCCATCACCTTACATAGCAGATACACAAAGGGATGTCCATAAGGAATCCAATCTCCTTTAGATGTCTGTCCTGGGATGAGATAAGTCTTCACTGGAAATATTTCTCCCTGGCTCTATTGATGGTAAAGGAAATCTTTATTAGTAGATGAGGATAGAAGACTAAATTGACATCAATCCCATCACTGCGTTTGTTAAGGACCTGCAAAGCTGCAAACGTTCAGCTCCATTATGAGACAGTGTTTCATTCAACATTCATAGTGAGCCCAGTCAGGGAGCCTGCATAGCCTTCCAGCTAAGGAGACAAAGAAGAACCCTCTGTTCTTCTCTTCTCTGTCAGAAACATTCTCTAGAGACCCAGCACCCATAGCTTTGTGAGCAATTTTTTCATTAAAAATGAAAAATAAATCAGAATATTCCTTTGGTTGGTCCCAGACATTGTTTTTCTTCACAAGCTGTCTAGTGAAGTACAATATTTTGTTTACCAATGAATAATTTGTTTCATGTTATTTGTTTTATTTTTATTAGGTTTTGAGTTAAACACAGTCAGGGTTGTTTTCATCAAATTGAAAATTTGATGCCTTCTGTGCATAACAAAACAAACTTTTTTGTTCCTCTTTTCCCAAAAACAATCCTCAACCAAATAGAAATAATTTGGTTTACATGAAGCTTCAGTTTTCAACAAGAAAATTATTCATCCAAAGAGACTCAAAACATGAGGATCATTAACTAATTACAGCTTGTGATATCCCCAGTAAAGTGGTAAAAGGGCACTTTCCACTTATTAAATTCTGGCCAGGATGAAATCAATGTACTTGCAAAGGCTGATGAAGCATGAGGTCTTTTGAATGTGACCCTAAGTGACATATTCAGAGGCATCAATTTTCTGAAAAGAGTGGATGCTTTCTTTTTACCTTAATTAAGACCACTGTGTATTGCCTAATGTGTTTAATAGTGCTGCACTCTTGTGACATATGGTGAGAAAAGGGCTCTGAGTTCACAGAGATTGTGCAGCTTCATGTCACTGGCAGCAGCTACTCATTTGTCCACCAAATATTCTATGATGTCCTTAAAGACACCTGGTCTGTCTTGGCTGTGTCTGACATGCAGGGACAAAGTGGTCCAGAAGAAGAGAAAAGATACTTTCAGCTTGGAAATCGATGTGAGTGGTATTTTTCACATCAGAAGCAGCCCATGAGAAGGGCCTTTCATCATAAGGGAAAGTGGTTATCAGAAGAAAAGGGTCATGTAGTGCCACCACTGATCACCCCCAGCTTACAGAAATGTGCAGCCTCACAGGGAACCTTTTTGCTGTTGAGGGGTAAGGCAACACACAAGCCACATTTCCAGGAAGATATAAATCATAAATCACAAATAGGTGTCTAGTCTGTGGTTCTTTAGGCATCAGTATCCTCTCCTTCACACTGAGCAGGTTCTCATGTTTCTAAATTCTGACCAAATCTTAAAAGTCTTTAGGTTGGATCCCCTAAACCTCTGTGAGCTCATCTGTTGTCTAAATCTACCAGTTCTTACCACTCACTAGGAAGTTTGCTTCTAGAGTCAGGAAACCAAGACCTTAAATCAAATTTCTCTGAGCTGACTTTTTGTACGTTCCCTCTGTTATATGCTTGAATAATTCTGAGCAAAACATTTATTGCTGAGGTCTGCACCATATAACTTGACCATTGAAGTGGTGATGCAGAAGACAGAGGAAAAGATATACTGGGTTAATGAACCGTGCCCACATCTATGCTTTCTGCAAAAAAACCCTTTCAAGTGTAAATTATTGAGGTTTCCTTTGTGTCATTCTATTTGTCAGAAGACCTCAGTCCTTCCAAATGTTTCACCACTGGGGTTTGATGGTATAATGATGTCACAGGGAAAGCGCAAGATTTCAGAGGTTCTGAACATTAGCAGATGTTCTTCCATTTTCCCTCAAAAATTTCTATGCCCAAGAACATCTCTTCTGACTTCTGTCCTGAATTAGAGATCAACATTTAATGAAAAAAATATAGACTAAGCAATATTATATGCAGAGACAGTTCTATCCAGCCTGTCATGATCTTCACACGTTAAATTTATCCTAAAACCTGTTTTCCAACTGACTGATTTGTACTCTAGCTGCTTATAAGATTGATAAGCAAAACCAAATTATTTTGTATATTATATTGGTCAACTATTTGTATTTCTGGTAATGATTGTTTTCTTTTTGTTTTTCTCCATGTACATGATCAAGACTATCAGAGAGATAGCTTGGGGGTAGAAGAGGCATATCTTCATAAGTATTTTTAGCTCCAGCAGAAATATATGACATTGTGTTGAATATTTTTCATTTATTTATTGAGAAATCAGAAGGCATTGCCAGCCAGATGCTTTCCATTATGATCTGTGCTGCAAACACTTGAGTTTGCCAGCCTGAGAATTAGATCCTGCTACGTGAAGAATCCTACTAAGAAGTACAATAGTTTGTCCTGACACAATGAACTTCTTTCAAGAACTGAATGTAAAAAGGTGTTTTGTCAAAGAAGTATGCTGCAGTCATAAAACTGGAGAAGGACACAAATAGTTCTGTGAAGTGTTTTACTGAATACAAGGTTGGATACTGAATACTTGGTTTGGATGAGAGGCTCAACAGTGGGAAAGGAAAGCATGTGTTATTGGTACCTCAAAAAAATTGCTGTATGGGAGACAGGGAGCAATTCTGACTTTACCTACATCTCATTTCACTGCCCGAGCTGGAGAAGCAGGGGAAAAAGTCATAAATATTTTCCCAGTTGTCTGGTGTTTCAAAGAATTATTTGGGCACAAACTAGTCTCCATACAAGATTACCCACTCCCTGACAGCTCCACTACTCCTGCCAGTGAGAACGCCAATGGAGTTGGTGATTTTGCGGCACATCCATGTTAGTGTCTGTATGATAATACCAGACACATTTCTCTGCCAGCAGCTAATGGGTTTTTCAGTCATCACCATTCACATAGGTCAGTCAAACAACATTGAACCAGATGCTCAGTGCTTTTTATTGCATTGCCACTCTCAAAGCCATCTAGGCTTGACTGTTTGCCAATTTTTCTTTTAATAAAAAATCTCTTTCTTTCTGTTTGTGCCGATCCATCACAGAAAAGAATATTATTTACAGTATACACTGGCTACTGGCTATGGCCAAAAATGTTGCTTAACAACAGGAGGAAAAGATCTGCCACTCTGTAGAAAGAGATACATCTAATGCCAGCCATATAATTACTGCTCTTTCCACCTCCAGTAAAATTTATAGGCAGTACTGTCATTTAGGGTTTCATGAGGATGGACTTTCATGCTTTATGGTGAGTACATTAATAGCTTCTAACTACTGAAATTTCTAATCATCTATATTGAAAAAAGAAATTTATTACCACACTATTACAGCAATTTTAATGTTCTACAAGCATATTATTTGCACATTTGAGTATAAGTCATCAGTAAGTCCTTTCTAAGAAGATTACTTTAATGTAATCATGGTGTAACATGGTGATTCTGCAGACTGTGGGTGAACATCAGCCCTCTGGTAACAACCAGGAAAACTCCTGGAGGAGGGAGGCTCTGGTGATGTTTTTGTCATGGAATCTGTTTTGGTTAATTTAGCAAGGATTGATCTGGTGATACTTGGATTAGGGTCACCAGGGAGCTACAGATTAAACCAATGGTTTACAGGCAATGAAGGAGGATTATGACTTCTGCAGAACGAAAAGCAAAAGGTTACATGTGGAGCCTGGCCTTTCCAGACAAAGTGTATGACATTTATTCACAAAGGTAGTTTGGAGGAGGGAAAATGATCTTGTCATTCTTGTTTACTGCAAAACTTCACCTGAACTGAGACATTTAGGAGCCTAATGTTGTTCTCAACAATGGCAGGAGAGCTGTGAGGTCTCCAGTCCAAACCACTGCAGAGGATGGGGCCAGCTCAGCACTGGCTGCTCAGGGCTATGTCTAGTCAAGGTTTGAGTATCTCTGAGCACAGAGAACTCACAGCTTCCTTGGACCCTTGCTCCCATGTTTGACCACTATCACTGGGGGTAAAAAATCTGAGTATCTCTCTCTCTGTAACTTCTATTCCCAGTCTCTTCTCTCACTGCTGAGAAGAGTCTGTCTCTGCCTTCCCTATTCCTGTCAGATAGCTAAAGCCAGTAGTGAGGTCTTGCCCAAGAGTGAGTTTCTCCCTGAGTTTGGCCTGGGAAATGCTGTTTCCCTACTATTTGCAGGAAGCATATGGGGGTCCATAGGAGACTTGAGGAGAGCCATTTCTTTGGTTATCACCTCGACTACTCTTCCCAAGCTGGGTAGGAAATCAGGTTGCAGTTGCCACAGCCTCCTTCCTTCAGGTGCATGAACATGAGCAGATGAAAAACCCTGAGGTTCCTGCTTTTGTTCTTCCTTTCCTTCGAGTAAATGCCACTGTTGCCACAGGCTCTTAGCTGGGTAATAATTAGTATTGATTTAATGATTTAGAAGGTTGATTAATTGTTTTATTATACTATCTTATAGTATATTTTATTATACTTATATACAGTATATTACAGTAGTAAGAGCTCTCACTAACTTTTAACTAACAACTAACTAATCAGAAAACTCGTGACTTTTTTTGTTGAGAGCTTGATACAGCTGTGGATCCAATACATTAGTAACACTATGACTAGAATCTAATTAAGTAATTACTTTGGGTAAATAATCTT
The DNA here is from genome assembly GCA_013399945.1 of Ploceus nigricollis. Classification (NCBI taxonomy): domain Eukaryota; kingdom Metazoa; phylum Chordata; class Aves; order Passeriformes; family Ploceidae; genus Ploceus; species Ploceus nigricollis. Next base: position 1,761,753 of record VXBC01007728.1, on the reverse strand, counting down.
TAGAACACATTCTACATGAGTATAACAATGAGTAGAGATAATAATTGTTCTGATTCTCTTCTCTGCTTCTCTCAGGAAAAAAATCTGAGAAAGTCTGTGCCTGCCCTCTGTGGCCAGAGAGCTGTTGCCACATGCCACCTCTCTGCAAAAACAACACACTGAGCCTCAGCAGTAATAGATTTCCAGGTGAGATGTCTACATTGGCTGCTGTGCAGCACCCTGCCACTGCTGGCATCCAATTATACACTTGGGCACTTTCATCTGCAGCTGGAGGCATCTCTGTCACTTCACACAGCTTTAAGGGTTTTTTGTGACACACTCAGAAAATGCTGCAGCAGGACCAGGGTCCCTCAGCACGAGTAGAGGAATGTGGAGAAGGACAAGCACTCAGGGCTGGTGGATCCCCTGCACATCCCCTCCTCTCCTCCTCACTCCACCAAGCCCTGCCATCAGATGCTGTGGCCTGTGGCTGGATGGGAGCAGAGAAGTTGACAGATGCCACCACAACCAGGATCCCCAAGAACTTTCCCTCCTCCCCACCAGCACTTTCCAATCCTGTGTGCCTCCAGCTGCAGCAGAGGCACGCTGTACTGGGACACTGTTCAAACCACCAGGTCTCTTTGCAATTGACTATCTCTCCAAGTTCCCTTTTGATTATCTGTCTGAAAACAAAACTCTGTAGCTAAGCATTACTTGTTTTTTATGTCACTGCTGCTGCTGTGTCAGGGCAGTGGTATTAATTCTGGACATTTCATCAAAAAAATTTCCTTTTGTGTTTCCTTCTTGCAGCCTCAAATCAAGTAAAACAAATAATGAAACTATCAGGACTGAAGAAAGGAACAAAGTATTAGGCTTTTTATTACTTACAAAATTTATTTCAGTGCTGTTTCAGCTTGCTCCCATCCTTGCCAAAAGGCAAACTTGTGGATATATTTTATGGAAACAAATTATTGGGTGTCTGTGGCCACATCACAGTGTTGCATAGCATAGGGCCTTAAAGGTCTACAGCACCTTTACAGGCATTTCAAAAGTACAAATAAGGAACAGAAGGATTTTTACACAGTGCGGATTTTATGTACAACACTGTCATTTCTAAATGTATGCTCACCATGCACTTGCAGCTCGGTACACCTGGTGAATTTGTCAAAATTGCAAAAGATGCCAGGAAAAGGCCATTTGCAGCCCATCTCTATTTCAGTGATATTTGTGATAGTTTCACAGCCACAATTTTGCTGTGAGTTGTAGATTTTTGGGGTTTCTTTCATTTGGGAGGTGTTAGACAACAGTTTCTTTATAATTTTATTGCTTGTGGAGAGCAGAAATCAAAAAAAAAATCTTGAAAAATAGAATTTTCCTATTCCCTTGAGCAATAATTGATTTTTTCACTTCACTAAAATGCTTAAGGCTTTACCTCTTTATCTGAAATTACTCTGGGAAATCATTTCCAAAATTAGCCTGGGATGGGAAAGCCAGGTTTTCTGCAATCTCAAGCACATCTTGTGCTCCCCTTAACTGTCATTTGAAGCAAAGTCTGAGCCAACACTTGCTGTCTGCTAATAGAGTTACTCCATGTAAGCACTGTTTATTTGCCTAGACATCTGGATTACCAGAAGATGGGGTTTGAATTTGGACTGACAGAACATACATGTGCACACACACTAAATTTTTCAATGTCCTAACGTATATAGTGGAGTCTAAAAAATGAAAAATATCAGACCTAAAATTCTTACATTACTCCTGAATTAGGGTTGAGTGGATTTTTATTGTCTGGGAACTTGCAATATTGCAAATGGAATAACCAGGGGAAAAAAAAGAAAAAAAAATCTCTTTAAAAGAAAGATATAAGTGGAAGCTGAAACAAAAATATTCATCTTTATTCAGAACCTGCCCATTTCCACTTCCACACAGTAAACTTGCTTTTAAGGCAGTAACGTGCAGAAAAATACATGCAAATTTCTGAAAGATTGAATGCAGTGTTTCATTGTGTTGGCTACAGCCAAAATAGCATGATTGGACTGACCTTTAGAGCAGACTCACATCAGCACCAACATCAAATAGAAACTTTTTTGTCTTGTGCAGGATGTTTAAGGACAATCCATTTCCCCTACCCAAACATATTGATTCCTTCTTCTTTCCCAGTGAACAAACAAATGTCCTCTGTCTCTGCAGAACACACATTAACCTTTCTCTTCTGTGTGTGAATGAACACAAATATAAGCATAAACATCCATTTCAATATGTATATTGTCTGCAATATGTGTATATGGGGATGTCTGTGTCTGTGTGTGAGTGTGTGTAATGTTTGCATTAGTAAGATTCCATGTCACCAAAAGAAAGTGTCTGACCCTGTGAGAAATCACAGAACTGAGTATCTCTTGAATGGTACCATTTTATCTGTGGTACAAATCATGGTAGTACCCTGAGCCAGCGGCAGAAGGGGGAGCCTCGTGGGCAGAGGAACTTCACAATTTGCTTTGCCTGTCCACCCCAACAGGCCACTGCCTTCTCCAGAGAGATGGTCAGGAGAGGGGTCATCCCAGGTCCTTTGTGACATAAGCCAGGGGTGGCTGCCACCTCCCAGGAAAATCTCCCTGGAGGAAGAACTGTGATGACAAACCAGCAGCCACAGCCAGAGCAGCTTTTCCTGCCCGTCCCAGCCAGGGCAATCAGAGAAGTGTTTGGATCTGCAGCTCACATCGTTGTGCCACCTTGGCTTGGCCAAGGGGTCCTGGCATCCACAGAGAGAAGAATGAAACTAAACCCACCCCATGCAAACCACAGCACAGTGCTGCTCTCTGCCTGATGGTTAATTCTAAGATTGCTAATTAACATCTCCTTATTAACAGAGCCAGGCAAGAGGTCCCAGCAAAACGTAATTTGAAGACTTGAGGTAAAGGGAGAAGGGATGCAGTTTTATTGCTTTGAAAATTGTACTTTAGAGGAATTAAACATTGGAAAATGTCAAGAGCTCAAAATGAAGTGTTTGAAATTATCTTTTTAGGTATTTATTTACGGCTTATTGGTACAACGGAAAAAAAAAGCACATCAAGAGTTTGATTTTTTCCATTCTGTGTTATAAGAGGGAAAATTTTCTCATCTCACAAATTCTCCAAGGGTGAAATAACACTTTTTTCTAAGGTTTGTCTGAGCAAGGGTCATTGCTGATTTCCCATGTTAGTTTCCATGGATTCTTCACATTAATATATCTCACATCTATCCACTGCTATGCATAGCAAATTCTTGAGAGTACAGGGTGCCTTAGAGCTCTCTGTGTATGCACAGTGATAATGCATCAGTCAGCACAGAGTAAGGCTTTGCAAATTGAGACAAGATATTGACACCTTAGTATAAGGAATTAATTATTTTATTCTAGACCAGACTTACAAGCTTTGATCTCACTTTCAGTGGATGATCAAAGCTGGACATCCACTCCACCTTTGGCAGCCAGACCAAATCTATGTAACACAGAGTGTGTCAAGTGTCCACCAAAGTCCTGAGGCCCCAAAGAAGAGCCAAATTCTTCGTCACAGGACAACTATGCTGTGTGGAACCAGGTCCCCCTCACTCCCCCTTCTGAGCCTGGGAGTCTTTAAAAATTTGAGGAGTCTCATCCAAAAACTGGAAGCTGTAAATTTTGTCATACAAGCAGAGCAGAGTAAGTAAAGGATGGTTTCAATGTCTAAGGGGTGTTTGTAGTGATGGAGTAGGGACCTCTTCAATCAATCAGTTCCTCAAAGTACACAGAACAGATAATTTTTCCACCACTATTATTATCCTCTTTATAAGCACAAAATTTCCACAAGTTTGTGCCTCAAAAGCTGCTTGCCATCACATATTCAGATATCTTCTCAGCTGCAGCAAGACTACTGGCAACCTCTCTTCCAGGGGCGCCCCATCACAGCACTGAAAAGATTCTGTATAATTGGAAAATTAGTCAAGCACAAACAGGTGTCAGTGGGTGATGGTACAGGGAGATACAGTCCTCTTATCTCACTGTTTGCAAACCCGTCCTGGCTTTCAACAAAGGATTTACCAGTCTCAATGGTAAAGGAAAAAATAGCTTTGAAACATGTCTGAACAACAGCATGCAGGGGGCTCTGGTAGTGAGCTGGGCTGAATCTACCAGCTGTTCATACTATTGAACTCTCCAAGCTAATTCAATGCAAAGCCCTGCTACATCTTAAAAAGCAAGTACCCATTAAGAGAGCTGATGGGGAAAAATTAATTTACCACCTAACATTGCACTAACTCTAACCTTGCTAGCAGTGGACTTTACTATGATTTATGGTCAGTCATTTGAACTCTCATTCCTCCAGACTTAGAGCTATGATAAAAAAAAAAAAGGTAGATTTTGAGTGGGCAGTAATTTAAACATTTAACCATTTCACCCAGTCTTAACATTAATGGTATTTGTCTTGGATTTGTCATGGGAGTGTTACAAACTCGAAAACATGGTCCACGCTTTCCTTCCTTTCACTACAGGAAACAAGCTGCTGCCTCCAGTCTGTACCAAAGGCAGGCCATCTCCTGACCTGTTCCTTGTAGTGGCTTCCTATCACACCTTTCTTAGAAATCAGGTTCAAAACTTCCAGACAGTGCATATGCTGCTATCTGACCTGTCTGTTGGCAGGTGCAGAAAGAATTACTCTGGCATGCCAGAGGCTGAGCTGCAGCAAGTGTCATCAAGATTGATGGCTTCATCATGGCAAGCTGGACAAATCAATCAGAGTCCTTGAAGGCAGTGAGAAAGAGCAGACCCCATTACCCATCCAACCCATCTGTCACCATGGTCTCCAGACACTGCTCAGCACTGGCTGAGGATGGACTCCACACCTCACTGCTGCCCTCAGCTCCTGAGACACTTTGCAATTGCCACTGACCCTGCACGATTACCTGTGCCAGGTACTTTCCATGGCTCACTGGGAACATCCCAGCCAGCAATATGTGTGACCAGCTGAATTGCCCCCACTGCAATTAGACTTTCCAGGAAACCTCTGCTTTGATTCAGATAGCTCTCAGTGTGTGCCATCTACTTTCCTTTCACTGGAAATCAGCCAGAGAAGCATATTTCTGCTAGCACTTAAAGGATGAAAGACCTTATGTTAGCTGAGCAAGTGTTAAGGGACAATAAAATGGGGGGGGAAAGAAAGGAAGCAGACACTGGTAAAACTTTTTAGTGCAAGATTAGACAGGGCTTATCTGACCTGCCAGAGAGACTAAGAAGGAGGCAGGCTATAAAGCAAAGTCAATGTATTGTCTCTTCTCCATTCCTCTAGTATTCTGCCTGTGTTGATGTGAGATTCTCCAGGCAAGCAAAGAACCCCCCACCTCCACAGGGCACTGTGTCCTTGAAAAAAATGCGAGTGTGCAGGTGTATGATTCATTCCTTTGGTTAGGCATAGACTGAAGAACTCTTTTGCTCTTCAAAGCAGCCCACTCCACAGAGAGACATCTGGTAAATCCTACATGAGTTAATCTCCTGCCACAGTCTCAAAAATGCACACAAATGAAACCAGGTTCCTCCTGCTGGCAGCTTCTCTGCATGGGAGGAAATGAGGAGCCTTGTCCTTGAAAGGTGATTACTCCACGGGATGTGGAATGGAGCTCCCTGTAGGACAGGGTCTCCCCCCATGTTGAGAGCTGATGCAGTGACTGTGAATGAGCCTTTTAATGATGGACAAAATAAATCTGCTCTGGTGTATTTGTACCTGATGGAAATTGCAGAAATCTGGGCCAAAGCAAGGATGCTTGCTGGAGGTAGAAGGTGATCCAAAAAGTTGCTGTCCTTTTGCTCCACCCTCTGCCAGAGACCTTTGGAGGAGTTGGAGCTCCACATTATCCCCTCTGCCTGCTCTCAGCTGCTCTCTGGTGTTTTCTCCCAGGGAAAACACAACCCCACATGCCCAGTGTGATGCTGTTAATACACCTGTGGCTCTGTGTTTCACCTCCTTAAAGAAAAATTAAAATAATAATATCACAGCACATCCTGAATATCTTGCAGTTAAGTATCAACAGACCCGGGCCTGTCACTGCAGAAGTGACAGTAGACACTTAAAGGCACTTCAGTTTCTACCCACAAGGTGCCAGCCTCTGTCATGACCTATCAAAATATCTTTGGAGATCTAAGCTTTCTGTGGGAGCTTCCTGCTTATGATTTAACAGGGGACACATCTAATCCTATGGGATGTCCCAGGGCAAATTCACAGCAATTCAACATTTTAACAGATTGAACAGATTAAGACATTTTCCTGCCATTCACATCTCAAACTTGGTACAGTGGGATGTACAACTTTGCTAAAGGATGCTGAAAGTCAGATGTGTAGAGAAGTTTGGGCACTATGCTCTGACATAGACCATCATTTATACACATGAGGCTTTTTCCACAGAGGGAGAGGGGCCTGAATTCAGCCACTTCTTGCAGCAAGAAAGAAGACTGGATCTTGTGGGTTGCTCCATACAGGTCAGGGTTAAACTGATGGCACTGATGAAATGTAAATGGAAGCTATTACGTAAAAAGAATTGCATAATGTTCCCAGATGTTTTCAATTTTCTGAGTACTTCTAAAAATAAAATGAACTTTTAATACTTAATCAACAGAGTTATTCATTCTCTTTTACCCAAGATGAAATTTCCCATGAATTTTTTATGGATACACGTTAGTTATTATTGCCTTTGGTTTCCTGGTTCAGACACAGTTCTGCCCTCTGTTCCACTGATTGTACAAATTATCCCCCACTGCATAGACTGGGTACACTCCTAAGTCCTTGAAAGCTCTTCAATTGATTTGGTTTATCTAGACTTATTTCAGGAGAGGAAGATTTTCAAGGAATGTATTAGCTATAACAGCTCACTCCTTAGCAGAATCTGGTCACAGACCCATGTAATCCCCTACCCTGGACTGGCACCCATCTCCTACAGAGCCTGGGGCAGCCTGGCAGGATGGGCAGGGTGGGATGTGGCTTTTTGTGGATGCCTGTCTACTGCTTATTTCTTTTCATATCGTCCTGCACTTGTAGATGCTGGTGGTAAGGATGCTTCAAGCATGGTGAGACGAAGACTTAATCTGATGGTGCCAGACTGGATTTCTCTTTACAATTTCTCTATGCATCCAGTACTAATAAAAACATCCACTGCAGGGAGAGGAAGCCTTTAGGCACAGTAAATCAGTGGGATTTTTTTTTTTTTTTTTCACTCTGGACTTAAATGACTCTGTGATTTTTATTCCAATGTTTATTGCATAGCATTCTACAACACATGTCCTTAAAGAGGAGAATGTGTTTTCTTGATATATCAGAGATGAAATCCCCACTGATTTGTGCCTGAGGTCCTTGTGCAAATGCACAGGATGCATCTTGGAGAACAGATTATTCAAAAGGAAAAGGAGCACAGAGAAAGCTTGAGCGGCCACTGAGAGGCTGATGGGATTGTCTGAACAAATCTGAATTCTTGCATGACCACCTCCTGAAAGCAGAGTGCTGCAAACAACAAGCACAGAAAATGACCAGGGCGATATTGAGCTGTCAGCCAGAGACAACAGAGAGGACACTCAAGTGGCATGTCAGATCCATGTAAAAATAAAAGCCTGCAGCTTCCAAATGTTTCTGTGAGTGCTTTAGCTTGTCAGGCCACCTCCCATCTCTAAGGAAATCATAAACCATCAGCAGGGAGGACATCACATCAGGGACAGGTGAAAAGCAGGAAGGAACAGGATTGGTATCGGTCCAAGCACAGCTACTGCTTGGCCCAGGATCAGCAGCAGCCTCTGCTCAGCACGTGCCACAGATAAAGCAGAGATTGCCCAACAGCACCACGCAGCCACAATTGCAAAGTTGAAAGGCAATAGCCCATTATGTTGTTTTCAGCAGCGCTGCTCTACACTCAAACAGTGTTTAGCAAAGTGCCCTGTACATCTTTTTCTGCCAGCACTGGGAATCCATTTAGAACAAGCCACTGAGCTTTATTTTATTTTAGTTAATTTTTTTTTCCAAATGCATTAAGATAAATATGTATATTAGCAGTCGCTAGGGCAAACAGAAAATATTCATTTGCATTTATCACAAGCAGTTAGAACCCTACTACACTTTACCTCTCATAGAAGGAATTTCCTCTGTGATGAATTAATCTTTATAAGCTAGTTCTTATTTCCTTCATTTCTTTGCAGAGACCGCAGCTTTTTAAAAAAAAGGCGTGAAAGGAATGTTAATTTTTTTGTTCTTTGAATTGTATTTTCTGCTAACCACTATTTATAAAAGGGATGATTGAAACTCAGCTAAAGTACTACCACTCAGAAACCTAAAAAGAGCAGAAGATTTACTTCTGCCTTCAGCCCTAAATATTTCCACTGAATTTCCAGGAGCCCTTGAAGGGGAAACATTTTTGTAATGGCCCAGTGCAGTCACCAGGAGCTGTTACATTCTGAAATAGCAACATGCTCCCCACAGATTATTCAATTTGGTCTCAGTTCATGGAAACCACCAAACAGATTGATTTGATTCATCAAGCTCATTATAAAGAGTTGTGGGAAGAACAGGAGAGTGAGGGCAGGGTCCAGGAGGCTTCAGTGGGGTGTGCAGCTGTATTAACAAATATTGTTGATGTGCTGCAAGAACTGCAGTCACCAAACACCATCCCAAAAGTGCACTGAACCCCACAACCTCCCTCCTTTCTCTTATCCTCTGCCCATTATCACATAGAGAGTTTTTAGTTTCCAAACCTTTACACTTTTTCACTTTTCTTTTTAGAGGAGTTCCTCTGTCTCCCTCCTATTGTCCCTGCCACCATTCTGCCAGTGCCAAGGCCACCTGGATAAGCTGCAGAGACCCCTGGGGACAGCACAAGGCCAGACCATTCCATGACTCTGTGACTCTGGGACAATGCAGCTTGACCCTTTGGAGGGCACCGAGTCAGTAGCGGAAGAGCTCTGACTTCCACACCTCTGCTGCCTATCAGTTGAAAAGTCCATGGTATGAAAAGCCAATTAATTGATATTATTTAAAGACTGCTTTTCAGAGGAGTCCTTTGTTGGAGGGACTGAATCTCAACTCTGTGCTAAATTATGCACAGGAGTTAAGGGAGGTGAGAGTAAGAAATCCACTGGGTAATCATAATCACTGTGCAATTAGGTTTGATAACATAATAGAAGGTTACTTTCCTAGGGGTAATGCAGAGAGGGTGAACTTTAAAAGGCCAGATTTTAAAACTATGAAAAAAATTATTAACAGAAGGCTCAAGGGCATAGTGAAACTCTTTAACAACTTAGAACAAATTTGTTCCTGGAGTAACTCCTCTAGCAGCCCCAGGAGTTGTACCAAGGGTGAGTTTGGCTAATGTAATCAGTCTGGAGGCTATTTAAGAATCTGTGCTAGAGAGGCAGATGGTGGTTGGACCTTTGATCTGAAAATAAGAACAGGAAGAATGAAATTTGCTCGGCTGAGCAGGGTTTATTGAAAATACACATTCTTTTAAAAATTAAAAAGAGATCTGACTAAAGAGAAGAAGAGAGAGTAGAGTAAATGCACACAAGCTACAAAGGAAAGGGACATAGAGATATAGGTCTATAAAAAAAAAATCAAGGTATTTCTGATGCAGTAGAGAAGAAGAAAATTAAACCCCCAACCAGGCATATAATGAGTGAAACTTAGAAAGCGCTGTTGTTATGTGACAGCTTTATTGTACCTAATTAACTCAAATATATGTATCTGCTGGAAGACACCACTCTCCATGGTTACTTGCTGTCAGATGTGCTAAAGCAGGCATTTCTTCTGCACAGCCCTCTATCTTTGTGGGGAGAGGGGGAGGCTGAAAATCAGAGGATGCTGAAGCAGGAATAAAACCTTGGCCTGAGTTATTTGTATGGATGTAACTAAAGAGATTCCCTGTCTCTGCCACTTTCTGTGGGAAATTAGAGAGTGACTTCAGCAGTGATTTACTTTTACACTGTGGAAGGTGAACAGGACCTGAGGAAGGAGTTATGTGGTGGGGAGCTCATTGGGGCAGTAAATCACCCAGGATAGCTGGTTCCCAGCCCAGGCCATAGAGAAAACACACCACACAATAGTGAACCTGTCAAATAAGGTGCCCTGCTCGCCTTACAGGGTGAAATCCCCCTTGAAAACAAATGGAAGGATTCAGTGATGGTCTATACTGTGCAACAGCAGCACAGCAGCAAGGGAAAACTCACTGGGAGCTGCTGCAGGAGCAGAACCCTTCAGTGCCCATGGAAATGCTGCCATCCAGGCCGTGCTCCCAGCACAGCCAGTGCCAGTCCCTGGGCTGGCTCACACCCCAAGAGTGGCAGACACACCCTGAGAGGATACCCCACGCCTTGCAGCCACCATCCAGCTGGTGCCACACAGGACACAAGCAACTCAGCACGGACAAAACCAGAAAGTTTATTTACATTCTTTGTTAATTTTTTTTTCAAGGTTCCAAAAATGTCACCATTCTTTCCTTTCATGTTTGTGCAACCTTAAGCACAACAGGCCCTTGACCCCAGCTGTACCCCATAATGTCACCATAATGAAGGCAAATAAATGACAATAGGGAGAAAACCCACTTCAGTCACCATAAGGAAATATTGTTCCTTCAAAGCAATTCCTCACCTGAAAAGTTAATGAAATAGTACATAAAGGTGACCTGGTAGATATAATTTACTTGGCTTTTCAAAATGCTTTTGATAAGGTCCCTCATAAAAGAATATTAATGATAATGAAAATGATCTTACATTTATGGTCATACCTTTCATTCAGATGAATCCCAAAGTGCTTTACAAAGTTTGTACTAACTGGTTGTACAAATCATGCATCATATATATCCCCAAAGCGTTGTTAGACCTGGGAAAAGGCATGACAGATATTTAATTGCCTAGCATGCTGCTATTCAATATTTTAGGGCAGAGTATAAAAGCAAAAGCTACAACCATGTGCAATTAGATTTCATTTAGGCAGGTAAAAGCTACTTTCCAAAGCTGAGATTTGGCTGAAAACCAAGCTCGTCTTCTTCCTTTGCCCTCACCCAAATGCTGAGGGATGCTTTAGGCTGAACAGATGAATGACTTAGCTGGAAAAAAAGGCATCTTTTTGTGATTGCTCCCAAATGGACAGTGGCTGTCTCAGGTTGCTCCTGAACATTCAGTCAGGTGTTTATGGGCATTTATACTTGGCCATCTAACTCCAGAGATGCACTGTCATTTACATTTCCTTCTCCAAATTTTCCATAGCTTTTTCACCTGTGTCCTTCAGCTTCCTAAGCAGCTGCCAATGCTGACAGCCAGCAGCAAAGCATCTTCAGCTCTCATTAGCTTTGGGAAGCAAAATCTCAGTTTTGCTTTGAGGTGCACATCTGAAACACTTCTAATCCAGCCCATTATAATCTTGAAGACAGTTCCAGCCATAAGCATATTCTGCTTAGAGAGTATTGGAACACTTAATTTAAAAGCACAAAATGTCTCATTTAATTGCCAGAAATCAAAGGTTTCGTATTTTAATTAAGCATTTAAGAGAACTTATTTCGTTGCTCGGATTTTTTCAGACCTTTTTTTCCTCTCAGATGTGAAGGTCATTAAAGAATATCTTTCCTGATTAAGCAATAGTAAGAATAACTTCACCAAAGTAGTGTGTACAGAGCAGATACTACCCCAGACCTGACCTTCACACACTATCAGTGATCAGTAAATGAACACCCCTCACTTACTATGCCTGGCTAAGTGCAAAGGGCTGCCTGAACTTCCAAGTCCTCCATTTCTTGCTCCTTGCAAAGAAAGATGCCAAGAAAGCTGAATCACAGCTTCTCCCTAGATACATATTCCTCCATGGTGAGGATGCTCTGGCAGCTTTTCTACTCTCTCCTAAATGAGCAGCCTAAAACCAGACACCTGAGCAGTGTAAAAACAAAGCCAGGAACTTAACAGGTGGGGGCTGAAGAGGACCTTGGAGGTAGCAAGGTGTCCCAGTTGTGCAGGCAGAAAGATTTCAGCTCATCTGTAACAGCCTTGGGCACACCTTTGAAATGCTCTGTCTAGCTTCTTCCCAAGGCAGCACATCTTGTGTTTGTCACCATCCTGCTGCATTTTTCTCTGAGCTAAACAAAGGACAGGTTCCCTTCCTCCATTGTGACAGCTTGTCAGACTTTGCAGTACAATACATATTTCATATCAAAAGAGTCCCCCTCAAATTCAAGTAATATAAATTATATATTGCTAGGTAAACATGACCTTCCTCTGCCAATTCTTTCAGGCCAGAGAGAGATGCCAAAAGAACAAAAATCTTGTAAGAACCGGCATCCAGGGCCAAACTGTCAAAAACCTTTAACAGGGAGCTGATTTGTCATCAGAAGTCATCATTTCTCAGGGAGCTTGGTTCCTGTTTCAGTGTTTCCCTGACCAAATTGCTGACAGACTTTTGCTGAATGATCCTGTGCCTTCACATTATCTTTTATTTCCCACATAACTGTCCTCAGAGGATACGAAGGTCTCATTTTTAGAACAATCTTTCGGAAGAAAGAGGGAAGAGCAATGCTTATGAGAAAACAGTCTGCCTCATGGTGCAGCAGGAGCCTCCCCTGCCCCCCCAGCAGCACATTCACATTCCTGTGGAGAAGCTCTCTCTCACCCTGTACTTCCCACAGGTTCTGGAAAGCAAAATCCTTGCTGTTAGGCAGTTTAATTTCAACTATGTATAAGCAGTCATGTAGTTGTGGCCTATTCAAGGAGGCTCTTTAGGCAAAATAATGGTTTAAAACTTCTTTCTGCTGCCAGGGTGACATAAAGAGGCCTCAGCACGCCACAGGACTGCTGTATCTGCAACCTTGTAATTTAAACTTTTATCTCCAGTAGGGCCCTTTGCATGTGGTGCACACCTGGCCACTGTAACCTGATCAACATTTATGGCTTCGTGTCTTTACGATGGGTTTGAGTGCCCTCAGTAAAGACATTTGGAATGCAGTGAGCCTGCAAGAGGCTTTCAAAAGCCATGGGAATAAGGGACAGGAAGTTTTCCAAGCATACCCAAAGCTCTACCCTGTCCCACACCTTCTTAACACCCAGGGAGACAGGTGCAGGCTGCTGGAAATGGGGAATAAGAAGGGAATAGATGGGATATTGGTCCCCAATTCCCTACACTGTGCAAGGCACACTGGCACCTCAGGTTTCAGGGTGCAGATCTCATCCCAGACACTCTCTCTCTTTTGGCACCCCAGGCAAGAGGGGAACTTTTCCTTGGGCAAACAATTGCTTGAAACATTGCTAGCCAGATGCTGATTGCTGCTGGCATTTGCCCTTCAGCAGCTGTCACAGCGGGTTCCCAGGGAGGTGTGGGAAATGCCTTGCAATTATGTGCTTTGTGATGCACCCCAGAGAAATATTTGGCCATATGTATTTGCACAAGGGTGCACATATTCCCTGCCCAAGAGGGTCCATGCTGGGGGTGCTATCTACATAACAAAATTGCTCTTCCTTTTGCCTGTCACTGCGGTATCTGATGGCTCCCTTAGCCTGGTGGAAATGCCAATCCTCAGCAAGATCTCTGTCTGATTTTGCCTTTCTGTTTCCTGCCTTGTGTTATTCCTACAGCCAGCTGAGTCCCCCTTTGCTAGGGGCTGGATCTCAACTGTTCTCAGAATTTCTGAGCAGATAGGAACTGGGCTCCCTGCCCACATCCTGTACCTGCAACTGATCCTACACATTAAGGGCAAGTGTGTCAGGTGCAGTGTTAAATCACTTGCTGTCCTGGAAACCCACTCTGCTCTGGAGTCCGTGGGACAGTCCACAGGGAAGACTTCATCTGTTTTGTCACTGTGTCCCCCTTTTCTGAGCATCAGCAGAAAGGCTGTGGGGATAGCAGCTTCCAGTATTCCTTTTGAAAAGTGTAGGTTTGGTTTGAGTTGGGTTTTTTGCCTTTTTTTCATTTGTTGGTTTGGTTTGGTTTTTTGGGTTCTGTTTTGTTTGTGTTTTTTGTGGTTTTTTTTAATTTGAGGAGGACCTGGGCTTCAAAATATTTTTCAGATTTTGCTCTTGATAATAAATTATGGACACTTGGAAACCTGGTTCTGACCTGTTACCAAACAGGGCTGACAGAAAGATCAGCAGGATAGGAGCTAACACCATACCCTCTCCACACATGCTGGCACTGTTTCTGCTTAATCATTTGGCTTTTTCTTTCACAAGCCTGTTGGAAGGAGTAAACCCCACTTTGCAACACTAAGAGTTACCTGATCATATGCACTATCAGATGGTAGAAAATTGGGCTGAGCAAACCAACCAGAAGTGCTTTCTCTTGAGCTCCTAAATGTGTCCATTTACAATAAAACATTATTCTTTTTTTTCTTTTTTTTTTTTTTTAACATCCCAGGGAAAGTACCACAAGAACTGTTAAATTCCTGGACTCCTCACACAAGCCTGACTCTTTCTGGACCAGTGGTATAGCCTGCAATGATCCTGCAGTAAACCTTGATGGATGGAAAGGGAATGTCAATAGAGTTCAGTCCTCTCATGAAAGCCAAACAAATTACTTCCCCACTTCCAGCACGCTGTGGTATTCTCTCTACATCAATCAGAGTTAATTTCTTATTTTCATGTGGGTTTTTTATCCTTTCCCTCCCTTTGAAGGTCCTAGAATTTTAACATGTGGCTTCCATGACATGGCTCAGAGAGGCTCACCGTGGGACCTCGGTGGTTTCCACTGGAATCCCCCAATTAAAATGGCAAGCAGCTTCAGAGGATTGTTGCAAAGTTGGACCAAGCTGGCTGGCATGTACAAAGCCTCTAGTTTTGGGAACCAAAAGAAAACAGTTTTAAGCTTTAAAACCTTCAACTCTCCACCCACCCTCCCAACCAGCTGGAGTTAAGTGGTATATGCCTTGTTTTACAAAAAATTCAGGGAAATTGTTTCACTTCAAAAGTCTCCTTTCAGAGTTACTTAGGTAACCTCTGTTACTCGTTTCTGGAGTTTTATAGCAGCTCAGGTCCTGGAGAATAACAACGTTTAACTGATCTTACCAATACATTATTTGTACCACTAATTCCACAGCAGTTGCTTTTTCTTCAGGACAAGGGAGGTAATTTTCCTAAAATTACATTGTTTTCTAAAACAGCTCTATTCAGTGCTATACATCTACCTTCTGGCAGCATAGTTTAATTTGCATTTAAATAATTTCCTGATATAGTTGGAAAAGTAATTATACATAACACTAAACAATTTTCAAGCTTCAGCCTTTAATTAGTCCATGACCAAATCTCTCTCCTAGGTTCTGAAACAGCCTTCCCATAATGTAAAATTCTCAAATACCAGAACCTTGCTCCTTTTTTTAAGGTCCCTCCATTTGTACATTCATCTCCTCTGCTGAATTCAGATGAGTAGAAAACCATGTTGCTTTTTGTATCCTTAGTTTCTCTTTAGGGATGTGTCATTTTGGTCTGCTGACTTTCTCCTGGTAGAAAAGTTGACTGTGTCTGCTATCTGAGCAGAAGATCTTATGGAGATCTCATGCCCACAACATTAAAAGCACCACAATGCACAATTTCGTAGTAGCTACAGATGTTAAATCATGTCCTAATTCTGACATTTTTATCACAGATGAGACAGGGAATTGATGTAGCTTGAGCCAAGGCAATAGCAGGACATCCATTTTTGATCTGTATGTACTGAAGTTTAGATTTCAGTTTGATTCTAGAGACTATTTGCCACATGTAGGTCCATATATACTTGCTCCTCAATTTGAAAGGCTTTTTATTCAGGTGAATTATACAGCCAAAAAACCAGTCCTGTGGTTGTGTAGATCACTCTTAGAAAGACTTCATATCACATTAAAAGAAACTATCCCTGAAAGCTGTTTGACATGCCACAGCCTTATTCCCTCAGAAAGTTCATGCCTACAGAACATGAGCTGTATTATTCAGTGCTCTGATTATCTGTTCACGAGCCATGTAAGAAATGCAGTCACCTCTGCTAAAAGTGCTGACTCAAAAGTGTTAAGCCATTGGCTGTAGAACAAGTCCAACATGAAAGAGAGAATAATGGATCATAGGAGCCATCATATGGCCCATAAAGTCAATATTGAAGCCATGAAATTCAGACATGAGTGCTGCTTACCTCAAGGTTTAGGATCAGCTTTGACCTAACCTGTTAGCCAAGTCCCCTTGCATCATTAAAAGTGATTCAACTATTCATTCTGGACTCAAATCACTAATGGCATGTTGTGGGTCTGCCTTACAATCAATTCTTATCTGGTGGTAGAAGAATGCTTTGTACAGGTAAGGGGCATTAAGGATTTTAGTGCCCAAAATGCCTGTCTAAAGAGGTAGTAGACTGTGCAGCTAGTGCTAGGCAATCAGAGGCTTTGCAAGGCTGTACACTGAGCCTAAAATTGCATTGAAGAGGATCACTTGTCACCAGCACTTCAGTATCATACACCAGATTTCATCAGGAAGGTGATACTGATCCAATAGGAGGATTTTCAGACAAAACTTCCACAGCTAGTCAGACTTGAAGGTGAGTGACAGTGATCAGCCTCGCTATTTTCACCTGCCATCATGTTCTTTGTTTTGATCTCAAGCTTGCAGCAATTCCACAAATACCTGCAGCAAATCACTCTGGGATGACTCCTCATCTTGACGATGGTGGCAAGTGAAAGGTCCCCACTGCCAGCCCATGAAAATGATAAATAGCCAATTTTCACTGACATCTTAACTAGAGCAACCTCAATTAGGGGAAGGTGTCCCTGCCTGTGGCAGTGTGGAGTGGGGAAAAGATGATTTTTAAGGTGCCATCCAACCAAAACCATTCTGGGATTCCAGGAAAGTAGACACAAATGAGCAGATTAGTGTGCTCAAGTGCACAAAGGATTTGTCAGTCTAGGAAGATTGTCAGTAAAAAAACTCCAGAGGACTGTTTAAAAGCAAGTGATCTGGACTGGGGAGTTAGGAAGCATTAGATCTACAGCCAAAAGACTAAACAGTTTGCTTAAACCACATTCTGAACTCATGCAGGCATTGCTACAGTAGTGTCTTGGTGCGATGTTCCCCTAAAGCTTTTCTGTCCTCATTATTTTAATTTGGATCATGAAGAAAAATTTCCTGGGAAGAAAAGTGTTCCAACATCTCCCTCACACTTGGCTCTACAGCTTTGTCCCTCTCACCACCAGATCCAGCACACTCATAATCAAATAACTCTCTGCAAAATGGCTGCAAAGTTCTTTGATTACTTTTTTCTTTTTTTTTTTTTTTTTTTGCCTTATTCTAACTTAAAAAGTAAAACCAGTGGAAAACAGCAACATGAACAGCCACATAAGAAAAAAAGGCACTGCCTGGTACTAAAGATAGGCCTGTTTATAAGAATAGATGCATCACAACAGGTGTCAGCTCTGTAATGGTGCTGCACAAAGCACCCAAGCAGCAGCCAGGGAATGATGATACTAAAAAGAGAGGAAAGGAGTTGTTTTGAGATAGAAATTGCTATAAAATGCAGAATATTTTGCAATTCTGATTTATTTTCATATATTTGTAAGCAGATATATATATTACTATTTTTTTCTCTTTTGGGGCATTATAAAGATTTCACAGTAACCCAAAGACTTAATGAGATTATCACTGTATAAAATCAACCAAATTTCTTAATTTCCATTATTGCAACAATTTATCTTCATTGCATTCCTCCATGTCCTCTCCAGTTGCTGAGAGTTATTTCTGTTGGAGTCAGTTTTTCCTCCAGAGAAAAAGGGGCCAATCTTTTAAAAGAGCAGGCAATCCCAACACTTGGACATAATTCATGAGCATCCTACAGACTCTCTGTCTAACTTCTAATAAGTCACTTCATTCTAATCATGTTTCCTAGTTTGAAAAAATATGAGAAAAATCCCTCTTCATCTGCTCAACGACTATGAAGTCTTTAGGACAGGACTCATGCTTCATCCTATTTTTGCACAGCATTTAGATTTCAGATACTCCCATTTCTTGCTCCTGGTTCCTCTACTTCCATACTAAGAAATATTGCTATAAATAGTCCTGTGCTACTATTGTTTTATTTCTGGTTATGGTTTTTCTCCATAAGCTTATTTAATTAATAAAGGTAATTATTTTAGTTTCTTCTTTTTTTGCTTGTTCTAACAGAGGTCCAAAATTCAGCACATATTTATTGCTTTTCTGTAGGTAGGTCTGGACTCCAGCCCTCCTTTGGTCTTTTCACAAGCTGCAGAAGAATTATACTGGTGTGAGTCTGACCTGATGTTTTATAGAGTTTTAATTTTTTTACTATACCCTTTGTGAAAGCAGTGAACACACACATACTTCCAAACACTTCTGGCCCTTGCTGGATTGATAGAAAGAAGGTTAATAACATATCTGGGAAAAACAAATAGTTCAATGGATAGCACACATTGATTAATATCTGCTGCAGTGCCAGCAGTGCTGGGGGAGCTACGCGTCGTAATTCTGCTATAACTGGAGATGTGTTGCCAACAGAAAGAGAAAGGAGATTATCACACTGCTGGGTCAGGCAGCTCGCCGTAGTGCACAGATACAGGGTTAATGTCTCCTCTCTGCTCCTCTTTTCAGGGATGGTGAAAGATTTGGACCACAACACTGCAGAGCCCTGCAAGCTCAAGACGTGCTCTCCATTTGAATGTGCATTGCCAGTAAATCCCTTCTAGGACGTGCCTGGAGAGGGCTGGGGGCAGATTACCGGCAGGACAATAAGTCTGAAGGGTATTAAGCCCATGTCTCCCATCGGAGCAGGAGGATGCCTGCACTGTGGGGCACGGACAGCCTGCCCAGAGCCCTCCACAGCGCTCGGCCAGCACCAGCAAGCCCAGCAGGAGGGGCAGCAATGCACAGGAGAGGCTGAGTTCCCTCACTCACACCATCAGGGTGTCGTGGCTCAACGCCCCCACTTTTTGCTCGGCAGTAAATAATTCATGTTCCCGAGCTGTAGGTGGGATAGGTTTCAGGCAGAAAGGGAGGACGCCGATAAGCAGCTCTTTAAATATACATCGCCTCCTGTTTGCAGGCACAATGTGTGGGAGCAACTGTAAACTGAAATGGTCTTGTGTTTGCTGGCACCTCTGAATACAAAATTACCACCCTGGCTATTTATGGGGTGGAGGGGGAGGGAGGCTTCAAAAAGAAAAATCAGGCTTTTTAAACCTGGTACCTTTTTTTTAAACTGAAACGCTTGGCATTTCTGTGGCAGCATTGTATCCCCACTGGGGGAAAGAGTTACAGGTATTTTAATTATATATTAGTACAGCATTAAGCTAGTTTTATTTGCTGAACATTCTGTCAATTACTGTTGTTACTTGAGAAGCATGACTGCTCCCAGGTTGATCGTGTATTTAACTAGCCAGTCAATGCTATTAATCACTAAGCATTTTCAGCCAAGGATATTAACATTGAAACCTATCCAGGAGGGCTTATAAATGGGTACTGGCGTTCTGCAGAGGGAAACACTGTTTTCCAATGCAAGAGAGGTTCTCTCAAGTCTCTTTTTTTTCTTTTTTTTTTTTTTTTTTATTGCAATCTAAATTCAAAAGAGGAATGAATAATTGCCCTTAATGAAATAACTGTCATCCCAAAAAATTAGCAAATATGTGATCATCTCATTACCATATGAACGGAGGGCAGGATGTCTGTTTCTGTGGTGCAGCTGTTGTAAAAGCAGTGAAGTATAAGAAAGCAGACATGAAAACCAAGCAGGGACATCCTCCTTTCTGGGGACTGGAGCAGGGAGAGAAATGACCCAGGTAAGGCTGAAAAATGGTTAACAGTTAAGGACTGGAAATAAGAGTCTTCAGTCTTGTTCTTGATCATGGCACCCTGGTATTTTGAGCTGAAAGGATGATGGCCTTTCCCTGCCTCCTGTCCATTGAAACATGGGACATGGACATGACCCGAAGCCAGAGACTTTGACACAACACACACCATTTGGTGCAATCAAATGCCCCAGATACATGCTTTGCATTCTGCATTGCACTTAGTTTACACAGAGAATATATTTATTTCTGCATTGTGAATAATCAGCTGAAAACTCACTTTCATTGGCTTCATCTCCCCATTGTTGGCTCACATCCTGAAGTTTTCATACAACATCTGCAAAAGTATTAAACTAATTATAGAAGCCATCTGGAACAAGAACAGAGTAGAATAATTATTTTCTCTTTTTTTTTTTTTTAAAAAAAACCCTCGCTAAATAAATGGTGCCATAATAGATGGGATGTCAGAAGAACAATGATCATAACAAACTCAGTATCATTAAGGAGGGATGCAAGGAGATTTACATCGAGAAACTCATGATTGCTCATTAGCAGAGACACAGCAGAGAGGCACTGTGATCCATCGATGACAGAGTGTGCACAAGGAGAGGGAAATCCTACCAGAGACCGGGGCTCACACATGGAGGAGCTGTTGTGGCTGTGTTCTTGTGCTCTCCATTCAAGACCAGGTGACAGACCCTGAGGAAGGAAGGGTAAATGAGTCACGGACAGTCGCCTTCCACTGATGCTGCTGGTTAACCTCAGTGCCATGGGGTGCTGACAAGCTACTGAGTGAGTGAGCAGTGAGATTCAGCAGAAAACACAGGAAATCTTGACTCCCATACTGCTGTGAGGTAGCCCTCCCTTTAGCTTTGTACTAAGTGAAGAGCTGTAGGTCAGTTTGTGGTAAAATGGGGATTTTGTATTTATAACAACTATTTTTTACTGATTGTAGGCAATTACTTTGACATATAAGATCTTGACAGTTATTTGCTTAATGCATGGCTTCTGTTAGCAGCACTTTCAAGGTAACCTGTGTTTCAGTGTTTTAGAAGGATGATGACATTGTGGTAAAATACCTAAATATTTTGTGCTTGATACACTCGTACACACCTGGAAAAGCGACACATGTATCAACATTTTCTGATGGTTCTAGTGGCAAATAATGCATTCACATGTCCATTCTAACACTAAGTAATAAATAGATAATAGATAAAAAAATATATAGATAGATAGATAGATAGATAGATAGATAGATGATAGATAGATAGATAGATGATAGACAGATTTTTTTTCTCCCAAAGGAAAGTGTAACTTTTTATAATTTCCTTGTCAGTATTCTAACTAATTACCTTTGGCCTGAATGTACTTAGAGAAAAATCTGAGATTCTGTTAGGTACACAGCTGCTAAATCAATGGCAGCCTGCTACAACATATTTCAACACACATCATTAATTCTGATTAAAAAGCATCACCCAGTTGTGATTCTTATTAGAACTCTATTAGTGTCTCTGCTAATAGATGCAATCTCCGTTATTATCATAATTATTGTTATTTACCACTTATGTTACTGCAGCAGTGCCTCAAGGGCTCATTCATAAGCCATGCCCTTATTGGATCATTTGCAAATGCAGATTACAAATATGTTCCTTGCCCTCAGCGCTTTCCTTGGTAAGACAAGAGATAAAAGAGGAAGGAATATAAAGAGGCAAAGTGACCATCTGGGTCAGCACTGAGGCATTGCTTTCAGCACATCTGGAGCCTGAGTATTGCCATGCTTCCACCAAGTGCAACTGAGAACGGTACCCAAAGTTCAGTAATTCCACCTCGATTTTGTCATTGTCTGTGTCTTCAAATGCTGAGGGTGCTGGTGACTCCTTTCTGGTAGACAGAGGCATGGGAATTCTGAACACATAAATCTTGTAGCACTGCTGCCAACCACTAGCTGGATGTGTGTGTCCAAGTAAAGTAGCTCCTGCATATCTGGCACTCACAGGATACATTCAAGCCATGCCTAAGACAATGAAACTAATTTATAGCAGTGTTAATATAAGCAACATGCTTCTACTTTTGGTCTTATAAATAAGCAATCTGGTTTTCAAAGTGCCACATCCTGAAATCCCCACATCCTGAGCAGCAAACTTTATATTTGATGTCCCAGCTGTGGGCAGGGCGTCCCAGTTGTGTCCCACGCAGGGGCCATGTCCCTGAATACCCTCTGCAAAGTCAACTGAATAGGTGTCCAGAAAGTCCCACAAGTGGAAGGGATGAAGAACAGGTTGGGGTGAAATGAGGGAGCAAGCATATTTTCAAGTAATAAATAGAGCACGGAATGCAAGAAAAGTGAGTGTGATGGACAGGGAGCACAGATTTGACTTTCTCTAACTCCTCTGATCCTCCCAGCCACCTGGAATCAATCATTTGTCTCTATGTAGCCTTGTAACATTAAGGAGAACATGAGCACTGATTTGAGGCTTGTGAGATGCTTTGTAACCCCAAGAAAAAAGGTATCAAATAACTGCAGCATGCTTAGTTTTAAAAATATTTCCTCTTTGAACTGTAGCACCATTGCAAATAGATTTTGCATTCCTGCACCCCTGTAACTCTGGACAGTCTTCTTTCCACAAATTCTTTTGCAATTTAGCTTCTAAGATTAATATTTTAAGAGCAGCTAATGTTGCTAATTGAACAGGGAAACAGATATGTCAACTTTTGTTTTCCACAGCACTCACTTCAGAAGCATGAATGATAAATGCACCCCAAGAGATATTATCATAATCATCATTCCAAATAAACTTTTCAGACAATGGAGTGCATGGCAAATAACTTTTAGTGAGATGCATAAAACCCTAAGCTAAGCTTTTTCCTAAACATATGAATATGTAATTTTGTCCTGTTGTAATGAAGTGATATTGTTCAGATGAGAAGGAACGTGACCAGGTAAAGGCAACATGAAGGAAGCTCAAAACCAGCAGAGATACTGAATTAGCAGTCACATTTATCCTGTGCACTCACTGTGGAGCTCCACATTTAGCAACTCAATAAGACCATAGTGTCAACAGTTCCTACAGCAGTTTTTGGCAGTGAAACAGAAGAGTGACCCCGTTATCAAAGAACAGCAGATATTTGTTGGTGTGAGATGCAGAGTTTTAATTTCCAGTAAAAAACGATCCACTGGAGCTGAAAAGTGCTTTAAACCAATAGTTGTTTTTTCTGTCATTAGACACCAATGACATAAGGTGACTCCTCAAATACATTCTTCCTCAGTTCTATAATTAAGCGAGTATTGTGGGAGGTGTTTCTCAGGGCTGTGTTTTACCAGAGAGAAGCAGTGTTCCAAGCCAAATGTCACATCCCCATCAGAGATGTGTGAGGATCTCTTACGAGTGGCTGGCAGGTTGCTAACTGTACAGGAGGGACCCAAATCCTGTTCCACAACCCCAGGACATTACAGCTTGTCTGGAGTTTCACTACAGAGTTGGGTCCCCTCTGCCTTGGTGCAACAGCTCCTTGCCCCAGCCTTTGAAAATGAATTGTTTGGATTTTCTTCCTAGTCCTCTGTCCCTGATGCTTTTTCAAAAAATAAATAAAATAACAATTCATTAAAGCCTTTTGCTTGAATGAAAGAAAAACAGAAAACATGTTTCATTTCCCTGATTTTTGATAAGGACACTTTCTTCTGAAATTACTTTCTGACAACTTTTCCATCAATCCTACTCAAAGGCTTTCTGTGTTGGGAGGCACAAAGCTGCTTTCCCAATTATGCTGCATTTCTTTGTAGATTCAGCTGAAGGAAAACATGTTAAGTACATTATTTGTTTCCAATTACTCAGTCAACTCTAAAAACAAATATGCACACATGTCTTTACATAGGGACTTAGCAGGCAGACCAAAATATTTGCAATTTTATGAGCTTATTGGGAAATAAAAGAGACAAATGTCTCTTCTGATCATGAGCAGGTAAGTCCTTATGCACTCCTTGTGCATAAAATGTTGGGTACACAGTTTTTCTGTACCACAGGTAACTGAAATAAGATAAAATTGCAAGCCTATAAATATTACTTCATAAATGTTTTATTTATTTTTAAGATAAAAATGAAGGCACAGCTGTCATAGTATATCTTTGCCTTCAGAACAGTAATATATCACAGTGAAGATATTTTGATGGTGACTTTCAACAGATGTGTGATCCTCTTTCCTGATAAGATCATGTGTCATCATCTATGTAGCAGAGGTGAGGCAGCAAGAGAAATGAGCACACAAGGGAACATCCTGGAATATATGCACAAACATATTTGCTGTTTCATTTTGTTTTGAGACTGTTTCACTCTGTTTTGGTAAACAGCTTCTGTTGTCTCTTTTTCTTACTTTAGTAACAATTCTTTTCGCGCACTTTCTGTTTGTTTGGTTGTGTTGGTTTGGTTTGAGCAGCCCCAGAAGTCAGGTGCAATCCAGTGTTGTCAGGATTCTCGTGTTAAGGGTCCAGCTGAACCTGTTGACTTTCCCAATGGTCTGTCCATAGTGATCTTTTCCAGCTTTATCACCATCCAGTGAATGCCTCATTTGCTGCTGGCCTGAAAACAAGCTGCTTTTTTACAGCCCCCTCCTGGGACTGGTCCAGCCAGGCAAGGCTGTGGTGTTTGACTCATCCCCCAGAACCACAGCAGCAGGCAGAACAATTCACCTGTAAAGTATCCTGGCCAACAATGCACTGATCCAGTCACTCACAGTCAGATGAGGATATACCTTCCCAGGAAAAGGGGGAAAAGCATGGGATTATTGCACTGCCTACAATCTCATGCTAACAGCTGGCAGAGACACCGAATTACCGGATTTCCAACCCCACTGCTCTGTGTCTGCTCATAACTGCAGATCTCAACCACCCCTGTCTGCTTTTCCTGTTTGTTGAGGAAAAGGATAGAAGAGGATTACAGGGATCTTGGATTTGTATTAGGTGAAATAATAATGCAATAATGTTGGGACTTCAGTCATCTCTGAACTAATCATATTTCCTCCATCTGCAAAATTACAGTGGAAATTGAAAACCTTTGAGCCTGTCATTAGCTTTATGATGTCCTCAAAAGACTTTTTGAAAATCCTGACTGTGGATTCTTGTCTTTTTGTTCACATACTTTGCTTCAAAAGACAAAGTTTTACTTCCATGTTGAGCCTCTGAGGTGTGAGAAATATAAACCAAAAAGTCCTGAAATGTCTTGCTCTTTTTCATGTCAAGAAATAGTATGATTGATACAACTAAGCAACAAATGAACTTTAATAACATATTCTACTTGGTATCTTCACAGTCATCTTTGTTCCAAAGAGAGATAGAGTGCTTGTGCAGCCCTAGATTTTACGTAATTTAACAAGTCCCTTAAGCTTATCATGCCTAAACTCCTGCTTAAGCATTTTTGTTCCATGTTAATGAGCGCAGATTCAGCAGTTTATCTAAGTACTCTCTTAACACTGGTTTTAGCTTTGCAGATTTCCCAGCAGGCTTCCAGCCTCCTCCAACTAATTGACCTGGCTTCTGCTTCATGAGAAAGGGAGAGCAATAAACAGGGAAACATTCTTTTCCTGCACCAGAAAAGGCCACTGTCATCTAGCAATTCTCTCTGACTTGACTGAGCAAGAGCTGGTAACTGCCTTGGCAAGAAAGTCCCTGGAAGTCCTCACCTTTTTACAGAGCTCAAACCTGTCTCTGCTAAATCCTCTCAGTCTCCACACATGTGTGCATGTTTTTTCTTGGCCTTCCAGCTCAAAGAGAGGTGCTGAAAGCCCTAGGCAGCACTTTTTATGCATGTGATTTCTGACCCTGCAGGATGTGGAAGTTTATTTCACCAAGAGAAATCAAATCCTAAGCCCTTCCCACCAGGTGTCCTGTCCTAAAGCCAATCAACTCGGAAGTGGTACAAAATTATTTAATAATAAAACCTGGTATCATCACTGCCAAATGATGAGTAAAATAGACCTTACATCATCAACACTTTCACTTAATTCCCACTTGGGTTGAGCTTGGAGAAGTTCAAAAGAAGATTAGCCACATGTCACAACCCTGTTTGAAAAGCTACAGCTGCTCTGAGTCCCAAAAATGTTCTGCCTGAGGCTTCCCCATCCTCTTGCTCATCTCCCATGATTGCTGCAGGGGACATGGCAAAAGGAACAAAGGTGACAGAGGAGCCTTTTACTACATCCAGTGGTGGTCATTTCAGAAGGTGAACTGGGCAATTACAGGATAACCTAAGAACTCTCTTCTGACCCAGGTTTCACTGATGGCATTTCAGTACAAGCACAATACCTTGGTCTAAAGCAGGAGTAAGTACTTTTTTACTGAGAAGTACAGGTACTTTTGCACAGGGAAGATGCAGTTCCAGCAGGAATCATCAATTTATAAGGACTCAACACTGCTGGGTTTTTAATCCTTATAATGGAGAGGCAAGACTCACAGGGTTGGGAGAACTTTCCATTTCCTGTATGGAAAATTCAGGCAGAATAATACAAAAACCCCTGGGCTGAGATTCCTCTTCCCACCCAAACCACCACCTCCCTACACTAGGGAAGCCCTTGAGTGCAAATACTTTCCTTTATGGAGTGACAAGGACAAAATTGCCCTGAGATGTCTAAATGTACTGGCAAATTTCTTACTTCTGGGGAGCAACTAGACCAGGAAAGATGATCTTGTGATAAAAATTCCAGCCTGAGACTCTGGATAAATCAGTTTACTCTTTGCTCATTATTCACTTTTCACCTGATACTGGAAAGGCCACTTAAACTTGATATGAGTAAGTTCACCATCTTAAAATATGCGTAACCATATTTCATTTTCCTCTGTTTTACTTATTAGAATGTATATTGTTTGGGTCACCTCCCAGTACTAGAGGGTATTTAGTCATTGCTGCAATAGAAATACATAAGAGCAATAAAACAACATTCTGAAAGACAAAAAAATACATGCTAGAAATGTATAATGTCTCCCATTATAAGTATGGCTCTAAGTCCACTGAAAATTAACCATTTGATGGTGGCTCCTGGCCTTCCTGGCAGCTCCAAGGGCTGCTCTGACCTGAGGATTCAAGTGGGCCACCTGAAATAAGAGGACAACACTGCTGGTTTTTCAGGCTCCAGCAATGATCTCACAGGTTGCTGGTGTGGTCTGTTGGTGACAGGTCTGGTGAACTGTTTGCACATATGGAACTAAATGCAGTATTTGTGATGCCTGTAAAGAATGTAAATTTTAAAAGGGCATTGTATAAGACTGTGTATCAATCAGAGATCAGTGCCAGATATTTGAGGAATTGGGATTTCCACCTTAACCTGGCTTTTTCTCCAGCCAGTTTGGAACACTTTAAGTGTAGAAAACTTGTGTATGTGTGCATATATATAAACGTACATGTGTGTGTGTTTGTGTGTTTGTACACACCAGCATTCCCTCTTCTGCAAATAAACCACACATAAAGGAAAGTCTTGGAAAAAACTGTATGAACTCCTAACACCAAAGAGCAACAGGAATTTCTTGAAGTCAGTTGAGTTAGACACAAAGTTAGGAACAGATCCAAAAGCTCTGTGAACTCAGCAGAAGTGTATTGATGGTGCCTTCACTCATTTACTGTGCAACTCTCCCAGAATGACCCTGCACAAGGCATTTCATTACATATATTACATAAGAATCATCAAAATAAATTTAGTAAAATGAGAAAAAGTTCTTCAGTATTAAACATGGACAAGAGTGTTATTCATTTCAAGTGGGGGATCAAAATAAATTCGAGTAAAAATTTTACTCTACATATGACTGAGAATTTCTCTGGACAGAGAGACTTCATGAAACCATGGGTGAAATGTTTGACAGCTGGGGCAAAACCTCATCTGCTAATAAGATATGGCTTGAAAATCATCTTACAGGGAAGGCTGACTTAAACAACAGCACCACCACCTTTAGGAAATATTGCCAGGTTACAGTTTGAGCTCCGTGATAGAGTAACAGTATGGTATTAGAACAGTATTTGACAAAAAATAAAAGTGATTCCAGAAAAATCTCTGGCTTTTCATTACAGTTTTGAAAATTCATCCATAGAAATATATTATTATGTAAATTCATGTTAGCCTAGCCCCCTGTATTGCTTAGGGCGAGGCACACACAAATAGTCTTCATCTTCCAGCTGATACATGGTAAATTGCTGAAGTGAAGTAAATTAATCACATGCATGAACCCTTTTTGACAAATGACCTCTCATAATTACTCCTTTTCCTAAGGAGACTTCAAGACTAGAAATTTAATCATAAGGAAAGAAATTCCAGCAAATGATTTCTTCTAGTCCCAGATGTAAAATTTTGTATCTGTGGCTATACTGAATGTAGAAAATGACTTATTGCATTAATTAGCAGAAGCTTTTTGGCTGATTCACTCTCTTGGCAACCCACAACATGGACGGTGCCACAGGTGTAAGACTCGAGGTGTGTATCAAAGCATCCTCTGTGAATAACTTCTGCTGCTGCTCAGCAGTGCCATTGACCCACACGATGGGAATGTGCCTGGATCCAAGCCCCTGCCAGCACAGGTCAGCCCTTTCAAAGGTAACCTCGGACAGCAAGGCACTCGCTCCTTCCCACGGCAGTAAGGAGCTCCCTCCCTTTTAAACCCAAACTGGAGCAATTTCCCTGCACCACCAGCGGAGCCATCATTTCAGCAGGAGCAGTTTGACTCCATTTAGTGCCTGCAGACCCAGACCTGTGTGATTTTGTCCCTGCTCACACCGGGTCAGCAGCCCAGAGTACTTCTTGCTGCTGCCATTCTCATCCCCCTGCACTGTGGGGCTGCCCCAGTGCCCGCAGAGAGCTGCTGGCCAAGCCTCTCTGCCTGGGAGTGCTGCAAGCAAGAGATAAAATAGTTCTCCAGCTGAAAATGAGAGCAAGAGGAAGCTTATTCTCATCCAAGGCATGAGAAAGCTGTAAAACAGCACGAAGTGTGTGGGAAGGAAATGGAGCCTGACAGGTTGATATCATGAAAGCACTGAGCGTAACCCATTAAAAGGTTTGTTATTACTTAGTGCAGTTGCAGCGTGAAGATACTGCAGGTTGAGAATCCTGGGTCTGACCACACCACCACAGCACAGGAGAGAGCCAGACCTGCTCCTCTGCATGCCTGTGTGTCAGGCTGCATGTGATGTAGGTCAGGGCTCTGTCAGAATACACCCACTGTTTGTTCAGCATTCCTCTCCTCCCCTCCGCTCAGAAAGAGGGGGAAAAAAAGAGAATGAGAAATTTATTTGGCCATGAGGCCTTTTTAAACAGACAAGGTAATTACCTGAGTACATCTATTATATGCAGAGCTGCTCCAATCATCACAAAGCACAATTGCTAAACTATAATTAACTGCCAAACACCCAACCCTGTTTAAGTCACCTTAATGCGGGGACACAGAACAAAAATTTCTATTGTCAGTCCCATTGTGCAGTGTCAATGAGAGGGCAGGAGGCCAAGAGCTGGGCTTTACCCTGAAACACATATCTTCAGCTCACTGAATTTCACTCAGAAATTCTTAACACTGTTTTTTGAGGGTTTTTTAAGAACAAGTCTACTAAAGAGAGTTACTAAACATACATCAGCAGCCCAACACGGCACTAACAGAAGCGTGTGGCAATCAACCAAATGGACCGAGAGAGAGCCGGGAGGGAGAAGTGTGGGAGAATTGCAAGTGAATTGGTGTGTTCATAAAAAATGACAAATGGCCCAAAAGGCTCAAGGTTCCTGTTCAAGGAAAGATGGAGAAGCAGTGCAAGCCCCAGGAGGGGGGTTAAAGTCTGCTGGGGCTGCAGAGCTTGTGGAGCTACCAGGGCACAAACCCCACTCTTCATCCCCACTCCTGTGTAGCAGCAAAGCCAGGTCACTACAGCTGGTTCCTTAACTCATATCCAAGAATCCAGTGACTGGGAAGAATTACAGAATAGCAGAGCAGAAAGAAAAGAAACATCTCATTTCCCTACTCCCACTCCCCTGTAATTCCACAGTGCTCAAAATCAATTTGTCCTGACTGCCACAAGCATGGAAGAAGAATCAGGAGTTGCATATTTTTTGTCAGAGTGCTAAAAGGGAAAAAATAAAGCACAGGGTAAGGCAATATTGGTTTTTTTTTCTTTTTCAAGTCCTAAACTTACTGGAAGTAAGGGGCATGCATTCAGGGAGGCCCCCAGAGACACCTCTGTCCTGCAGTTGACTTTGCCCATTGAGCAGATTGCTTAGTTGCATTTACACTACCTGACCCACTTTTCATCTCCCTGTCTGTAGAAAAAACAAAATCATACAGAAAATCAAGCAGAGTCCAGATGCTCTTGAGAGGGGCTTTGAACTGTGAATCACATAGAAAGGAAACCTGAGGAAAAGAGAGGCCTCATTTTACCCCGGGAACAAAAGGCACCAGTGTCATAATGTAAACTAGATTTTACTCCCCAGTTCTGACACCTCATGACTGGTCTGATAGCAGACTGAGATACTGTTCTAAAAGTTCTGCCTAATGTCATAATTTGGCCTCACAAATTATTTTTCATCCATATGAGAATGAATGGGCTTGGGCTTCAAATGAGAGACAACTTACCAGTTCTCTCAGGAGGAAAATCATGTGCACATGATGCTCTGTGCACATGTATTTGCATGTACTCACACATGCAATGAACAAATTTTGTCTATTTGTAACCAGACCAGACAAATTTCAGGCAGTCCACTCCAGCCTTCTATCTTGCATTTGTTAACATAACACATCATGGTGTCCTGTTTTCTCTTGCATTTTTAAAAGTGAGAGCTCTAGAGTAATTTTATGTCCTCATTTACCACGGGTTTTATTGAATATAGAAATCAATAACAAACTGCTGGTCAATAAAGAGCTGCTTATGGAAGGGAAAATCTTCTTTCAGGTACTAAAAAGGAAAAAAAATAGAGAAATAATTAGTATGTGTTTGACAGTGGCCACCAGGCTGTAACTAATAAGAGGAATGTATCATCTGTTAGGAGAAAGTTTTCATTTCACGGCTGCCTTGAAGACCTGAGGACATTTCTCTGGCTGTCTGCAAGAGCCATGCATAGGTAGTTACCATCTCAGATGGATGTTTTAGCCAAGCATGGAGAACTTTTTTCATCTCTTTCAAAGCACTTACTGTTGGCACAGAATAGTTTCCTCCAGTCCCTAGCAAGTCAAAAACCACTCTTACATTCCCGTGAAGCAGGACACAGATCCTAATACCCTCATCATCACCACCATCACCATCTGGCTGTGTCTGTTGTCTCATCATGGTGCACACCCTGCTCACTGACACAGATCTTCTAGATTTTTCTGCATGGCTGAAGCTGCTAACTGCAGCCTATCACCCTATCAGCCTGCCATGATTCAGTGATCTTGGTATCATCCAGCAGAGAGGCTGACATAGGCCCAGACCCATTCACTGCAGAAGTGATGATATTCCATCCCTATTGAACTGGAGAGGACTCTGGTCATCAGAACAGGCTGGCTACTGCTCATGGAATAAAGCAACAGGGACAGGAAGAAAAATGTTACAACTGGTATTCCGCAAAATAAAAGTGCCCATAAGAAACAAGCCCTCAAACTGATGGAGGACTAAACACATCAACAGAAATTCACAAATGAGTTATTAGACATTTTAGGAACTTCCTCTATTCCCTCTGGTTTACAAATCCTGCAGTGAGCTGCTCCAGATAGTCAGGGTGCCATGATCAGCTCTGCTCAACCTCACTCCTGTGACCCAGGGATCCACACGGCGCTGACCTCATACAGACCAAGTGCTGTGCACAACCTCTGTTTGTCAGATTACAGCCTCATTTCTTCCTTTCCAGATGAAGACAGAAAGATGAAAGAAGGAGATTGCAGCAGAAAATAGTGAGTCTACAAGGCAGATTTCAAATCCTTTTCCTTGACAGCCAGGCTCTGTCACCAAGGTTTTGTGGGCATATTCCTGCTGTTATATCATCGTACAAACAACTCAAATGCACTTTTTACCTTCTTTTGCTCCATAAGGTTTTATTTTCTCCTTCAGTGCTATCACATTTTAGTTAGAAGTGATCACTCTAAATTATCCCACTGCTCTGACCCCTCAGGTGCCTCAGCTATTAGATTAGACTGCCCCATCCATGAAGGCAAGGATATCGATATTATCTGTACACCATCCTGATGAACCACTAACCACTACAAGATCACCTTGAGGGAAGAGGCATTTAAAATGCCCAAGAAATGAAATTTAGAGGGGAAAAAGACAAAGAAAGAAAAAAAAAAAAGCAAAAAAGACACTTGCCTGCATGGGGTACAAGTCCCTGGAATAACTGCTTTCAGCAAAAAATATCTCCTTCTGATGAGAAGTCACTGAGCTGCTGCTGCTGTTGTTTTTATAGGAGTATGAACAAAGGACTGACCTGTTCAGGTAGGAGAAATAATTGAGCCTGTAATCATTTATAAGTCTCCAGATGGAGCCTCATTAGCTTTCCAGGCAACATACATTAAAATTCTGACATGTTCATACCAAAGTCCCAACCATACCAAGTCAAAGCTCTCCCAAGCATGTCTGTGACCTGTAAGGATCCCTTGTAACCCTCACTGCTGCATTATTTTAGTTAGAGAGGCAATGAGGAGAATGCAATCCATTCACAGCAGCAATGCAAAGGCATCAGGATGTAAACAGACTGACATTTGGTATATTTAGGGTTTAATCTATATGCAAATCTCTTGAACATACGTCAATAAAAAAATAATTCACAGAAATTTATGTTTACAACTTTGGGCGTGATTCTTTATGTCTTTAACTAATGGTCTCAGATCTGTACTGTTGTATTTTACAACACAGAGCTGATAGATTGTTTGAACAGGAGCAGAAGTGAACATTTCCTTTTGTAAATACAGAAGAGACCTGAGAGTTTTTTTAGATGAGTAACACACAGTGGTTACTTGTGGTAAGACATACACGACCTCTAGCAAGTTTAAAATTCCACTTCCCTCTCACTGTCCCCAGCCCACTTGTCTTTTGAATAGGCACACAGAGCAGCATGGATGCCCCAGTCGAATCCTCAGGCTGGAGAATCAGTGATAAGAACTCTGGACATCTCTGTGTAGGTCATGTGCCCCACAGTCTAAACACAAAATGCAGCCACTTGAAGATTTGCTGAGAGTGAGAAACCAAAATATCATGGAGGAGACCCATAGCATTGTCCTAAGTGGGCTCTAACCAAACCAGTGTCAGGTCAAGTGCATTCCTAAGGACACACACAGCACTGTCAGCAGGAGCTGAGACCTCCAGGGGATCTGGCTAGACTGAGTTTAAAAAAAGAAATTTGCATCAGAGGCATCATTTTAGGGCCAGAAAAGGGCCTTCAAGAAAGACATAGGTCACTACCTCCTCTAGTTCCTCCTACATGGAGAACAATAACTCTTCAAGACAGCCAGCCTTGATTGAAAGTCTTCAAGCAATGGAGATTCATCATTCCATTAATTCTCACAATTTCTCATTTCCATGGCAGCAAAACCGTAGTTTTCATGCAAAATGAGAAGCAGGCATTTTGAAAGGAAATGCTCATACATACAGAAGAAATGAATCACAAATGCTCATACTTAATATCCACCTAAATCTCTCACAGCAACATGGAGGTTATAAACAAGAGACCCAACAATTTTCAGATCTTTATCTAGATGCAATGTGCTTTTTAATCTTAAACCCTGTATAATACAGGAAATGCTAAAACATATACTTCTGCATATCACCAAGCAATTCATATGGAGATAGTTTAATTGCCTATTTCAGTAGGAGCCACATTAGTTATCTGTATGCAATTTCCAGAATATTTTATTCATATCATGTTTGTAGAAAGACTGAAAAAAGAGGACTATATACACTTTGATGTCTTTCTCTTAAAAAAGTAGGAATATTTACATGCCATATCTGATTTAAAATGTACCAGTTAGTAATATTGAATTGGGAAAATTTAAATATAGTTTCAAGGCAAAATACATGAAGAATACATAGATGTAAGTTAAGAGCAAACCTGTTGCAAGCAAAATCAATAAAAATATTCATTAAAAGCCTTGGCTGCTCAGAGTTAATGGTTCTCTTAGAAGGCTCTCAAACACCTT
The DNA here is from genome assembly GCA_013399945.1 of Ploceus nigricollis. NCBI lineage: Eukaryota > Metazoa > Chordata > Aves > Passeriformes > Ploceidae > Ploceus > Ploceus nigricollis. The sequence continues at coordinate 1,727,900 of VXBC01007728.1, read as the reverse complement.
AAGGGGAAGACAATGCACAATGAAGACATTTAATTAACCTTAACTCTGACCCCCATAGCAATAGTATTCACATATCTTGCAATCATTATTTCTTCCCTACCTGATATGTACCCCTGAGAGCACGCTTTCTCATCACCTTCTCATTACATGGATCTTTCCGTGCTCTTCTAAATTTCTCCAAGATAAGCATAAGGGACACTTAATGAAATCACAAAAGGAATCATAGGCAATGGAATGAGATTAAAGATAAGCATAGGTGGAGATCATCTCTTCTGCTGGGAAGGGAAAATCTTCAAGATATGAGAAGATGATCTGTATTGATGCAAATGCAGCTGTTCCTCTCCCCTGGCCGCCCCACAACAGGAGATCGATGAAGAGAGGGGAGGACTTACAGAGAGAGACAATCTTCTTTTTGACAAAGAAGAGAAACTACATGATTCTGGGAATGAGGAATGCTGCCAAACCACCCTGTTATCTTGATTCCCTGTTTGTAAGAAATAATAATCATGGCTTTCTCATAGGCACCAAAGTAGCAAGCCCTTTGGAGGTAAGATGAAGGATGGGAGGAAGAGACTGATCCAGGTTCCTTCTCAGAAAACTTCCCAGGTTTCTGCTAACACTCTGGAATTTCCCCTCCCTCCCAACACTGTAACCAAGATTAGAACTCAGACTGCAAATTGTTAAAGATTTACTCTTGATAAACTTTTTAACTCATCTTCCAAATGCACATCTAATTCACAAAAGATTGTAAAGAGCTCCTGAAAAAAAAACCATTTGGAAAAACGAATAGACTGAGGATTTTAAAGATGTGAATAAGAAACACCTGATTTACACACAAACCCCCTCAGCGTTCACAGGGGTCTGAGGGTACACAGGTTTAATGGAAAGGGAAAGAAACCCCATACTTCACAGAAATCCCTGCTATGGGAGGTGATATTAAAAAAGTGTCATTTCGTTGCCCCACAAAGAATAGTCACAAAGGAAGTCAAGCAGGTCTTAAAAAGCAGATCTGCTAAAGGTCGACGTGCATTAAGCCTTCAGCTGTGCTGGATGAAGAGCAAAAAACACAACTGAAAGATATATTTGAAAGTTATTTGGAGAAGAAAAGAACTATCTGTTCTGCACAATTACAAAATAGACATCCTAATATAGCAGTTATGTGAAACAGTGCCAAAAAACAAGAATGCAGACTATTTAGGAAAGTAAAATTTAGTCTAATATGTGTTATTTTTCCTTGACTTGTAAAGGCAGTATACTTTTACTGTATCAAGTCTTAACTGTGAACCCAAAAATCCTCTTAAGTCAACAAAGAGACTGCCATTTACTTTTTCAGACTATAAATCCAGTCCCAAAGAAGATAAGTGCAATGTGTCATTGATAAATGATGGAGCTGAGGAGAGCTATTTTCCAGCCATAACCGGTTCCTCCAGTCCTGAGAGCATTGTCCTCTGAAGCACAGCCTCTGCCAGGGCAGCACTGGGCCTTTTAAACAGAGCAGGACTGCAGCATAACCTGCTGTGGAGAGGAGAGCAGCTCAAGCACTCACACATGGGCCAGGAGCAGGTACCATGCTCTAGGAACTCTGGTGGATCCCCTCATGGCTGCCCAGAGGTGTAAGGGTACGTTTAAACAGCTGGAAATATCAGAACAAATGTGCTTGCATAGCCCCTCTCAGGCTGCTCAGGATCAGGAATTCAGTCTCAGGAGAGATTCTATGCTTCCTGAAATCACCAGATCCACTCCCTTGGAAGATGCTAAGATGAAGTCAGCCTAGAGGGATCTGGACAGGCTGGATCGATGGGACAAGGCCAACTGTATGAGGTCCAACAAAGGGAAGTGAAGGACCCTGTACCTGGGTCACACAACCCCACACAGCACTACACCTGGGGCAGAGTGGCTGGAAATCTGCCCAGGGGAAAAGGACCTGGAGGTGCTGGTCAACAGCAGCTGAAAACAAGACAGGTGTGCTCAGATGGCCAAGAAGACCAATGGCACCTGGTCTGTATCAGAAATGGTGTGTCCAGCAGGAGCAGGGCAGTGGTTGGCCCCCTATGCTCAGCACTGGTGAGGCCACACCTGGAACACTGGGTTCAGTTTTGGGCCCCTCACAACCAGAAAGACATTGAGGTGCTGGAGCGTGTCCAGAGAAGGGCAGCAGGGCTGTGAAGGGTCTGGAGCACAAGTCCTGTGAGGAGCAGCTGAGGGAGCTGGGGTTGTTTAGCCTGCAGAAAAGAAGATTCAGAGCAGACCTTATAACTCTCAGAAGAAGGAGGGCGTAGTGAGGTCTAGTTCAGTCCCTTCTCCCAAGTAACAAGCAACAGGACAAGGTCTTAAGATTATCAGGGTAAGTTTAGATTGGGTATTAGGAAAAAATTCTTCACCAAAAGGGTTGCCAGGCACTGGAACAGGCTGCCAAGGGAAATGGTGGAGTCAGCACCCCTGGAGGTATCTAAAAGATGTGTGGATGTGGCACTTAGGGACAAGTTAGTTGTGGACCTAGCAGTGCTGGGTTAATGGTTGGACATGACGATCTTAGAGGTCTTCTTCAGTCTAAACAATTGCTGATTCTATGATTCAATCCTGTTTCATTTATGAGATTTGATGTGATGATAGACCAACCTATCCAACCTGAGGGCAATGGCCTTTTGCACACATATGCAAAGGAAAACATCTGAAGTCATTACTTGCTTGAGCAGATAGCCTGTACTGTATCATGTCATCATGCAAACTGTCAAAATAAATGGCTTTGAAAGATCTGGTAAAAGACACCAGGGGAGAGGCAGACAGATGGCTCAGATGGGAATAGACAAACCTCATCAGAGCTCTGATTTGAGCTCACAGTGTCTTGATTGTTTCCTTGGACCTAGCTTTTCAAGGGCTTGCAGACCCTGCATAGACAGACTGACCTGCCTGCAGGTGAGCTGAGATAGCCTGAAGAGAGAGGCCAGACCCTGTCTGAGAAAGCTGCTGCATCACTGCTGTTCTTTCACTCAGCCCTACGTGTAGCTCCAACATCCAGGCTTTGACTGTGCTTACTAAGAGTGACTCTGGTGGCACCTTGCAGCAGCAAGCTTGGTCCCTTTCTTTGAACCAGATATGGAAGGGCCAGGCAACACACTGACCTGGATTACCCCCACCTCAGCACCTGGGTGTTAGATCAAAACTCAGGGACTTTTGATTGAACTGCAGAAGAATCTCTCTGGCAGCAGATATGAATGACTTTGTGATAAATAATTCCTTCCCTGCCCTTTGAAATCCATATGCTGCTGATAACTCAGCTATTGAGTCATATTGGAAAAGAGTGGAGACCTTTTGCTCTGCCAGCTCTTGTTTTAAGCCTAACTGCTAGTTCAATGCAGCCATGAATTTTTGCCTCCTTGCATACAATATTTTGCTATCTAAAGCAGGAAAAGCATGAGGAAAAAAACCCCTCATCCTAGAAGGAAATTAGCATCCTGCAGCCTAATAACCCATTCTCTGCATCACATGCAGGGTGGTGTAATTAAAGCCATAAAATATTCAGAATTGATCTCCCCATTTGGAAGATACAGTTGCACCAAAACTAATGATGGCTGCTGCTGTGTGCCTAGGAGAGGATATCTCCCCCAAAAGGCTTCTCTCCCTAGGAATCCTGCTGCTTCTATCCTGCCTTTTCCAGGGGAGATGAAGGTCAGATAATCCAGGCAGCAAATACATTCAGTTCCTGCCCAGCCCCAGCTCAAGGGGTCACAGCTCAACGCTTCAAAATTTGAGGTGGGCTGTTGTCCTGCAAAAAGCTCCTGGAGCACAAAGCTCCCCAATGCTCATCCAGGCCCAGCAGCACGTCCTGCACAGCACAAAGCTCCCCAGTGCACACCCAGGCCCAGCAGCACGTCCTGCACAGCAGTCACCAGCCCCTGCTCACCCCTCACCCAGCAGCACGTCCTGCACAGCAGTCACCAGCCCCTGCTCACCCCTCAGCAGTGACAGAACTCGTCACCAAACCAAGGGGCACCCAGGCCTGGCAGATTAGTGACTCCAGCCCACAGACTCACAGTGCTTGTGGAACTGGCCCCAGTTCCCACGAGGCTGATGATTTACCAGTGCACCCCATGGCACAGCGACGTTTGCAGGTCTCCTCTCACCCTGCCAAGTACCAGGACTGCATTAAATTTCCTGCCTGCGACTTCTGCTCGACAAAAAATACTGCCCCAATCAAGGATTTTGTTTTGATGGTCTTGGTTTCATTCTATAAGTGTGAAAGTCTCTTCATGTTATCTTCCCTTAAGAAGCAGGACAAATTCCCTAACTTAAAAAGTTTTAAAAGAAGGATGAGAAGTCAAGACAAAAAACCTTTTAAGCAGATTGACAATATGTTTAAACTGTACAATAATAATAATGTTTTAAACTGTACAGTAAACAGAAAGTATCTGATCTGCATTAAGATATCTTTAAACTCTGTATTACATTTTTGTTCTCTGCTTTCTACCCCTATTTCAGCCACTGCAGTGACAGCTTTGCCAAGGCTCTTCATGCTTCAGGGCAGGGTTATGAAGCCAGTGCTCTCCTTGTACAGCCAAGTGTCTCAGAACCATTTGGTAGGACATCTCCAGACTGAAGCCTCCTGCAAGTCTCCATCCACCTCATCCCAAGAAAGAAGATGAGGAGCCCTGTGGCCAGGCCCATCTCTGCTGCACTAGACCTGCTGCAAAATATCACTTATCCCGACCTACCGCATGGAACAAAACTCATTACTAAAACCCTGGACATCAGAGCCAGTAACGACAAGAATTTACATTATAACCCAGTAGCTTTGCCCACTGTATTCCATTCTGAGAACCAGATATTCTTCTGGCATATGTAGCTAAGAGAGCAAATGCAGCCTGAGATCCACCCTGCAGCCAGCTCTGAGCTAGAAGAAAACTATTCCCACAGTTCAGCTTAATTGTGCTTCTTGTCTCTTTCAAAAAAAAAAAGGCTCTCTTGTAGGAAATATCGGATGACTCCCCTTGATTTACAGCTGCAGCCTTTAGGAGAGGTAAGAAGTAATTATGACCTCCTTCTTAAATGTCTTGCTTCTGAAAGCCAAAAACAATCTGAATAAAAAATTAATTGATCAATATTCTCCCACCATTTTTTGCCAATTAAGCCTGTAAGTTAGTGCACCTTAAATAATGTGCCGGAGCAAAGGTTTCATGGGCTCAGCCTTGGCTGTTCACCTGTGAAAATTAAATATGCTTAATTTTTATGTGATAACAATTATGTAACTTATTTTTGAAGTAAATAATTCAGCACAGATGAGAGTCACAACACAGAATGGATTATACCTGTGTTTTGCCTACTGATAAGGGGTAGTTTTGCTGTCCCTTTGAATGCCTGCAGGACCAGCATTAACCTCTGCAAGCATCTTGAGAGAGAAATATAAAATAGCCCTCCCAGCAAAGCTAAATTCCAGTGCCAGCTGACATTTGTTTCTTTTTATCTATACATTTGTCTAATTAAGAAGATACAGTGCCGTTTTAATTTTCATATAAACTCTTAACTTCAATGGGGATGCATTCTGCAAACCAAACAAGGATTTATTAAGATAATAAAGCAAGCACTTCATAAAAATTTAAATGCCTGCTCTGAGCATCTTTTTTTGTGGAACTAAGAGGCCAAACTGGGGGAAGGATCTGCAGCAAACCACTTCAGCAAGCTCATGCCCAGGCGCATGTGTGAAGTCTGTGTGTGCAGGGGGGGCTGCCCATATCTGAGGCCACTTGCCCCCACAGCACCTAGACTTCAGCAGGATTTTAGCTGTGTGCCAGCTTTGCACCTTTTCGAGCACAGGGGTGCCCTGGTTCAAATTAATGGATTCATTTACAAGGACCTTGGCTGGGGGGAAGGCATATTAGTTTCCCTTGCTTGTGCTGCATCATCTGTTTATAACAACACAGTTAATCAAAGGAAGGGGAGATGAAGATCTTTTTTTTGCCAGTGTGGCAGGAAAGACCGTGAAGCTCTAATTGACCCCTCGAGAGACAAAGTGAAAAGCTTGTGGAATTAGTTGAATTTTTAACACAAGGGCATGTTTTACTTCCAGATCTGCTCTAGACACTAAAAGAAAGGGTCATGCTCCCAGCTCCCTGCTGCCGTGGGTGCAGTTGCTGCACCACCTCCTTACCTGAATCATTTCAGAAGCAATGCAGCTATTAATACCTCAGGGTAATGACTCACAGTAATCCCTTAAATCCCATAATTGAAAAAAAAAATGGCCACTGCTGACTAATGATTTTGAGGCTGGGGCATAATTAATTGACTTCTGGATAAGGTGCCTGAGGATTTTAACATGATTGGTAGCTCTGCCTCAGTTGTCTGGGCTCTGCAAGCTGCTCCCAAAGGCAACATGCCTGGATCAGCCAGGCAAAATGGTATCCAGGTCCTTTGAGACCAGGGCTGGGGGGAGAAGGATGTTCCATGTGCTCTGTCCTCCATCCCTCCCAGTACATGGAGGCACCAAGGTGGATTTAGAAGTCACAGCACTGGCAAGCTCCCAGCAGGGCAGGTGAGGAGGGACCATGGTCCTTGTGACTGAATCAAAATAGTGCAAAATTAAAGAGGCTGAGAGAAGGGACCATATAGCACATCTGATTGTTTGAGGGTTTTTTAAGGAGGGCTGAAAAATTCCAAACTCTGCATTTAGAAAGATGGGGAAAGAGGAAAGGATTCTCAGAAGCAGAGAACTGGTGAAGTGTGACTGCAATTCCACAAGCTTTTACCTGGCAAACTCTTCTAGTTACCTCTATCAAATCAGGTTTTCCCCCTCCACTTAATTTCTGCGTGGGGAGAGAGACCAAGAGGCTGAAAATACACGTTACAGCACAGGGCAGAAAAGGACAAGCTTCCTACTCTCTCCTCCTTCCCTGGCCATGACTTACAGCAAGATTGCACAAAACTGAGAACAGGCAGGGATTATGTGGCTGGCCAGATGAGGAAAGATGTGCTCAGGGGTAGTTTGTCACAGCAAGACCTGACCATGTTGGCCCTCCACAAAATGAACAGCAAGTTCCAGTGGTGAAGGTTACTGAGGATTGCTACAATTTGTTCCCAGTGCTGCATGTGAACTCTGCATCTCCTTTCTTTCCACTCTCCTGGTAAATCTGAAGTGCAGAAGCAGCATTTTCATCAGTGGACCCAGCAGTCAATAGGCTGCCACAAGTCCCAGCTGATAACTGATGTTTTAACACATGGAAATTCCTGGAGGAGATAAGCCTATAGCTTTCAAATGCTCTATTGAGGAATCATTCTAGCAAAAAAAAAAGCAGATGATCTGCTTGCAATTTGCACAATCACTCTGCAGATGTGGACACATATGTGAAAACGATGAAAAAAAAGTGGGTTTAGACAGAAGCAATGGCTTCTTTACAACTAAGATCTTTTACTTCTTCTAAAAATCTTTCTGCTCTTCTCTTCATACCACTGCAGCTCCAACAGTACTATCATAAATAAGCCATATTATGATATTATAAGCCATATTATATTATGGCATCATAAGCCATGTGGTAAGAAAATCTAAGCAGCACCATAGCTGCTCATCACTTCACTTAAAATATTCTAGTTTGATTTTCTCTCTGCTGTAACAAATATTATGTTTCTCCTCTTCTTCCCAAATAACTGTGACACAACCACAATGCAAGAAAGTTCCCTGCAAGCCCCCAGCATCATGCAGCCTCATTAGGAGCTTTAATTATTTATTTGGCACATCTCCAGCCTGCCTGAGTGGCTGAGTCTGTCAGTCCTGCGCGCTGATTCATATCGCCAGTGGTTAATACAGTTCAAGTGCCAAAGGCAAGCCAAAGGGCAAAGTCAAAGTAGGTAATAGCATCAGCTGGGAAAAGTAACCAATGCACGTCATGTCAGTGACCTCATGATGACCCCACTGAGCTGGTTTTTTCAATGGGAGGCACTGAAAATGAAGATTTCATGCCTAGGCATGTATTGACAACTTCATGGAGATGACCACAGCTCCGCACTCTTCTTCTGTCAGTTGTCCTTTTAATGATTGCTAATCTTGTTTTGAGAAAAGAAAAACTGCAGTTTACTTGAATACTCTGGGTCTAGAGGGAGGTTTCATTTCATTCTTCCCTTCTTCCTCTGAAGTACCAGATGCTACACAGGATTAGAGAGCAGTTTGAACTAGAATGCAAAAAAATAGCCTTAAGAAACATTTGCATTGCCTTAAAAGTCCTCTTGGAGCCAGACATCCAGATTTTGGTCCTCATTTGAACCAGCTATTTTTTCCTTCACTGCAGCAGTGTTAAGGAGGTTGACTGAAAGTCAGCAAAGTTGTCTTACGTATAATGCCCCTGGGACAACTGACCAATGACCCATTGACCATCTCCAGGTTTTAGTCAGCAGGACAGAAACATTCCTTCAGCCTTGTCTGGAAGTGCCCAGTTTTGATCTCTTTATCTTACACTAGAGGAAAAAAACAGCCCACTCTTTGTTTTGTGGGAATCCGTTTTTGTAGAAAGGTTTCCTCTGAGTTTTCAGATCAAATCCTCACCTAGAAATTCTTCCCCACCATGCCAAAATATAAGCGATGAATGTTATTGCCAAAGGAAGCAACAGATGAATAATAATAATAGCTTTATTTTTAACTTATCCCTTAACAGGCATAAGGACCCCAAAGGTGTCCCACAGGAGTTATACTTTGCCACCACTGGGTAAATAGAGATTTTTTTTGGTTTATGAAGCCCAAACCATCCATATTCATGTCAAACACACAGAGTTCCTGTCAAAAAGGCTTTAATCAGACACAAAGCTGAATGTAGGTTACTCTTACACCAATAGCTCCTGATATGGTGATCTAAAAAATGTCATAGCAACCAGTCATGCAACGAGATGGATTTTCCCTGAGTCCTATCAACAACTCAAATTATATCTTGGTATTCAGGCCAGAGCAAGGAACCAGCCCCAGGGACTGCCAGCACCCTCCTCTTCAAGCTGGTAAGTTCCTAAGTTGCCTCATAAGAGGACAAAAAAAAATTAAGTAAAAAAAAAAAAAACAGGAGGAATTTGGACTGCAAATGTTCTTTCCACTGGTGTTAAGCAGTACATTAAAGTTGGAGCATTATGTTCAGGATCCAGCCTTTGAGAGGGCAAGTTCTCCACTCCAAGGGGTTGCTGGGATGGGATTTGGCTCCAGGTACAACATCCTTCCTGGCTGTCAGACTTCCTAGCACCCTTAAAGACTAGCTGGCTGTGCTGTGACCCTCCCAACATACCAGCTTGTAACAGGAGACACACCTAGACCAGCTACACTCCTCCAGCCCACCAAAGCTCTTGAGCGACCAGCACCAGAGAACTCTCCACCTGGAGGGTCATGACCTGGACATTTCAGGAGTACTAGAAATGTTTGGGCTGCATACAACTCATGCAGCACAGCGTGGCTGTGATGTGGCCTCAGACAGAGAAGTCCAGGTGTTCTCCAGCCACAGAGCATCCCACAACAAGGCACAGTGTTATGGCTCCCACCACGTCCTCAAAAAGCACTCTGGGACTCCGCTGCTGTACAGCTGGCAGCTCCAGCAGCCAGGCAAAGCAGCTTTTCCCACATTGTGTTTCCCTGTGTTTCCTCCCCAGTCTGTCCTTCACACTGCAATGAGCCTTCAGACACCCCTCATCTCCTTGAAACTCAGATTCCCATCTCTTCACATGCACACCATGTACACCTTGTACTCTGCTGGGGACAAGGAGAAAATGGAAAGGGGTCCTATCCCCCTTCAGGAAATGCTAATTAGATTATTTCAACCTGCTCCCTTCAAAATGTACTGTTATGGACCAATAAATTGCACACCCAGAGGTGACATTCCCCAAATAAACGATTACTTAAGGATTAGTCACGCAGCTGTACGAAGGCATATGGCTGGCTTTGCAGGAAGGATTATTGGAGCACAGATGAATACAGATGACTCAAGCAGCTAGGGCAGGGACCCATCCTTCCACTTCAGCTGGATATAAAGCTTCAGGCTTCAGGTCTGTCTACCTGTATTTGGCATTTCCTAGGCACACCTACAACACTGCAGCTGGTAATTATGAAAGAAAGGAAATCCTTTGCAAAAGAAAGAGTGACAAACTGAAAAAAGTGCTTGGCTTCCTGAAAAGATCTTGATCAATGCACTTAAAATTCTTCCCCCTCCAACTGGCAGTTTCTGAAGGACACTGGAAAGACAATAACTTTCTGAAGCATTTTCAGAAGCAGAATTCATAGGGGTACCCAGGGAGCTCTTGGAGCAGCCTGAGCACATGGGCCTCAGGCTGCACAAGCAAACTCCTCTCCAAAGGGCCATTCGCAGACAGAGCTGAAGCTGGGGAGTTTGTGTTCTCCTTCAAAACCAGGAGCTGCAATCCCTCTAAGAAAAACTGTTCTCTGCAAGTGCATAATTCATATTTTAGCCTTGATGGGGTGAAAAGAAATGCTACAGTTGACTTCACTAAAGGTTTCAAATTAACCCCATTATCTGTTACATTAATAATTGTTACATTAATAATATGCTTTTATTATAGTGAAGCCCAGCAGTTTCTTAGGATGCAGCAGATGCCCTTTGATTGCTCTGCTTTTTTTCCTATTGCTAATTTAGGATAATCGTTGGACTCGATGATCTTAGAGATCTTTTGCAGCCTTAATGATTCTATGATTCTATTTATTACTTCCAGGACATCGATGGGACATTTCTTCCCTTTTTTTGGAGGGAGAGGATGGAGATGGGTATGACACTGGCTGAGGCACCAGCATAGCAGAGGCAAATGTTCTCCAAGCAAAGACACCTGCACTCTGCATCCACCTAAACCCATAATCACTCCCTACCTGTCTTAAGGCCCACAAAATCATTAATAAGACTTACAGAACAAGCAACAGTCTACCAAGTTTTATCAAGACTACTTTACCTTCTTAATTTCAAACACTTTGTCAACAAAAATTGCTGAAAAAACAGCAAGTGACCGGGAAAACTTGATTATTCGCTGTTTCCTTTCCGACTCATCTGTTTTTCCTTCGTCCCCAGGTCTTTCCCCCGTCGGCTCGCTCCCGCAGGGCACGGGGATGTGTCCCGGCCGGCAGCTCCCGGTGCCCGGTCCGAGGGGTCCCTCTGCCGATGGGAAGCGGCGGCGGCGGCCGGAGCAGAGCCGGGGATGCCCCTGCGCTTTCTCCGCCCGGAGCCGCCCGGACCGCCCGGGATGCGCTGCCCGGACCGCCCCGGGCACCCCGCACCCGCCAGGGACGCGCTTGCACTCCCGGTCCAGCCCAGCAACACTGGACTCAGTCTTCTGCTTTCGGTTTTGTGCTTGTTTTCAGTACTAGAAGAGCTTTGAGGTGCTAAAGTGTGTGCAGAGAAGGGTCTAGAGCACTCATGGTATGAGCAGCAGCTGAGGGAGCTGGGGGTCCTTAGCCTGGAGAAAAGGAGGCTCAGGGGAGATCTTGTCGGTCTCTATAACTCCCTGACAGGAGGGCGTAGCCAGAGGAAGATCAGCCTCTTCTCCCAGGTAACAAGTGACAGGATGAGAGGAAACAGCCTCAGGTTGCACCAGGCGAGATTTAGATTGGATATTAGGAAAAATTTCTCTGCTGAAAGAGTGGTCAGGCATTGGAATAGGAGCCCAGGGAAGTCGTGGAATCACCATCCCTGGAGGTGTTTGAAAGAAGTGTAGGTGTGGTGATTAGGGACATGGTTTAGTGGTGGTCTTGGCAGTGATGTGTAAATGGTTGAACTCAATGATCTTAGAGGTTTTCTCCAACCTAAACAGTTTTATGATTCTATGATTTTAAGATGGGATTTTCGTCCCTGGCTGTGTGGGATCTGATCCCATGGTGGTGCACAGCCCACTGGGGCAGGCAGCAAAGTACCAGCACAGTGCCAATACTCCCCATGTCCAGGGTCACAGGATTACTTGCTCCTACAGTAATGCAGGTGGCAGTGTGGCCCCACAGCATCCTCTCCTCCACCTCAGAGCAGGGAGGGGATCAGCAGGTCACAACCCAAACACAAAACAGGGCACTGCCTGCACTCAGGTTTTCAGGCTGCCAAATAATCTGAACTTTCATGAATTGAAAACACTATTCCTCCCCAGCTTTAGGGAAATGAATCTATAAGTCCTCCCCTCAACAGGGACACAAACACAAATTCCAAATTCCCACACAGGAAGAAAGGCAGAATGGGGAAAGGATGAATGATCTTAGTGCAGTGGGCAGAGGATGGACCAACAGCAATTTTCATGAGTTCAGCAGCTCATACCCAACAAATTGTCTTCAAATACTTTTCTCACAAATCATCTACAGTGCATTTCCACTGATGCAGTCTAAAATAATGAAATCTTATTTAGAACTTAGAGTTCTAAGTGCTCCAAATCACTGTATTGAAGATATGGATGATTCACCACCTCCAGTGACCTGTCAAACCTGGGGCAAGGAGGTCAGAACCAAGGAGGTTTTCCCAAACTCCCCTGGGCTTAGTGGAGACCATAGCAATTCTACTAAGTGGAAAATAATTTGATGCTGGTCCCAATCCTTCTTTCACACTCATTTAGCCAGGTGCAAAGCTGTCAATAGCAGTGGCAATACACTACTTTAACACAGGTATAATTTAGCAGAGGGTCATGTCTGCTTTTTTCCCTGAAGAGCCTTTAGAAAAAGCAATCTGTCAGACCTTCCTATTCAGGTCATTCCCAAGTCATGTTCTGCAATGCAGCTCATAGAGAATAATATAGAGTGTTTTCACTTTAAAGTGTAATGATAAAAGAATACCTGATAGCCAGCAGGAAGTTTTGAGGGGTGAGAGGAGTCCTTCCAACTCCTCTGGGGGTCTGACATTACATACTCCTCAGACAAGTAAGTTATTAAGTTGCTTCATTCACACCCTTTAGTGGGAAGCAGAACTAAGTGCAAATCCAAGTCCCAGGTATTTCAGATTTCATTCCTGGTTTGCCATATTAACCATAACAGGTGTTTATCACCTGAGTAGCTCAGCTTTAATGGAAGAAAAAAAGTCCTCATGTTTGCTGAACACAGATGTTTGCAGCTGCACCTTTTCTAGGGGCAGTGTGCCAGCTTTCTGCCAGTGCTATAAGGCAGCAGTAAGGTGTTCTATAAACCAGGGAGGATGGCAGCTCAGAAAACTCTGCAGCATCTCTTCTACAGACTACACAAATGGAGCTGCTGTGTTCCAGCAGTGACACACTGCAGAAAGGTCCCATCCTAATGTCCCTGATGGTGGCAATGACCCCTCATTCTCACTGACACCTGGACTATCTAAGAGCCCAGTCTTAGCCCCTCATGTGGGACTGGACACTTTGCTCCACGATAACTCTCTCCAGGGTGTTCACAGCTGGGCAGGATTGGCCTTGTGACCAAGTCTGCTGCAGAACACAGACATCTCTGCACACAAGCAGTTTCCTTTGCAAAGGCACTTACACATCCCTAAGCCATTTTTAGCCTAACAGAGAGGAGTTACAGGTGCCATCCTGAGAATGCTTTGCTCTTCTTATTACTTATCAGCAGAAGGTATTACTGCAGTCTAACAGTGCACTCATGCTTAGTGCTTCCTCTGCCTGGAAAAAGAGCACTAAGAGGAAACTTTATACTGCAATTTATTCCTATTTTACTTTCTTCTCATCAAAACTGCTCCCAGTCCAGCTTATAATGACAGTCTTACTCCCCAGCAAGGCAATCCTCATACCCTCAGAGATGCACTTCCCTCCACAGTTCTCACAGTTACTAATGAAACTCCACTTTCTTGGCACCCTTAACCACCAAGCACTTTGGAGGAGTGCCTGTGCCCCACTAAAGGGAGCTGACAAACACACTGCCTCTGATTCTGATGGGCTCAAATTAGCCTACAGGTTGGGCACCAATTAGCTCCATCTGCAATGGACTCAAGCTCTTTGCCTGATTTGCAGAGGGCAACAGCATTCAGTAAGCTCCTTGAAAGAAGATTTGAAGATCCAAATGTGAAATCAGTATTATGGATGGATAACCAGGTTTTACACAATGTTTTATTTGCCTGTTGTCCCTTTTCACAGCCCAGGCTGGGAAAGAAAAATAGGTTTGTTTCACAAGCAGTACCATGCCAAAGAAGAAGCAGTGAGGACTTGGCAGTTCAGAAGCTGTCTGGCAGCTCTGGTGCTACCAAGAAACTTTGAGAGACTTCAACGTGTTCTGCAAGTTCAGCACATTGCAGTGTGTTGCACAAAGAAGCCATAAGCTCTTTTCTGCATCCAGCCCTGGGACAAGGATCCATTTGATCCATATCCCTTTGAGGTTCACTAAAACTTTCTCACTAGCTTGGATGAGGTTTGAGTTGCACCCAGAGACTAGTTCCTAAAGAGTCACCTAGGTTTTGATAAGGTCCAGCATAAAAGGATGTGAGAAATTTGTTCCTGTTTGTGGATTTAAGATGTGTTTGTTGTATAAATAACAGGGACACCCACACCTGTAATTTCTAACTGCCAGGAGTGGGAGGACAGGGCTGGAAGGGAGGAGAGCAGTGGCTGGATGCATCTCTCCACCCAAATGGCAGACAGACCTCACCATGCCCTGTCCCTGCCAACCAGCTAATAAAGCTCTATTTTGGCACCTAGATAAAGGTCAAACTTTCCAAAATCACGCCCTACTGTGGCTCTTGAAGGATGGTTTTTCCACACATACGAAGGAAGAGAATATGCTCAAAGCAAAATTAGGATATAGACACATGAAGTGTGAAGCTGAAGGCTTATGGTACCTTTATGTTGTCTCAAACTCCATTAACAAGTTGATTTCTTTTCCAGAAGGGTTCAATCCTGTTTCATACTTAGGGAAAGGGACAGGGAGAGAATTTACAGTACTTAACTTCAGGCTTCCTTGAGAAATCCCCCTCTTGTTCCCCTGACAGGAAGGAAGGGCAGGCAAGATCTCCCACTTCTCCAGCATAGGTGGATAAATTAGTGCCCAGGTGCCTAAAAGTGCAATTATCACAGATTTCGTGAGCTTTGGGATTTAAAAGTGTTAAATTTGATTCTGCCTAATTTTGGTAGACCATGTGTGTGCAGGGATATACTCATCCTGTCCAGAAAAAACAAAGCCAAGAGCACATCAGGACAACCCAGCCTTAGCACACCCATGGCAGGCAAAATTAGTGGGTGGTGCACAATATTAATTCAGCTCCTCACCCATGTGCGCCAGGATGCTGCCTTTAATTAAATTAGCATAAGCTATCTCTTTGACATTCTGATTTAATATTATAGACTCAAGGTTTTATCCCAGTAAATGCATAAAATGTGAATGCATCCCAGGGTCATTTTTTCATGTTTCTCTATACGTTTGCTGTTTTTATTTTCTTAATGACCCAGTTTGTCTTTGCCAGCTGGAATGTGTGTGTTACAGACCAAGCCAAGGTTTGGTCCTCAGAAGTGGAGAGCAAATCACCACAGTGGTTTCTTTACTGCAGCCAGGGTGGAGCGGGTCCCCAATGGGATGGGGGAGATTTATGGCTGCCACCTTCCCAAAAGTCATCCTGAGCCTGAGGAACAAGCAGTAACTGAGACCAGTTTGTGCTGGGCTTGGATCTACTGCTGCCCCATTCACCAGGGCAGAGCTTCCATAGGTCCCTTGACCATTCTCCAGCAAATCATGAGGGCTATGGAAAGGCTCCTCTTCTTGGGCTGTTTCCTCTCTTTTAAGAGCACTTTGGCACTGTTGAGTCCTGTGAAAATGTCACAGATAGCTGAGAGTCATGTTCAATATGCAATATACACAGCAAGGCTAGGTCACTCTGCCTTCCTCCTACAAGGAGATCCCCTGCACTTTGTTTGGGTAGGATTCCTTTCAGGCCCCTTGTGCATGAAGTCTCTGGACCCTAGTGTCCCACCTGGCCAGGCTTATGGCCAGATCACTGCCCAGCACCCTCCTGGATGAGTTTCTGCCACCCAGGTGCCAAACCCCATCCTGGACCCCCTTGGTACCAGCACTTTTCCTCCAGACTGTGTTCTCTCTCCCTGTGTGCAGGAGGTTTGCTCTGGGGTGGTGAACCCAGGGGAACCAGGAACCAAACTCTGGTTCTGCAGCACATGATCTGTTGCTTCCACACAGCCTTCACATTTGCATGTTACCGAATTAATCACTTTAAATTAATGCTTGCTGGATTTCTCATCTAAAGAAATGTGCTGAATGCAAAACAGTGTCATCCTTACAGGGACTATTTCTAGCCCTACAGCAGATTAAAACTAAATTAGCTGATGTTTCAAAACTGGCAAAACCATGTATCTGCTGTGTAATTTGTAATGCTGGCAGACTGTTATTAATGGTGGGCTGGCTTGTATTAAAAATTCTATGTTTATGAAATGCACTTTTAAGTGCTTGACTGTAGCAGCAGAACACTTCCTTGCTTTGTTCTTTAAAGGTAAAGGGAACCTGCTCTACTCAGGGTCATTACCAGGTAGGTTGTGACTCTGCTGCTTATCTGGTGCCATTGCATGTCTCCTCTTGATTCAGCAACTGGAATTCTTCTGAATTTTTACAGTTTTTCCACCCCACCTTGGGAACTCTTTTCTCCTGCTGCAGGTCTGCATCCCTGATGTTTCACCCTACAAAGAATATCTGAGCTGTGATAGAGTGTTGTCCCTCTGCACACAGAGAACTGGATAAATGGAGCTGGAACACCTTCTAGACAGCCTCCTCTGTCCCAGTATTTGTACTTTTCTCTTGCAGAAAAGCCTCCTACTTTTTCAGGATCTTTCACATTTATTCAGATCTTGCACAGCAGGCTGTGATCTCACACATTGCATGATTAATTTGTTATCTTCAGGCTCAAGGAAAGATGGGTGTCCCAGCTGTTGTTAAGATGGCTTGCACTGCTCAGGAGGAAGAACACAGGCAGGAGAGGATGGGTGAGCCCTGCCCTGGAGCTCCAGAACAGGAGTGGCAGGACATAGCAGGACACATTGATACAAGTGGGAAAGCTCCTGGACAAGGCTGTTCCCTGGGGACAGCCCACTTTTGGACAGTGCCAACACCCTTTCCTAGAGTGTTGAATTCACACTATCTCCACTTTTTATTAAATGGGACAGACAGGCACTGTGCCACCCTCCCCAAGACAGCAGCAGAGAGCTCAGGGTGCTCAGCTGGTGATTAAAGTGAGATCCATGCAATTTTACAGCTATGCCTGGGAGGATTCAAGGTTTATTTCTACTGAGAGCTGATACTTAAAAGCAACAATAATTTATGGTTGTCAGCTTTTACTGCCAGTTACCATTCCTGCTCTCCACCCTGGTGTCAGGGCCCACACTGCTCCCTCTTTAATACTGGCACCTCCCCAGTGCTCAGCTGGGGCTGCTTGCAGAATCCAGAGCTAGTAAGAAATTACAGTCATTGCTGCAGGAGCAGGAGAGAGCATGCAAAAAAGCTGTCTCTACTGATATTTGAAAAAGAAAAATTGAGTGCCACTAAGCCTCCTTGTAGCTATGCAGAACCTTTAATATAAAATGGGTTTGCAGCTTTTGGTGGAAAGACCCTGTGAGCAAAGGTGAGGGAGCTGCATATCTCTCCATCAGGCTGCTCACGTTACCACAATGCTTTCAAAGGAGTTTTTGCAGATGTTGTGTTTCAGCCTGGCTACATAAGGGGCTAGTTGTCCCAGAATAGCCACAGTCTCACCTGTTGCTTCCTGCCCAGGAAGAGGTTTGTGTTGTTGATTCTCTGCTTATTGTGGGGCAAACACAAGTTCACCCCTCATGGTGGTATGGAAACACACAACTTTGCTCCTGTGGTAATAATAAAACCACTGCACTTTTCTTAAAAAGTGCAGGTGTGAAGAGGGGCTATTTTGTAAGCAATGGCCCAGACACCTGCCTCCCATCACCTCCACTCTGCAGCAGAAGCAAGGCAAACTGCAGGAGACATCTCCATCCCATCCCCTGCACTGCCAGGTGTGCAGGTACCCACAGCCTTCAGCAAGGGAAATGCAGAAGCACCAGCTCCCAGGGTTATTTGTGTTCCCAAGCAGAAAAATTTGGCCTTAACCCAACGACAGTAACAGCACCTGCTGCCTCTGCCCCAGGTGGGGAGCCCTTTCAAAGTGCCTTGCCATAACCTAGGCAAGAGGTTGGACAGAGCACAGCTCAGCTGTGGGCAGCAGAGGTGGGATGCACACGGGTCAGTGCTGGCTGCCCACAGACCCCACAGCAGCTCTCAGCATCAGCAGGGATGCCCAGAGAGCAGGCATGGTGCAGCCAGCTGCTCACCTGGGAAGCTGCACGTTGTGCAAACACAAGGTCATAGCCCCCATAGGATGAACCCACAGATATCTCAGCTCAGACTCCTCTTTCTCAGAAGCACTGCAATCACTCCAGCAGATTTTCAGCAAAATGTTTTACTTCAGGGGATTTTTTATGCTTTTGTGTTTCTTATCTGAAAAGTTCAAGTTCTTCAAAATTCAGCCTGCACAGGAGTTTAGGGCCAGGTTTCATCAGGTTTATGTCAAAAAATATTTTCACACTGTTTCAAAAAATGTCAGACTACCTTGTTCCAACAAATTCAAAATAGAAAACCTCTAACTAATATTTTTTTCTACTGCTTTGAAAACTAATCCAATCTTTTCAATTTAGTTAGAATAGCCAATATTTACAAAACATCTCTATAATAATAAAAATTAAAATATTTGATGGATGTGACTCTTTCAGCTCAACAATTTTTCCATGGTTTACTGTAAACAAAATTTTTCATGATCTTATCATCTCATCCCAGAAGAGGATAGACCTACAAAATATTTTCAAAAGGCAGAAAAAAAAGAAAGATTTTCTGTTTGTCCATTGTTTTGACCAAGTCTAAAATTGCTGCACTGTTGAGTTCCCATAGGCACTCAGCCTCCTGAAGGGAGAAAGTGAACGTTAATTTCATGGTTGGCTTTACTTAATGAAATAAAAATATTCTTGCCCAAATATTGTGTAAATAAGGCAGAATTCTTCTCAGACCCTGCCCTGATCAAGCTGCACTCAGAAACAGGTGATCTGATTATCCTCGTTTGAGCAAAATGACTGTCAGGCTTTGTGGCCCAGCAGGAAGATGGGCTGTTAACAAGTCAGGTTTTTACAGCACAGATGTCAACAATTTGGAGTATTTAATCACAGCACATTTCAATTTGTCCTCAGCTCAGACAAACAAGCTGCCTGTGCCAAGGGTCATGGGTGTGTATGGAACTGCTCTGGGTCTATCTAATATCATTATATATATCTTTGGTTTTGTATAAAAAAAAGAATCTCTAACCAACAAGTGCTGGATTAGCCCATCCCCAGCCAAGGCCATCTCCTGTATATCTACTGAGGCTGAGCTCTGTGTGGGCTTAGAAAAGCCTTGGGTGGGGATGAGGAAGATTTGCTTTTTCTGACTAATGGCATGGCATGGCATACATTTTGCTTGCAAAAGGCCTCTCAGATATGAAATTTCACAAATGCTATGAAAAGGTTTTTTCTGAATGCCCAGAGACAGTGCACAAGCTAAAGCTATAGCACTGAGATGATAAAAGCACACCCTGAAGGAATGAATAATTGAAGCCCAGCCCTAAATATTAATAGAATACAAGGAGAAGAGGACACATTCCTCAACTTTGCACTTACCGAGCTGCCTGTTTGGATTTGAAGCACAGATATTCTCACAACCACTCTAAGCTCCTTAAATCCCCTTCTGGAAGACCACGGTGCTCCAAGCTAATGCTACATTTGTCTGAAACTCCCCAGCTCATTTTGTATTCAGACCTCAAGAGGAATGTGGTAGTGTTTGTTAGAAGATGTGTTTATTGGAAGATGTGTTCCAGAAGCAGATGGAAGCAAAGGACACTGCTCCCACAGAGGGGAGAGCAGCATTTGTGCAGGAGAGAGGATGCACAGAGGGACAACTTGCCGTGAGTGGGGACTTCCTCCAGCTCCAGAGATGCCCAGCCAGGGAAGCCTGACAGGATGCTGGGGTGACAGGGGCATACCAAAGGGACACAGCAGGCACCCTTCAGCGGGGCAATGTTCTGTCTTGGGAGATGTTTACAATGTGCTGGCCCCAGCCTGGTTTCTAAACAGGATCAGCCCAATGCAGATTGGTGCATGGCAGTCACAGGCTCTGAGTGAAAGGGCTTGCAAGAAAGGGCTCGCAGCCAAGCACACACATGGGAGGCCATCCACCTTCAGGCTCTGTGGGCAAAACTCTGCCCTGACACCAGGCACCAGAGTGAGCCGTCCATCCACAGGGACACACAAAATGGACAGAAATGGATTTTTTCTAATTCAAATGCCAGCTGAGAATGGAGGTTGCTGTGCACATGGTGTCTCATGGGAGCAGGGCAACACTTCTTCAGCAGCCTGTGGCAGTGGGCAGCCTTGATGAACCAATTCCCCTGCAACCTTCACAAGCCCTCAGGCCAGTAAAATACAAGTAATTTAAATTAAATTTTCAAAAACGCATTTCTCTCTGCCTGTTGATATGTCTTAGGTTGATGTCTGCTGGCACTAAAATAGCCTTAAGTACCTTCTGGCTGTAAATCAGAGCCATTTTAGGCATCAGAGCAGCCATACTCTCTGACCACCTCACACAAGTCTGGAGGGGGAACTCCCATCCCTGTGGCTTAAATCAGGGGGAAACTCCTGAAAGGTTTGATACAGTGATGGGACAGCCAGGGAACAGGCAGGATAACTTGGGACAGCCAGGGAACAGGCAGGATAACTTGGCAACCCAGATGTCCAAGCTGGATGTGCCAAACCAGCACACCCCACTGTCAGCACGGAGCTGCCCCAGGGCTGCCAGCCCCCTCCTCCTCCTCCTGCAGCAACTCAGAGGAACCCTAAGAAACAGGAGGGGGTTTATGGGGTCAGACAGCATTACAGCCCTGCTTCTTTACCATGTGAATCCCCATCAGACAGACATCACTCTGCTGCCTCGTGGAAGCAAACACATCCACGGGCATCCGCCACTTCCCAAATTTAGAACAATTTTTAACAAGCTGGAAGCAACAAAATAAACAACACTTGATCTGCAAGCTCCCGGCTCTTGACAGGGTCCCCAGAGGTGGTGGAAAGCCGAGGAGATAGCTCCTTGCTTTAATTGGTACATTAAAATTCTTCCAGGCCACTACACAACTGTTAATAGGCAACTTAATTAAGCACTAACACAGTTCATATTTCTACCCTCCAGAGGTTCTTGTTTCATTTTTTTTTTCTTATTACATCCAAAGCCATGGGGAGTTTTGTCCTAATCATGTAAAACAAGCTGAGGGCAGTGACACCATGCAAGTTATTTAACTCCTGATCTCCAGACACCATTGCCAGATGTCCAGGCCTGCAGTTTCTTCTCCAAAAACAAGCCAGAGGACTCCAGGAACAAGGTGTGAATTGCTACAAGTCAACAAAAATAAGTGTCAACAATCCTTAGCACCAGCAGCCAAGTCGCCCCACTGAGTGCCAAAAGGAAATGGTGCTGGGCAAAGACAGGGCCTCTGCAGGCACCAAGTGACAAAAAGCAGGTGGGGGTTTGTCCAGTGACCACGGGGCCCTATTCAGCATACCATGAATATCTTCCAAAATGCTCCATGCTCTCCTCTGCCTCATACCACCCAAACGAGACTCCTGAGGAGCAGAAGTGGCAAAGGATCTCTGGATCCCCAGGAGAGCTTTGATATTCAGCTGCTCCCACCACCTGGCTCTCACTGTCACCTGCTGAAGGAAGCAGAGGAACAAGCACCAATGCCCCACAACACACCCCAGCCCTGCAGTGTTTCTGCACAACCACTTTCCTGTGTGCAGCCTGCACGTCAGGCTGGTTTGATGCATTTGCTGAGGAGGCCCTCAGCGACCATGTTCTCAAAAGTTTTCTTCTTTCTAACACTGTAAATCAAAACTTGCTCCAACAGCTATTGTGGGAAGTGACCAGTTTAACAGTCATGCAAACAATAGTGGGGTTTTCATTATAGGTGAGTTACGAGCCATTTAAGTTAAAAAACAACTGAATTTTACTGCTACCAAGCACACTTAAGGTAATACACACAGATTGAGGAAGAAGGGGTGACTGGAGAAGCCAAGCAGTCACCTGGCCTGTGGAGGCAAGGAGCACATGTTCCTGATAATGAATGAATATTAATCCCTCTGCTCAAGGAGAAATGGTTTATTTGCCTCAAAAGCCTTGTACACCAACAGGCACATTGCCAATGTGTGCATCATGATTCATGATGGAACTGTGGAGCTGAGGTGGGTTTTCCTTCACTGGCAAATAAAGTCTGTCTCCTGCTGTAACATTTTTAGTCCAAGGGAACAAAGAATTCCAGGGCCCCTGAACACAGCAATAGCGTAGTTGGAAATTTCTAGCACAAAGATTAACAAACAGCTGGGAAGGGGACAGAGAGGGCAGTGCTCTGGTGACATAAAGCAGAGTGGCCACGTGGACCTTGAGTATGGCTTGCATTTGCTGAGGTTGTGTCCCAAGGATAGAAACAGGATCACATGGCGGTGGTGAGGTACAACCACCAAGCTCCTGGGCTGGTGCAGGGATAGGACTGGATGGGCTGAACCCACACACACCCCTGTAGGAGATGCTGTCTCACAGCACAGAAATGTGCTTTGCAGCATGATCTAAAGCTACAAGATGCTGACTAGGCTAAAAGTACTGCAAAACAAAATGGTTTGAAAATAGAACATTAAGTATGTTTTTACTGAAAATGCCCCTTCCTTCCTTCCTTCCTGCTTTCCCACAACAACAACAAAAGCCTCGATGGACTTTTTTTCCAGAATTAAAATTTTTTTTCATTTGAAGAACATAATTTTGTGGCTATTTCTGCGGATGGTTCATACAAAAATAAAACCTAAACCTGGCATTGGTTTCCATTCAGTTTTTTCCTTGCTCCTCTCTTCCTTAACTTTTTCCTTCCACTAGGAGAGGGGAAGGGAGAGACCACTCAGGGAAAGCAGGCACTAATGGAATAAATCAAAACCTGATAAAAGGAAAAGAAGAGAATCGAAGTTTAATTTCCATTGGAAACCTGAAGCTCAGACAGGACAGGATAAAAAAACGTAACTGTGTTTTCAAGGAGTGAGTAGGGAGAGATACGTGCCTTAGTTAGGAATGTGTGTCAGCAGCCCTTCCCTACAAAACACCGTGTGCCCCTGCTGAGGTGCCAAACCTGAGAAAGGGGCAGAGATCTCCAAGCTGTGACTGAGAGCTGGTGTCAGATTCCCTGAAACGAAAGCCCACAGGGTTGTGTGGTGAGGGAGGATGGGCTGGGGAGTGAATGGTGGGAGGGATCTGCTGAGACTCCAGGACTGGTGCCTAGAGGAGAACACAAGGATGGGTTGCCCTACCTCCGGCCCTGTGGAGGAGGCTTTGGGATGGGAACGACCCGTGAATTTCTGTGATCTGTATGGAAATGGTCCCACGGTGGCATCTGGCTGTAAGGAGGGTATTGAGGTGGGGAAAAGGTCTAATAAAGCTATTCAAACCTAGACAATTCCTTTTGGTGTTGTGCTCCCCCTTCACACCAAAGTGTCCAAGTCAGCCACACTTCAGGCTACAGGGACAAAAGCGTCCCTGGCTTCTGTGCTTCTCTGTTTGGTAGAAATCCTCCTCTTCCACCTTCCTGTGGGAAACACCTGCCCTTACATTTGAAGAGAGACCTTTCCAGGCTGGGTCATTGCCAGGAGATCCGGGATGCTGAATCACCTCGGGAACACGCGGGTGAGCAGTGCAGCCGCCCCACAGGCCTGCAGCGAGCAGCAGAGTCTGGAGTCCGCTCCACCTCCCAGCACGGCCTGCAGAGCAGCTCCAGAGCCGGGGCAGCGCCGGGCTGCCAGCGCCCCGAGCTCAGCCGCACTAACACACACGGATTTCCTGGGAAAGACCCGCCTTGGCACAACACAGCCTGCGTGGAGATCCCTCACTCGTCCTTTGACCCTGTATCCAGAGAGGCAACAGGCTCCTTCAGCAGAAAGGTTTTGCCTGTTCTGTTTTAAGCGGCAGCACATACTCGTGAGAAACCTGGGACTGGTTGAGGTGTGAGCCGGATTTTCGCAGACACAGCTGAGCTGAAAGCTGCTGCTTCCAGCGGGTGGTGAGAAACCACTTGAATATTTAAATGCGTGTACCTGTCTGCAGCGGCTGGGGGGTAATATTGACCTTTTAAAGCACTTTCAAAGCACTTATTGCACTTCTGTTTCATCACCTCCCTGGAAAAAAACAGCTGGAGTGGGGAAGAGGAAAACTATGTACACAAACATTTCCATTTGCTCAGAAAATCCTTGAAATATCAGGACTTTGATTTGCTGTTACCCGGTTGCTCCTTTATGATCTGATACTGAAGCAGAGTTTTGATCAAACACTTGCAGCGAGCGCGGCAATGCTCAGCCCGCACTACCTCGCTCGGCCACCAGGTGTCGCTGCGCCCGGTCCGGCCCGGCCCGGCCGCGCTGACCCCGCCGCGGAGTTCGTCCTTTGTCCATTGTGGGCATATTTATTTATTCTTACTTACTGATTGCTTTGTGCCCAGGAAGAGCTGCAGTTCCATGATACTGCCCACGCATCCTGCACTGCCATGGGCTATACAAGCACTCAGTAAGACATAACAATAGACAGAAGTACTGGCCTGGGCGCTCTGCAACACAAACCTCTGCCGAGTGTCTCCATATCCTTCCAGGACCTGTCACAAATCAGAACTGACTGCTCCGTCCAGCTCCCTCCATAACCTCGGCCCAGCGCCTGGCACCAGGCAGTCCTAAACATATTTGTTCCCTGTCTGAGTTAGATGCACACATAAGGGTGGAAAGATGAGGTTCCTGTCCTTCTTCAAGCTGCCAAACCCAACATATCACTGACTGCAAGAGAAGACAGATGGAGCAAACAGCGGATTGGAATCTTTTATTCAGTAATCAGTCCTGCTGTGTGGGTAACATCTTAGCAACTGGAACCCAAGTATGCAAAAATACTGAGTTTTCACAGTGAAAAACCAGACAGTATAAAATATTCCAGTATTGCCTCTTAGAACCATTATTGAAATAAGACCTCTGTTTCAAAGGCAACGTGCTTATTTATTGTTTGTTTTCTATGCTCAATCCCTCCCCCCAAAACACTTATTCAGACAGTAACCCTCCTCAGCCCCACATTAGCCGCACGTGCTGTGGGGCAAGAAACACTACATGAAATCCCTTCCTGATTCCCCAATGCTTATTGATGAACGTCCTCCCAGTGGTGCCGAGCTCCAGGAAGACGCAGACGATGGGAACACGGAGCTGTCCTGATGTTCTACACACCGCAGACAGTGCTGGTGCTACTGCACTCGGGCCAGAGGCTCCGTCTCCCGGAGGAGCCACCGAAGAGCTTCGTGCCGGCCTTGCCTCTCCAGCTCAGCTCCAACCACTTCCCTGCACTTCTGATGGTACTCGTTCACCCAGTTACGCTGGAGAAACAGAGGGGTAGGACATTCAGCATGAACACAGAAGAGAGTTCGTGACCTTACAAGTTGTGTACAGCCAAAAACATTTGCAGGCCCTTGTGCTCTTTGGGTCTGAGCTGTTAGGCTGGGCTGGAATCCTGTCCTGAACAGACAGATCTGTATTATATGGAAGTGACTTGTAAATTTGATGAGGGTAGCAGCTGAAGGAATTCGTCCTGGGTTTTCAGAGGAGCCAAGGGTCATTTCAGCTGACAAGTAAAGTCTCTGCAAATCACTGCCTCCAGCAAATCTGAATAGCTACCTTGCCACAGTTTAATAAATAGCTTTGCAAAATTGTAACTGGACAATGCACTCCTGAGGCACAAGCTGCCCTATTGATCTGAACAGGTAACCCTAGGGCAGATCTTGGTACCCTTCACAACCCTATTCAGCAAATGGAAATGCAAAACAGGGTTATCATTCCAAAAAGGAGGATGTGCTGAGGTAAAATAAGGAGTATAGTAGAAAAACAGGATCAAATACGCCATGGAGAAGGTAGTGGGAGACTTGAACAGAAAACTTAGAGTATGAAGCTCTTCAGGAAATAAATGCTGCTGAGCAGGTGTCAGAGAAGTCTGCTCAGAGTTTATGTGTACTGAGCAATGGGGTGTGTCTGAATGGGACTGATCACAAGCAGATGCAGACAACAAGATGGGACAGTCATCACTGTTGTCCTTGGGGAGACAGCATGGTAAGACAGACATTTGCCAGAAGCAAACCAAGGCAGGAGTAAGAAAAGAGATGATAGCAGCAAGTATCATACTAAGGGAACTACCAAAACAACATAATTGGTGGGAGCCTCACTGTCTTCATCATATAACATAGATTGGAAGGAGGTCTGAAAAGCTGGTTTAGTTCACCCCCTCACTTCAAAGTGGGTCAAGCTTAAAAATAAGTCAGAGTGCTCAGGATTGCTCTCTGGATTTATGAAAAGGAACAATGGCCAGTGGTTCTAGCAAACAGAACAAAACAAGCTGGTTCTAGTGCAAAGGAAGCAATGCAAACCTGTTTTACTTACCTCCTTTTCTGTCAGCAAATTAACATCAATCATTTTCGTCTGGATTGGAACCAGGGTTAAGGGTTCAAAGGTCAGGCTGCCTCTGTTTTTGAAATTGTACTGCAGCAGAAAGACAGAGATTGTACATTTTAGAAATAGCTCCACCCCAATCACACTTACTCACTGGTTATGTCATCACTACAGAATAACCAAGGTAACATTCAGATGAGAGGGTAGCAACCTACAGCAACATTTTTCTTACAGCTCAAGCAAAGAATCTCGATATAAACCTTAGTTACTTCTTTCAATGGTCCCTTTCTAAAGGTCAAAATTGTACAGGCCTTCAGCTTGATGACTATATGATCATTTTCAGTCTGGCATTTCTAAAAGCATAACCTATAATGTCAAAATCTGCCTGTAGTTCTGTTTCTACTGCCACTGATGGCTCCCTACCAGAGAGGAAAATCCCAACTTGAGATCAACCAGTTCTACAGCAATGACTCCAAGGGGCTGAATAAAGTTGCTTCAACACACAGACAGAAAACAATTTAAAACAACTCTCACACACACATTTTAACCCATGGAAACTCTGCAGAAGCAAAACTGCCTTCTGTGCTCCCATTATCAAGGGAGACTTAAAACCAGTGTTCATCAATAAATGGTTTGGAGACCAGGAATCTTGAGTAGGATTTAACTGTCTGCAGCATGGTCCCACATCAAGTTCCAGTACTTTAAGTTTTATAACCAGCAAGTCATGGAGAAAGGTGCCTCCTGAGCAGGTCATTCACCTTGGTTTCGGCAGGGATGACAAGGACAACGTTTTCTATTCGGATCCCAAAGGACCCATCTTCATAATAGCCAGGCTCTGCAGAAACAGACAGTAATTAACTAAGCCACATTGCTGCATTCTGCAAGTACTTATTCCCTATGGCCAAACTTCCCCTCTGTGTCTTTAGTCCACTGAAGTCACTAAGCAATCTTGACATCAGGCAACCACAGAGGCAAACAAAATTCTGATGCTACTAAATCTGCACAAAAGCCCCGAGCAAGGTGACAGCAAAAGTTCTCAAAGAGAGAAGAAACAAGACAGACAGCCCACAAGCTTCAGAATCTCCTTGGAATTCAAGAGAGTACAGAATATTTGTGTTCAAATACCAGAAACTCTGAAAATATGAATGTCTTCATGAAAAGCAGGTGGGTAACCCCTTCCTCAAAACACTCTTTTAGAGACTGTTTCCCTGACTTCCTGAGAGGACTTTGCAGCCCTGAAGGAATGTAAGTCTCTCAGCAAACCCCAGCAGGCTGTTAATTTACTACTGGTAGAATAAGGCATGCAAAGATTTAACAGCTGCCTCAAATAGCCCATAGCAAAGACAAGATTAGCTCCTGAAAGCTTGGTGTCCACCTTGTACTGCAGCCAGTTCCTCCACAGTATGCCAGAGCCAGCTGGTCAGCACAGCTCTTCTGAGGCCTGTGCTGTAGAGAGCAGGAAGCAGTCCTGCAGCACCCCACTGCAAAGGTGCTTCATGGAAGGTAAAAAGCTAATTGAGAGTCTTTACCTACAGAGCTTAAATGACAACTAAAACAGCAAGCTGAGGAGGCAGGCCCAGAGCTTTTGATCCAGCCTTTTCTTTACATCAGTCACATTTATTCCCTCTGCATCTTAAAGAGCTTGGTCCCTCCCCAGTGACCAGAAGAGAATCACCAGTGCTAAATACCATCAGAGACAATCATGCCAGCCTCCAAGGGCTCATCTGCAAAGGTTTTATAGCTAATGCCGCAAGGACCCTCGTGCACATTTAGGAAAGAGCCAACTCCATGTCCTGTCCCATGCAGGTAATCCAAGCCACAGTCCCACAAGGCAGAGCGGGCAAAGGAGTCCAGAAGGTGACCTGTAGACAGACAAGGAGAAAGAATTAAATCAAGCCAGGCTCCCTCAGAGACACTGATAATCACACTGAAGGTTCAAACCTGGAAAATATGCAAAAAAAAAGCCCAAACAAAAAAAACCTACCACCACCCCCTCAAAAAGCCTCATCACTCACAAAGAAAGCAAGTCATTGGATGACTAGAAGTTACAGGGCAGATTTGGCATTTCTGACATTCAATCCCTTTCTCAGCTAAAGAACTCTTCTCTCTTCCATTACACAGGTCTTCAAGAGATGGTTGTAACAGTAACATTGCACTGCTGCTTGTTCTACTGACATTTTCAGGAAATAATCTAATGGTTAAAAAGTCCCACAGAGAATTCAGTACCTGTCTTAAAAGGAGCTGCACTTGTTGAACTGAAAATAGGAGACCTGCCAATTGTATTTGGTGGACTAATCAGCCAGGCTTTTTTGCCTGGAAGTTTCAACCAGGGGGCACAGAATTTCTGTTGCCTGCATGCGAACCCCAAGCCCATGTATCCAAGTTCAGATACCCTTCAATTCCGGTTTTGGTTTCTCATAGCACTGTGCAGTTGCTTTTAACTTGCCTACCCAAGAATGTAAACTGAAGAAATCTCTAAAAAGAGCTGGTTTTGTATAAGGTGTGACCAGGGAGAAAATAACCCTGTAAGAAATTCACCAGAGGTAGATGATACGTCCCAATTTCTCCTGCACAAAATAAAAGCAGCTCCTTTGTGTGTGATATTCCCACTGATACAAGAGATTCCACAGTAATTGGAAGAGAATTAGCCAGTCCTTATGAAGCTGGAAAGTGACCTCTCACTTTGATAGGGCCATTAGTAAAGAATAAAGACAACCTCCAAGCACACGTGTTAGAGTGCCACTGCCTGATGAACGTCACTATCACCCTAGAGCCAGAGCGCTTCCAAAATCCTTCAGACTGCCCACCTCAGAATTTTCAGCACTGGTTGATGCTGGGAGAGAAGGCATCAGTAATCCAGCTTGTGATGGAAACAGACAGTTATATCAACATCTGTCTGATCTGCCTAGACCTGTCAATCATAACACTGTTCTCAGACCACTTAATGGTTCTTCAGAGGTCAAAACACTCCAACTCACCAACCCACCTTTGGTTCCATTTGGGAAGATGGCAGCACTCACAGCTATATGTCCCTTCAGGACATACGTGAAGCATTCCTGTCAAAGAATTGTGTGCCATAAGTAAAGAGGGAAAGTAAAACCTTTGTATTCCCCAAGAAGGGAAAGAGAGGATGCATCTTGTAAGAAACTGCAAAGGATATGGAAAAACTTGCTCATGCCCTTGTGTGGCTGGCAATGCCAAAGCAAACCATGAGAAGTTTACATCACTCTGAAGATCCCTCTCCAGTAATTACAGAGAGACTATCACAAACTCAGACTGCAGGTTTAGCAGCAGCATTCACCTGATCTACATGACTGATTTTCTTTGTGGCTGTACTTTTACTTCCTGGGCATACCCAACAGCATATTTTTGTCACTAAGTGAACTGTAATAATGAAATTAGTTTTAGTTAAGACTAATAAAAAGTTAAAGAAGCAATTTAAAATACTAAATTTCCAAAACAGACCTTTTCAGGTAAGTCTGAGACTGATTTTTTGTATCATACACTAGGCACAATCTCACTGGAGCCTTGCATCAGACACTGAGCTTTGCACTAAATTAGACCCCCCTGGCTCCCTTATTGGACAAACCAGTAATGTTTATCCTCAGTCTGCTGACTTTCTTATTTCTTAGAGGAAACAAGTCATTTTGCAGATTAGAGCTGTCCATTTTAAGATAGAAAGGTGTCAATTCTCTAAAACAGTTTATATTTTGGAAGTCTGAAGTATGATAGTCTCCTTTTCAGTCCTTGTCCAAATGCTGCCACATACTGGTAAATAAATGGTAATTCCATAGAGAACTTTGACTACATAGCAACAGAGCACATTACTAATTTAAGTATCTCTAATAATAAGGGATCAGATCACAAACCACACTGTGATCCCAACTTACCTTTTCATAGGCTGATGGTGTGCCAAAATGCATTGTCCTGGTCACATCTGTTGTACCATCCCTTCAGAGCCAAACAAAGATGCAGGAACCAAAGGGATAGGGGAAAAAGAAAGATTGAAGTGAGAATGCACAGGAAACCCAGTCACACTGCAGCAAACCAACCAAGCTCATAAATGGATAAAGTCATCTGCTCTGTGCTACACAAGGCTGATGATGTAACCGCTCCTAATCTCAAAGATTCCTGAACACAATGCCCCAGATGTAGCAATAATGATTTACAATTCACACTGTTATCTTTCAATCACATGCATCCCAAAGCTCTTCCCAAATTAGAATTTAAACTGCTCATAAAAACGATGCTAATTTGAGGATTAGCAACAGGTACCTGTCCATTGAGAACAGGCCAAATTCAGCCTATTTGTATGGAAGGTGATTCACTAATAGCTTTAAAACACACACTTTTGCAAAACTGACAGCTACCAGCTCAGAAAAGGGAAGTGTAAGGGGGAATAGTATCCCTTTCATCTTCGGGATGTTTTGTGCTAAGATTTCTGCAAATCATCCTGCATTTGGAGAGGGGTTAATCTAATACGTCAGAAACTAGCTCTAAGTTCCTTCTGCAAATAGCATTTTGAGCCTGCTGTCAAAAACACAGTGGCTCTTGAAACAACGAGTTCCCTTTGAAAGGCTCGCTCCTGTCCCTGTGCTCTTCCCCAGCGCACACAGGCCGTGGGCACAAAGAGCTCACGGTTTAACTTCTCAGCAGGGACAAGCAAAGCATCCCTGTCACAATGCTGTGGTAAGTGCCATTGATGTCCAGCTTACATTGTATCCAAAGGACTGCTTTTCATAGTGGCACTAAGGAAATCGTTAATTAGGCCATCAGAGGGGAGGAAAAAAGATCTCCTTGTAAAAATCTTATCAAAGGATGTCTGTATGGTTCTTTTTCAAAGCTCTTCCTGACTGACATAACAAAAAGGCACAGCTCTAAAGACAAAAGCCCATCTCAAAGGAGCAGCCAGGCTTGTCCTGTGTCTTCCTGAACAAGCCACTTCTCGTCTATTTACACTGGTTAAAAACATCACTTCTTTCATTTTCCATGGAGTCAAGAGTTCCACAGTAAAGGAACTGAGGCCACTGAATGGCACTGTCAAAACAGCATTAAGTGAGTTTTCAGACATGATGCCTACCCAAAAACATACCCAAGACCCAAGTGGCCACTGGGATGAGGAACCCTGACTCTGAGTCTCTCTGAAAAGGCAGAGAGCACCACAGGGCAGTGCTATCCTGCTTCTTCGCCCCACCTTGTCCTGACTTCAACCTCAGTCAAGTCTGCCCACAGGGCAGATCCTGGCAGGGTAGGTGCCTCACCCAGCTGTGCAGGCTGCTGAGTAGGCAGCCCAAGGCTAAGCCAAGGCAGTCAGGCCTGCTCCCTGTTCCTGCAACTTAATACTAAAACCACCAGCTAAAGCACAGCTCCCATCACACTAGGGATGGATGGGACTCAGATGGGAACTGTACTTTGACATCTTGTCCCTGACCCCAGCAAGGCCTGTCAGCAGCCCTGATCTGTCTACTCTAACCTCCACATTGCCTTGCTTGCCAAGGCAAATGTGAGCTGACCCTGCAGAAGTCATGGGGAAAAGAACACATGGCAGTTCAGCAACATTTGTCCACTCACTTGTACTGTGCTCCTGAGTCCAGGAGGTAGATCTCGTTCACTGACAGCGTTCTGTTGGTCTCCCGAACTGGCCTGTTCAGTTAAACACAAAGGATTTTGTTCCACAGTTTTAAGGTCTCCAAGCCCACGTCTGCAGTCCAGAAACCATATTAACTACAAGCTTGGATGTGTTGGCTCTGATTTCTTGTGGCAGTGATGGAAATCCCACACATGCTGAGCCAGGGATCATACTGAGGAGAGGATTTGTATACAGCAAATGGCACTACAGTACAGAGCTTTGCTGCTTCCAGCAAAACCCTCAACATCTGTTTCTGGATGTATTTCGGAACAGTTGTGGCACTTCATACTCATCCTTCCCAGACTTCCAGCCCCAAAATAGCCATTTTCTATGGCCCTGAGCAGATCAGCATCATAATACATGCATGCTGCCAGCAGGGAAAGCTCTTTACTTAGTAAGGAGTAAAGAAAGATAGAAAGCAACATCTCCCTGGAGTACTCTGTTGTGACTCCATGAGGAAGTGAGACAGTTCATTCCAACTATGTTTGCTGAAGGTTGAAAGGAGAAGCTGTGTTTCTCTTACTTGTAGTGAATGATGGCTCCATTTGGACCCGTGCTTGATATGGTAGCAAAACTCAATTCAACAAAGTCTTTCTGCTGACTGAAAGAAAAGATTGTGATCACTACAGCACAAGTGAGAGGAGCACACCAAGCACCTAGTGCACCTGGAGTGCCCCATCCTCAATTTCACATCACCTCAGCCTTCCCCTTGGCCTTAAAAGCCACCTGGACAAATAAATTTGGGTAGAAGAAATGTACAATTATAGCCTTCTTCTCCCAGCCATGTGGAAACCCGTTTTCCAGATCTAGTCTTTCCTTAGAAGAAGAAAATTCACTACCTAAATCACCCAGGAAGAGATGTGCTGAACAATTTCTACTTTGTTACTTATTTACTCAAAGGCATTTTAGAGGTCCTGCTGCTGTAAACATGTGAGTAACTCTCAAAATAAATGGTGCTCCTTCTCTATCAGAAGAGAAAGAAATCTAACTTTTACATACATATGTCTGTGATAAGGACGCAACTGTCTTGTATTTAAGTGTCCTAACCTGCAGTACTCCTCACTGCTATCTCAAAAGGAAAGTGGACAGGATCCAGTGGGCTGGGACTTGTATCTCCCAAGATACCCAAGTCTTCCCAACTCTTTCAAGTTTTCAAAGAAATCCATTAATAAAGGTTTGTCCTCAGGTAAAATATATCTGCAAGTGAGATGCATTTCCAAAGAATAAAATAAAAATAACGGAAAAAAAAAGCCACCCAGGAAACCTCCCCTGAGTAGATTTACTTTTTACCTGCGGAACTCCTCTGCTTTGTCTGCAGCAACTATTTCTGTTACTGTTCCCTTTGGGACCTGGTGGACAAGGACATGGGTTAGATTAGTGCAGCAACAAGCAAAGAAAACCCTATATGCTTAAACACTGGGTCTTGTCTGTGCCTTATGAAACCCTGGAAATGGCTTCTTTCCAGGTTTTCTGTCCTCATTCCTCAGTAAAGACAAACACAAACCCAGCAATATTGTGCAGGGCATTTGAGAAGAAGGAAGTGGAGACAGTCACAGCAGGATTGCTGAACCCTGACTAGGGAGCAGTTAGTGCAGTACTAACTTCACTGAGATGTGCACAGGCAACATCTCACAAGGCAACATCTCTTCACAGTCAGGTGACACTAAGCTTATATAGTTCTCTTTAACAGCCCATGCTGTTAGAAATTTTGTGCTTTTAAATCAGAAATAGAAACAGTTGTAGAAAAAACAAAGGGTGTTAAATTTTACTTTAGGCATTTGATAAATTCAAACCTGTGACACAACTTCCCCTGGACTGGAAAACAGACGAAGCACGGCAAGAACTAGGTTTCATAACCCCTGAAGCTGACTTCTTGATGTACTCAGACATGTAAAAAGGCACCCCCTGGAAGTCATCAAGCCTTCTCCATAAATAAAGTCAATAGACTCAGACATGCAGTGGCACAGCTTAGTAAATTGCTGTGTAACACTCAGCACTCTGCACAGCCATTGTGTACTTCTAACCCAGTGAATACACAAATAATTTGGTTTTATCCCATTTTCACAGCATCTCTCATTCATAAATGCCAAATTTGTTCATACTGGCAGACAACACTGATTATCATCAGAATAATTCCAAAGTATTGTATGAAGCTGAATATTATTTCATTATTTACACTACCAAACCAGCACAAGACAGCATTTACACTACACTAAGCCTGCTCAGGTAATTTCTCACTTGTTCGAACTTTGGTCTGTATAAAACGAATAGGAGAATGTTTTCAAAAAAATTAATTCAGCCTTGGATAAAAGCATGTTTGAAATCCTTGCAAAAAAACCCAAACCACCAGATAAACCCCCAACTGTTTCCCCACTTTTAGTAAAGGCACTATAAAGACTAACAAAAAGTTTATGCCAATGAAGAATTTTACACAGCAATAGAACCTCTAAGTTAAAAAAAAATTACACAATACCTCTTTTTCCAGCCAGTTAAAGAGCTCACACAGGGCAACAGCATCTTTAATCTATGTTAAAATAGGCACAAGAAAAGGGAATTGAAAAGGAGAAAGATTTATCAAGCCTTAGTATAAACAGGTTTTGATGCAAAAGAATTCAACCTATAAGTTTCAGAAACACAAACTAAGAGATTATCCAAGAGGTATTTTCAGGTTTTGCACCCTGTAATTAATATAAACACTGGAAATGTATCTGGAGAGTTAAATGAATGTTAATAATTACTGCTGGGACATATCTTACTGTGTGAAGTCTGGCTTTACCCCACCCATCACTTTCAAGACTATTTTGCTTTAGCAGCCAAGATCCTGCAACTCAGATCACAGAAGGCAACCACAGGACACATCTGGTGATGTGACAGGGGAACATGTCCTTTGGGCACACAGCCACCACACAGTTTCTGTCACACAGCTTCTTCTTGCCTTATGATCCCCATTTTTGTTCCTTTTTTATTTCTACTTGAAGCATGCAAGGGGCAAGAAGCAGGACATGTGTACAAGAACAAGGCACAATTTTGTCCTCAGGTGGCAGGTAACAAAGTGCCTCTTCTCAGTACAAATATTTTTACTTCCCCTTAACTAACAGAGAGAGAAAAACATTGAAATAGAAAGTACTGGCTCCCAAGAAGCTGCAGAAAATATGGGACAAGCCCAAAACTGCCAGCCTTGCTTCAAACTGGCTAATTTCTCTTATTGTGAAAACTGCTGCTTGAAAACTAACAGGAGATAAACAAGAGAAAAGTTCAGCCCCACCATGAACCTGTTCCACAGGCAGATTCCTTGCTTGAAAATTTGAAGCTTCCTGAGAAATCAGCCTCATTTCCAGTGCCATGATGACAAGACTAAAAGAGTGCTTTGAGGACACTGACTGCTTCTGAACATCTTGGCCTGCTCTTTGCACCATGTGTCGAAGAATTTCTGTGTGTTATTTAGGCTGTGTTTATTCAAGTGATAACAATTTGAAGACTCCACTGACAAAGACAACAGAACTAGCAAAGGGTAAAGAACATCCCTTTAAGGGCCCACACTGCAAACAACATTTCTCAAGTCTCCACAGTCTTCCCACAGAGCAAGGCTGTTTCCTCACACTATTGCAAATGTTGTTCTTCAAGGGAATGCAAAACAAGCAAAAAACCTGCTTCAACAGCAGTAGATGTCTGACAGAAGACCTTTTTATCCTGCCATCCAAATTCTTATTTGCTTTTTATCCAAAACATTAAAACTGAAAAGAAAATGTTATTTCTTTCCCTAAAAGTAAAGCAGACCTGTTGCCATGTGCAAGGAGACACTCAAGGCTTCACTTACGTGTGCTCTTCTCATGCCTTCTGTTTCCGCTGCGTTCTTCACAGCTTTTGCAATGCAGATGGGGGTATATGGGGTGAGGTATCGGTAAGCCTGCAGCAGAAGGACAGGGATTACTTGTGGATTAGTCAGACTACATAATCCTACAGATTTAATAACTCAGCCTGGCCACAATTTGTACTTTGGCAGCCTCTCTCAACCTTCAGCATTGTGAGATGCTGGTTGCCAACAATCAGCTAAGTGCACTGAGGAACAGAGAGGAGAAACGGTCCCTGACTGAAGGAAGAACAGCCATAGGGAAATCCAAGAACTAAACAACAGCTTGTCATGAAGCAGGGTGAAGACCTGGATATCCTAAATACCACATATCTACATCAATGTCTGAGCCATAGATTCCTGTTGCTGATGGACACTGAAGGCCCAGAGGACAATGAGAAACACTAATCCCTGATGCTGTGGTAGAACTTAGGCTGTAGAAATGACCTAAAAGTCACCTTGACTTGTTACCTGACAGTCACCCTCAAGTAGCAGGGAGCAAAGGATACCCAGCCCAAGCACTGAGCACCACCACTGTTAATGATCAGCAGCTCTGACAAACACATCAAGGCCCGAGGAAACATGAAAGGCCTTTGCGAAGCTCAGCTTTACATGCTGCCAGTTCTGAAAGGAGCTTACATCGGTGGTTTGAGACAAAGCTTTCCTGTGTTTGGATGGGATGACCCTGCATTAACAACCAGTAACTGATCCCTTACTACTGCACACTTCCTCAAACACCAGCTGTCCTTAGATTAGCAGGAATGCTTGGCTGGTTTCGGCACATCTTCAGAAATTCACCAGCTGAGGTGACTTGTCCAAATCTCATCACACTTGGCATCAGAAGAAGAACCAAGTCTTTTGCACAGTTCTCTGCTCTATCCATTATATATCAGGAGATGGGATGAGCACCTACAGAAGCACAGCCCAAGCAAGATGTTGTTTCCTACTTTAAATGCATCAGCATACAAATATATATCACTCAAATTCAAGGAAAGGCCCAGTAGATCCTCTGCAAAGACTAAATTCACATAAATCCTACAGGCTTACAATTTGAAAATTCTTAAAAACAGCAAAACAATTACACTACATAATTCAGAAACTAAATTACAAAAGAAGTCACAAGAAAGTCAGAAAAGTCCTTTTATCAGTCAGGATAAATAGTCAGATTCTTAGTTTGGCTTGCCCTTTATAGATACTGGTAAGTACTATTAATCTTCTGTGAAAAGTATATTTACATGCAGCTGTAAACAAATCTGTAAAGGGTTTGCAGATCTGTGTTTAATAATGGAATGGATTTTTGCCAGTGTCAATATTTGGCTCTGATGGAGACAGACAGTAGATGGACTTCCACCACTGGTGTTCTTCACACCAGCTGAGCAACTGGCCTGGAGTCCTTTGAAGTGGTGGAGAGCCAGGGAGGAACTAGAAAAACTCTGGCTCTTTTAGTGACTCTCTAAATGGCTTTTAATCAAGACATTTCAGTCCTCCTTGCCTGCTTTCTATTGCATAGAGCTCCTTGAGGCAGGGACTCTCCCCATTGCACACAGAGGGCATGCAGCACTGTAATGACTCAGTATCAGCCAAAACTTCCAGTGCTCACAGGGTAAATAATATCACTCCAACTCATATTCCTTTCTCTAGGTCAGACCTTCTGTACTTCTCCATATGGATACTCCATATAAATCAACTACAGCAGTTTACCCAAACTGGGGATAGACTATTGACTGCAACTACAGCAAGGAGCTTTCTACTCTGAAAGTCAAAAGAACAACAATTTATCCTGAATTCTCCATAGACACTATGCTGTCAGTATTCTGTATTAGGAGGCCTAGAAATAGATGGATAGTGTCTGAAGATTTAACCCTGGACAGGGACAAAAACCTGTATATTTACTCACAGTATCTGTTAGTTACTAGACATCACTGTAAACTGGATGGTATTCCAGAGAATGTGATCTCTAGCAAACAAGAGATGTACACAAGATGCATGGAAACCAGCTTATTTGTCCATGGTTGCTGTGTCCTTCCCCAAGTATCTTTCATGGCTATTAGAATATTAGGTGGACAGTGGGAGTCCCAGACAGCAAGTTCAAAAGGATAGCAAGATATAACATATATGGCTGTGTAGAAATTATTCTGATGCTACAAGTGTCCCTCAGCAGATGCACGAAGTGCATGGACAACCAGTGCCTGCAGGTTATCTGTGTCCTCATAAGATTCCCTGCTACAAAAACTGTCATCTTCTCCCTCCTGCCTTCACTAAAGGACATCACATATTGCCTGGTATCCTCAAGCCACTGAACTAAATAAGGGCAACCACCCTCAGACACTCAAATCAAGCCAAACGCACTCTCCCAGAAGTCCTGCTCAACTTTCCTCCTTCAATTTCTGCAAGTTTCCAGTTCTTGCTGCTCATCCACATGAGGCTGATGCTCCACCCGTGGGCAGAATGACCTGAGTTCACCCTGCTGCCTCTTCCCTCCCCTCTCTCACTGTACTTGTTTTATCTTAAGCTGACAATTCTTTGGATAAATCGGCTTAGCGAGTTGGAAGGGCAGCTCCAGCAGGAGCAAGCCCAGGATTAACAACCCCTCGATACCTCAGCATGGCTGGATCCCTTCTGCACAACCTCCAGCCTGCATCGGGCTTTGCAGAGGGGAAACTGAGGCCAGCTGCCCTCATTAACACCCTTCCTAACCACAATGAGCAGAGAAGAGAAAAGCATTTTCCCCTGCTAGGGCCACTGACCTTGGGAATGGCCTCAGTCAGAGCATAGCTGGCTTTGTCACTGAGCCACACTTTCTCCTTGGGTGAGAGGCCGGCACCAACAGCCTGCAGCTCCGACAGGATAGATCCATAGGGCATCACCTGGATTTTGAACTCAGGTTCCAGAGTAGAGTCAAGCTGTAAGTGCTCTCTCACAGCTGGATCCATCATCCTGTCACCATCAATGAAGAGCCTGAGAAACAAATTGGACAGATCAAATAGGTGAGACCACGTCTGATGGTGGCTGGAGTAAAGGAGGGAAGGAAAAACCATTCTGGCAACATTTCAGGGAGAAAGGAGATAATTATGCACTACTTTGCCCTATGTCATTTTAACCACCAGCTTTCACACAGTTTAAATCCCAACTTGAAATTAAGATGTGCCACCCCAATGAGAGAAAAGAGCTGATAGCATTTCTATTTGTGTGACACAGTCAAAATGGCTACATCCCATCACTGTGCTTGAAACAGGAAAGTAACAGAAGCAAGTAACAGCCACTCTCTAACTTTTAAGGGCACCATCTGGAAAGAGAAAAGCCACTGTAGTTCTAAGTATCACATTGCTCTCACTTTGAGTTGAAAAGTTCAGCTCAACCTTCACACAGCCTGGACTCGCTCACCTAGCCAGGTTTTACCTTAGATGGATCTAGGTAGCAGCTTACAGGTGCCTCCAAAGGAACTGTGCTTGCTGAGGCTCCATACATGGGGCAGTCACAGGAAAGAAGCCTTCTATTATAAGCCAGCCCTGAAACTTTCCTGCACTGTCCCTGCAATTTTGAAGTGACTCAGCAATTAGACTTTTCCCTGAAGTTTGTAATGTCCAGGCCAGCCACATTTCACCCAGAGCTCCAAAGGCCCTATACATTATCTCAGGGTGACAGACAGAGGACTCATCGTGCCCAAGGTCACCCAGCAAGCCAGCCAAGGTGCTGAGGAGTGCAGCAGAGCTCTTGGCTGCCTCTCTAGCTCTGATCAGGGGAGGAGGGTAACTAATGTTGGAGACAAAAGAGCTCAGAACACTAAAGGACACTAAAGTACCCAAGCATAGATGTTTTTGAAAAGACAAATACTTTGCTAGAACAGTTCTCCCCCAAAAAATGCATCTTGGGGAAGGGAATACAAGTACCTGATTGTGTTCACTCCTATGATGGCGTATGCAAAAAACACAGGATTGTACTCAACATCAGAGCCTCGAAGGTTGAAAAGCCCTGAAAAATAAGAACACCAAGAATCACAGTCCTGGTTCATCTTCTGCAACATTAGATAAAGCAAAAAATAATCTCATAAAAACACAGGCAAGCAATGAGACATCACGGGTGCAGGCTGTGAGTCCAGCTCCCACCCAGCTGTCCCACAGCCTGCTTCGTTCCTGGCAATCCTAAATTTATGCCAGGAGATGGCACCAGAACCACAGTATGAACACTCTCGGGTGTTTAAACTGGTGTTTAACTTCTAAAGGAGGGCTGGCTTGGAAAAAAACAGGTAAAGGCAGGGAAAGACAAGGACACATGTACAAAAGGTAGGGTCTGCCCTTTCCGGTCTGCGCAATGCAATAAAAGCTCACTTTGTGAGCCAGTAAACTTCGAAGTTACAAACTATAATTTCATTCCAATCCTTTTGACATTTGAGGTAAGAGGAAGACACAATAGGCAAGACTACAATACCCCAAAAAGGCCTCTCATTTGGGCCCCTCCAATATCTCAGATTCAGGCTGTACAGTCTTAGCTATTTTTCACAATGATTTTATCCCACACAACTCCAGACAAAGTCAAGAGGGGAAGTAGATGTCCAGCATCTCTAAAATCCTGATTTTAGGGTCAAATAAAAACTCCAGGGTATCCAATTAGCTGAAATGAGTTACTCAAGCCAATAAGGCCAGCCAGCAGGACAGCTGGGAAAAGAACCAACATGTCCTAAATTACAACCCACCACTGTATTCATCGAACTGTGCAAATTCTGCCATGAAAGTAAAAATAGAGCTTAATTCTCTCCAGGGAAGCAGTAGGTCACTTGAATGCAGGAAAGAGCCACAAAGAACTTTTTACTGCACGGGTACAAACTTCCTCACTCAGCCAATTCCCAATGCAGTAAGGAGGCAACAGTCTCCTTTGTGGCTCTTTTTTCTGTCCCCAGAAACTTGTCTGGAATTTAACACAGTGAACTGAATTAGATAAAATTAAAACAACTTCTCCCCTTCCCCCTTTAGGATAAGAAATCAACCAGGCACCTGAAAATGAGCTGCTCTTGTGACCTTCTCTGGTTCATCTTAACACTCTTGATTCATAACCAAGCTTCACTTTGCTGGAGACATTTAATCTGAAACTACCTCAGGGCACCAATTTATCATTAATTTAATTGGAGATGCGCCTGAAAAGGTGAGACATACAATCTCTGCTCATGCAGGCCTCCCAAGGGAGGAGTCGTATTCACCACTCTCAGAAGTACTTCTTTCACAAAAAAAGCTCTTTGCTCAGTGTCCCAGATCCAGAACAGCCCACAGACCTCATCAAGTTGGCTTCACCCAGTGCCAGGGACATTGTGGTGGCAGTGCTGGAGTGAGGAAAACACCACCTCCATTTCTACCTTTCCAGATCAGACACAGGGCACAGGATGAGCAGCACTCACACCCTCCCAGTGTTACATTCCCCCTGCAGCAGTGTGTGCAGTGGTGATTTCTGCAAAAATGACACACAGTACTAGGAACAGCAGTCCTGGGGAAACCACTGCTGTTTCTGGCCATTCTCCCTTCCTACACACTGGGCTGGGAGCCAGGGTGTAGAGACCCAGCCATCCTGGGGCCCCAAACACAGAGGGGACTCTACTGAGACCCTGGGTTGAGATGATCTGGAAAAACAAGTTGAGCCCTGACACACTTGTTTTAACCAAAGCATTGGCTGAACACTGGAGAGGTAGAGACTGACTTAAGAAGTTGTGACAATTAGGAAGATTACTGTGAATGCTGTGTACCCCACCCTTGCTTTATATATACAAAGCCACATGTTGCACTGCTTTGTTTATAGCCCAGACTCCACAGCAGAAAACAGTCTCCATTTTTCCAATGGGTGAGGCAGCATCAGGATATTCCACAGCCAGAAAATCTCACAGGTCTTTTTCTTTCCATCACGCTGCCTCAGGCTTTGTATGTGACCTTCTCCCTTTGCCTGGGCTGTTTTACAAAGGTGGTGATTTGCTGCATTTCCTGCGCCAAAATTGTACTCGGGAGCTGCACTGGTGTAATGAGGCATTGTGCAAAAATACAGGCTTGCTGTTTGTGACCTGTTACCATCACTGCACTTGATAAGAAGTTAATTGATGTCTAACAAACATGCTTTAATAAGGGCCTCTCATCCTGGCATGGTTCTTCCTTTCCAAGGCAGGAAGAACATTTATTTTGTAGAAAGAACTGAGAAAGGAGATGCAAAGACTTACATGCTACTTCATCCAAGGCCGTTACCACAAACCACATGACTTTCCTCTCAGCCATTTTTGAACGGAGGGCTACAATTTTGTCTCTCCAGCTGACCCCTGCAAAACACAATAGGAAAAGCTACAGTCCCTAACTTTGCTGGGGATGATGATGCAAACACAGACCAACATGTTGTGCTTGTGCTCCTCACTCCTGTCTAATAACTGATATGAACTATCTCAAATGAGCTGCCTTCTAGATGCCCATGGATTTGTTTTGAAGTCACCCAACTTCTAAAAAATGGTTATTTGAAGTTCTGAGGACAGAGGGGTCATTAGCTAATGTTTGATCACCTTCTTGACCTATTCACAATGACCACATTGTGCTGTGGTACTGTTTTTCTCTCTCCTTTGTAAGAGAAAAACAAAAGGGGGATATAGGGCAATGGGAACAACCATGTCTATTGGGAGTTAAGCTACTCACCTGTGTAACTCAGGTCAAGTGTGATGAGAGGCTTGCAGGGGCGTTGAGGACAATCTGTCCAGATTGTATCGATCAGGTTTCCTTTGACAGGCACAAGGTCATGGCCAGCACTTCTCAAGACTTTGGACATTCTCTTCCACTGGTCTGCCAAGGAGAAGAAAGTCAAGAGTGGGGGCTTTAAGGGACACACATATGTTCAACAACAGCTCTCTTCACAAAGGTCAAACTCAAAAATTTGATCAGAGTCTTCGCCTTTCCTTCTAGTCTCTCCTTCTTCCCATTCCCTTAAGAAAGACAGCAAAATCTACTGCAGTTACAATTCCACAAACATGCCATGGTAGCCAGTGG
This sequence comes from Ploceus nigricollis, assembly GCA_013399945.1. Taxonomy (NCBI): domain Eukaryota; kingdom Metazoa; phylum Chordata; class Aves; order Passeriformes; family Ploceidae; genus Ploceus; species Ploceus nigricollis. The sequence goes on along the minus strand of VXBC01007728.1, from coordinate 1,684,951 downwards.
CAGGTACAGAACCTCACAGTCCTGAAGCCTCATGCTTGAGCTAAAGAACTGCTCCAGCTGGGAGACTAAAGTCTCTGGAAGAAGTCACAGCAGAAGCTGCCCTAAGGGTGTCCCCTCCCACAGTGCAGAACTGTGCTAGATCTAAGCTAGACAAGATGAGAGTCACTTCCACACAGCCATGAGATAGGTCCTTAATCCATCTGAACATGCGTTTCCCCTTGCCTCCAGTGACCTTTGCATTGTGCCTCATGTTTTGAAGCATGAATAGATGGATACCCTGATAAAAATGATACCTCTCCCTGTGCTTCCTACAGGGAAAGCTGCAGAGATTCCAAGACCACCAAGCAGGAGTAATAGCTTGAATTGTGCCTGGGTGTTCTTGCTCACATGCTGACCAAGGCATTCAGCACCTTTGTACTGAAGTGCCCATGACAAGCCAAAGCACAGACAAAAAGAGGTGATCAGAATTCTGCTTTTCAGGTAAAGTCACTGCAAGCCTAGAAAGCAGTTCTCATCTCTTGTGCTTTGGAGTCAATGCACTGCTATGTAACTCTTGTTACATACATGGCTAAACCAAAATCCAACCTGTTTTGCATAACAGTTTAACCACCACTACATCTGAAACATGGTTAGCTGCACACCATCACACAACAGCTCAGCCAGAGAAGCAAGGAAGCAAAATCCAGTTGCCCAACCCAGAGTTATAAACATAAAGTAAAACCAACCTGCTGGAATAATGAAAGGGTCCACTCCCACCTTCGAGCCTTCTGGGAGGACACTCACTAGCCAATCCTCCTGAGTGGGTGTATCTTTCAGACCTTCAAGGATTAAAAAAAAATAGTTCAAAGAAGCAGTCACATTGAAACATTCCCACACTATGCAAAAAGTCCAAGCTAATCCGTCAGATATGTCTACTAATGAATGTCTAGACCCACAGGCAAGGGCTGTCACAGGACACTAAAGCAGAAGCTGTGTATCCAATATGTCCCAAAGTCCCTGCACAATGGGATATCCCTACAGCTCAAGATGTACTTGAGTGAAAGTGACTGTTCTCCATTGATCAGTGGAGCAGTATCCCAGGCTCCTGCATACCCATTTTCATGAGTGTCCAGTTGCTATCCATTTGATGTGCAGCTTGCAGGAAGTAGCGTCCATCAGTCCACATGGCTGCGTGCTGCTCGGTGACTATGGCAGTACCTAGGCAGGGAGGCAGAAAGGTGATTCAGGGTAGGCAGCCACCATGCAGAGACACAGACAGCAGGGACAGTGTTTGAAATTCACACTAATTCCCTAATAGGCACCTCTGATCACTTTTCAAAAGTTATTCCTGTTTCAGTGGAGATATTCACTGTTTCCCCTGCCCTGTGACCTTCCAAATCCTACTGGAGACAGAATGCACAAGGATGCACCTTAATGAATTGCCTCAGATGAACTCAACTTAAGCAAATCTCAGCCAGCCAGTGGAACTGGGCAAGCGGGGCTTTCCAAACCTTCTGTAACAGAGACTGTGGTCTAACTTGGCTGCTGTCACAGTAACATATACTGTACATCCCTGAATTCCATCCCATCCTCTTTTGGGGAGGAAGTCTGGGCTCTGGCCACCCACAAAACACAGCTGATACCAGGCCTGCAGACGAGGGTATCACTCCCAGCTGTCAGCTGCACCCCCTTCCCAAATGTTACAGCTCTAGCAGAGATGGCTGAACAGGAAACATGAACATAAACTTCAGTTGGTTTCATTGCCTGTCCCATTCCACTGACTCCATATGGAGGGATGTAAGCAGACAGCTGAGGGGCAGTGACATCCCAGCAAGGCACTCAAGCTGCCTTGCCCCTAACAATACACAACAAAACAAATCATGGCACAAACTGAAACTGAATCCAAGTCTTTGGAGTCTGCATCTTGACAATACTCTTTGTTGCAAAAAACTGATGCTCAGATTAGCAGAGCACAGTTTCCAATTATTAACTCATTGTCTTCTACCAAATTCCCCAACACAAACCCCATTTTAAGTTGCTTCAGCCTAAAAAGATGAAGCAAGAAACACAAGGTGAGCCCCTGTGTGAAACCTCACTGATTGCCTGTGCATTAGGCTGGGAACAAACCTTCCAAGTACATAACAAGGGCACAAATTAGAGAGGAAGGTTATGAAGAGGTTGCGCAGAAGGGGCAAAATTAATACAGGATTCATGTTAGCCATTAACAGCAGCCCACAGCCTTGGATTTATCACCTTCCAAATGAGGTCCCAGAGCTCATAGGAACTGATGAATAGACCCTCCAAACATAGGTACCAGTACTTATTAAACTGATGTACTTTTAGAGGGGAAAATAACTTCAGCAGACTAAAGTGACTTTCCAACAACCACAGAGCAGAGTAATTTGCACAGCTTAGGGTACAGCTAGGGTAAAAACTAGGTCTCTTGAAACACAGACCTATCCTACAGCCAAGAAAACATCCTGTCTCGGCAAGATAAGCAAACTTTTCCACAGTGCTCAGTTTCCAAATGCAGAGTTTCTGGCCCTGGCTCTATTCAAACAGAAAGGCCAGCTAAAGCCCATCCACTATTCACCCAGCCCAAACGGGCAACGTAAAAATCTGTTCATACTGGCTGCACATCAAAAGAAATGACCACAGGTTACAGGCACCACATTAAACAGTTAACAGGATTTTACTTTATGAGAGGTTCATTTAGGGGTCAAACATTTTCTGAAAACTTGTTATTCCACTGATATTACATAATTCCAGCGGGTAGCCAAGACATAATTCTGCAGATGCTGAAATGGGAATAAAACAGTCCAAACAAGCTGGATAGATTTTCTTTTCCATCCTGCCTCTATGCCATGAAAGGAACTATTTCTTTAGAGGAATTATGCAAGAACCCAAGTTCTGGAAAGGTACCTGCAGAGCCATCAAATCCAGAGATGAACGCCCTTCTGCAATCACAGGGTGCAATGTACTCGCTCTAGAAAACAAAAGAGGCAGCAATTATTTATAGCAGCAGGGGAAAAAAACAATCAGCTGATGACAAATACTTTGATAAGCTTTTTCTCCTAAAGGACACCACAGAGAGAACAAAATGAGTTAAAAAGTCCTGGGCTCTACTCCACTGTGATTATACTGTATTTATGTTCAGCTGGTGGGTTTTTTTAAGCTGCAGCACTTTTCTCCCACAAACATCTGTAAACACTGAAGTGCTTCAGAGTTTGCAGACATTTATTTCACACTCAGCCTCCCCTTTGGGCAACAAACAAATCATGCCTTTGAAGCTGCAATGTGAAGGGAAGGAAAACCAGAAGCACCCCTTGATCTTGGGGTAATCAGCACATAAAATCTGAAAAATTCACTATCTCCACTGAAGTCCCCTCACTGGCATTCATAAGAATTCCTTTAAGACTTTTTTTTTTCCTGCAATAGTGACATTGAAAGAAAATCATCAAGGTGGTAAGACTGTAAAAAATTTAACGCTTGGGACCTTTCATAAATAGATACTGATCCTTTCACTTCTTCCTTGCCTACTCAAAATCAGACTACAGCCCAAACCACAAGAGCATGGTGTGATGGATGAGAGGGAATCAAAGGCTATTAGTCCACCTTCATCCTAAACCTGTCACAACCTGTGTTTCTGGACACATCTTTTCAGAATGTTGTAGAATGTAGAATGTTGTAGAAGAGCCTGAGAATGCACAGATATCCAATATTAACAGGAACTGCCAAAATTAAAAGAACAACTGAACCTTCACATGGCCCACATGACTTTTTTATGGGATTCAATTCTGGCAAGTTTGTAGGTCAGAACTGCTGAGTAGGCCTGTTAATGAACTAGTGCAAATCAGCAAATCAGCTTAATCCAGGCTGACAGCACTGACGTTTGAGCTGCAAAACCCCTGGATTTGTACCTTACAAATGGTCTGAAATCCAAGTCTGTTTCTCTGCCCCCAGCTGTGCTGGGGCAAAAGAAACATCTTAGGAACTGAGCTAAGAAATCACAGCCCAATTCTCAGGTGCTTTTAGTCCCTACTGTGATAGAATCACCTGATTGTTAAAATATACTCCCTTCAAATCTGTTACTCTTCACTGTTCTAAGGAAGACAGAGGGTTCAAAGCACAGGAGTGAGTGAGCAGCACAAATCACAGCATCCGGGACCAACTCTTTATTTCTGCTCCAAATCACACCATCATCAAACCCCTTTCACAACAGCCACGTCTCTTCCCTTCTGGGAGAAGCCAACCAACCATCCATCCCCCACTAACATTTTGAAACTGAACCTTGGGACAGCAAACCTCATGGCTTAAAAGAGGATCTTGTTGAGTGGCTTTTGCTCCCAATTGCCAGGGAAGATTCCTGGTACGTACTCCAAAGAAATCCTCCATTTTACCCAAACACTAGTGAAAGTTGGCAGAAAGGAGGGGAGTATGGAGACCATGTGGGCCCTCCTCTCTGACCCAGTTAGTTTCCTGTGCTTTTTCTTGTCCAGCCCCACAAGGCTGTGACATGTTCAGCATGTCACATGTCTCCTGTGGGGAGAAGGGAGGTCAGGATAGACACCTTGGGAAAGGATAACTGCCCTCGGCACAGCTCCAGCTGATGGGGTGGATTCCTCAGCCCCACATAACACATTATCACCATTGAGCCCCTTTGAAATAATGGCAAAGGCATCAGCAGACAGAGTGGACAAAGTTGTTGAGGGAACAGAATCAAGTGTCCCCACTGCCTGCCTCAGAGCAGCAGGACAGAACATGAAGGCAGTGATGCCAGACCTGAGGATTCCTCATTTCAACACTCCCTAGGGACTATTCAGCCTGTTGACTGCTCTGACTCCCCTCTCCTACACTTCCCAGCTCAAAGGTGGGACATCATCTCCCAGGGTCCAATGCCAACAGGAGATACTGGAAATTTCCCATCATGGATCACATCACTTAAATACATCCCAAATGATGTACTTAAGTACAAATGAAAGCAGTGATTTATTTTCCATTTCTCTTGACCAACACAGCAGAGACTACGGGATAGTTTGCTTGTGAAGACAAGCAACTTCACATTCATAGCATGGGTTAACACCACAGAACTATGAAATGGATGAAAACAATTTTTAAAAAAATAAAAGAGGAAAAGAAGTGTATGAGTTTTAGATCTGGTAAAAGCTGACCCAAATAAGCAAAGACCTTGACTGCATGGACATACCTCATGCTATCCCATTCACAGACAAATCCAGGGAGTGTTTTGAGAGTTTACAATGAGGCAGAAGGGCTTTAAAAGGGAGTATCAGAGATCTAGAGGGAAAGACAGTTCATTCATCTGTCAGTCTGCATTCTTGCACACCCACCTGTTCTGTTCCATGCAGCAACCCCCACTGTGCAAAGATGAGCCCATGTTTTGCACAAGCTAAAATTACATGGGGAACACCTGTGTATGCCACACAAAGCATAGACCACAGCACAGTGAGAACAAGGTATTTCCCTGAGGCTTGTCTTGCAGCTCTGATGGCCTTCAGCCTGGCCCTCCTCAGTCCTTTCACATCTGCCTCTCACCATACCTGTCAGTCACACAGACAAAACTGGGGGCTACATTACAAAAAACCCTGATCTAAGCCAGGAAGAACCCCCAAAAAAATCAGTGCTGCTTATCCCCAGAGCCTGCATGGTTGTGCTGTAAACATGTTGAAGCTCATTCTAGTCTAATGTCAACCAAGATCAGCAATGCAAAGCACATCTGGCTACCCTTAGAGGCACAACACTGGTGTCATTAAAGAACAAGCACTGCAGCGTACCTGGAGGAAGGGAGGTATCACTGCCAAAAACCTAACTGCATTGGTAAGATCTGGAACACACCAGAGCAACCTGTGCACAAGCCATCTCCTGCTTTATAACTTGGCTGATTCCTCAGCTTAGCACAAGTGTGTGTCAGAGGAGCCAGCCCTGAGCAGAAGACAGCACCTCTGCCAACCCAAACACAGGGCCCTAAGCTGGGCAGGTGCTTCCTTCATGTGGACAACCAGCCAAATCTGACCAAATTTGTTTTGAGTCAAGGCCTGGAGGGTGAAGCCAGCTGCAGTTAAGCTGTGACTGGCTCCAAACCCAAGCTCTAATCCAAACATCATACCCTCCTATTAAGAAGCAGCTCTTCCAGTCTCTGAATAGTCCCATATGGGCAAACTCTAGATTCAATGTAAACACACATTGATTCAACATAAAAATGGATCCTGCTTTCACCACTGCAACATCCCAAAAGCTCTGACATTTTTAACCAAACCACAAAGGGTTTAGGTGCCTCATTCCTAAAAGCATGGGTTTTCATCCCTTCATGATCCTTGGGCACCTGTACTCACCCAGCACACATGAAAAGAAGTGGGACTCTTTGGGCTTCATTCCACTTTTGGCTGGGGACTGTCCTCCTTTCTCATCAGCCTCTGGACCACCCAGGCCCCCAAGGAAAGAGTCTGTTTCTCTGACTTCTTATCACCAGCATCAAAGTTTTCAAAAATTAAAGCAGCCAGCCAACATCCAGGGCTGAGTGCAAGAGCCACAAATCCAAGGCAGCCTTGGTTAAGTCTGAGTCAGAGGCAGCTGTGTTTGAGAAGCTCTGCAAGTCTTTCAGCTCCTTACACAACTGAACATGGAAAGCAAAGGACACAACTGGTAGCAAGACTCCTGGCAGTATGATAATCTAAGCCACGTAGCCTTGCAGGAAAACCAATATTAAAAGCATCATAGAACTCAGAGCTCATCAACATTCCCAGTGTTACAAAATGAAATTAGTCAGCAAGTTGCAGCATCAGGGTGTATCAGCATCAGTCCAATCCAGGGGTTCCTTTGCAACCCAGAAGGGAATAAAGTTTCCAGCAATCTAAACCTTTTGGCAACACCACAGGAGGGAAAGCCCTACTTGTTGACAAGTTCTATGATGCGGATGCCAGGACAGCCTCAGGAATAGGTGAGAGAGGCAAGGACAGCAATACGTATCTTGTTTGGACTGTGGGGAGGAAATGGCTTAGGCCACCAAACACTTGGGTATCATTAAACTACAGTATTCTTACTCATGGAGGGACCTGCCTAAGAGCAAAATCCGACTGCAAGGCTGTAAAGTTCTTGTTTGCACACAGGAAACAAACCCTTGCTTGGAACGTGGAGAAGTTTCAAATCACAGGTCATCACAATTTACCTGGAATCGGTAAGGCTGTTCTGGGATCAACAGGTTTCTGTCATTGGTAAAAACTGCATCAATTCCCACCCAACCCTTACAGAAAAAAATCCTGCACCAGCTACAGGAGGCACCAGAATCAGCAGTTTTTAGTAATCGTTTCTATTCAGATAGATTCCCTCTGCAGAGAAACCTGACCAACTCGCCTGGCAGGAAATAGCAACATAGGGTTCTCTGCTTAGCTGCACTCTGTCAATGAAAAGAAAGCAACAGAAAAACCCAGAAGTCCTGAGGGTCACATTCTTCAACTCACATGACAGCATTTAATGTCTAGTGAAATGAAACCAGAGTTATATATGGACAGAGGCAGCTTGAGGCAGGAATGCAGCAGACAATAGCAGCTGCAGAAAACGCCTTCCCCCTACCTGCCCAAGTTTGGATCTCCCTATGAGGAAACACGATGCTGCACATATGGTCCCAGGGCACAGGCAAGTCTGGACCCAGCTCACCCCAGTGCCAAGTCAAGGGCAAAGGTTCTGATTCAGTTATATTTTGCTCTTGTGCACCCTGGGGTAAAGGGAGCTTTGGGTGTGTGCCAGTAAAGCTTCAGGTCTTTTGTTTCCTGAAAATGGCTGAGGAGGGAAAAACCCTCAGCAGTTCTTGGGTCTTCTAACAGAGTGAACAGAAGAGTGAACCTTACACATGAGCAAGCAGGGGAGGTAAAAGGCAGTTCAGCAATTTAAAATTTATGTCACGGACTACAAAATTCCTAACAGTGGAAGCAGCACACAACAGTTACTGCCATGGGTTACCACCCTGGGCCCAGACCTGCCTCCTGTCTTTAGTACACAGAACATGATGCAGAGCAGCATGGAAAGGCAAGAGTCACGGTGGCCTGTTCCTTCCTTGCCTTTCCTAAGGCCCCTCCATCTGGGATCTGAAGGGCTCTAGCATAAGACAACAAATTCCAGCAAGAACTGGATCTAGCAGAGAGAAAACTCTGCAACTAAACCTTTGCTACCTTACTTGAGAGTATGCATTGATCAGGAGATGCTACTGGGCAAAGTAAAGCCCAGATAAGGCTTGTTCCTCCCCCAGTAAACCCTGTCTTCCCAACAGCCAGGATGGGCAAAGCAAGTGCCCTGGCAAGCTCCCTTTTCTGCACTGTGAGCTCCCTGAAGACAATCTGATGAAAAGCTGCTGGTGGAACATCCACCCTGATTTATTACAAGAACATAAAAACCTCAGTCTCCTGAACAGACCCCAGAAATGTTTTCCAACATGGTATTTCTCAGGTTTCCAAGACTTTTATCCTAGAACCATTAAAGTGCGAATGAAGGATGACGTTAGTTATACCTGGCTTTTATTTTTTACAGGGAAGGAACGTATGACCGCTCCCATAACACATCCATCTATACCTGGTGGGCATCTCCAGAGGGCACTATGTAGGCTTGGACAGGCTCCTGTACATATCTGGGGTTCTTCATCACCTGCCGCAGTTGCTTCAGCAGCTCCGTTGTAATTTTTGGACTCATCTTCTTACCTGCAACTAAAACAAAACATGAAACTTCAGTGTTTCTCCAGCCATCCCAGGTCACCCAAGTGCACAGGCTGGAGGAAGCTGTCTTCACTGCAAACTCCCCTTGAAGACAACTATGCCAACATCATCCCTCTCAGACCAGAATTTCACCTGTCTTGTCCCTTCATTTCTTGAGAACAAGAAATCAGGTTAAGGCCAGAGAGTCAAAGCTGGCCTGTCCTGGAAAGGATCTTTCCCACCTGGTGAAGGCTGGCATGCCCTGTGGTGATACATGTGAGCTTAATGCACTGGTCAACCCCTTCTTGCATGTGGACAGCATCAGGAACAAAGGTCCTGGCATGGGAGCCAAGTACCCACAGATCAGAACTGCCCCATCCATCAAGTGCACTGAGAGAAACTCCCAGACTTTTCACTTTGGGGCTGGGGATGCTGTGGCTTATACGCCACAGGAGCACAGGCTGCTGGGAGAGGAAGACATGCACATCAGGAACTCAGAAATTGACCAATTATAAATGTAACTTTTAGAAGTTTTACTGTAGCCCAGAGTTGCATGGTGAACTGCTGACTGAACTAACTCAGATAAAAGAAATCTGCTCCCAAAGACATTCAGAGGGATGCATTCACTGGCCACACTGACCTCAGGGATGCATACTAGTTCACCTAGCAAGAACACAACTGTAACAGGAGGAACAGCCCATTGAGCTCTCACAAGTGACTGCCAGAGGACAACTAAGGAAGCTTATGGGAATGTTCTCTAAAGACCTTTGGCAAATGCTCTGCAGATCTCAGCTGGTATCAGGCAGGGGTGGGGCACAGCCTGGATGGCACACAGCAGATCAGAGGGTAAAACAAGGGCACTTGCCAGTCACCCTCCCTGGCTGTGTTTTTGCAATGGATGTGTCTTTGGCACTGCAGTGAACACCAGCCTCTCAATGTGCTCCCCCAAAACCCTCACCAGCCATCGCCCGCTGTGAGCACCTGGCACAGTGATGCATCAGGCCCTGCTGCTGTGCTGGCACAAAAGATGGCTGCAGTGGGAGGCACACACTGGCTGCAGAGGACGACTGGCCAGAAAAACTATAAAAATCAAGTAGCCTGAACCTCAGAGGTTCTCCACCTTTCTCTTCACTCATATCTCCAAAGCATGCCCAAAGTGGGATAATCCCCTTCCCGGTTTTCTCCCCAGGCCTCTCAAATTTTTAAGAACTCTTATAACTTTAATGCTGTCACTTTCCAGGGCAAGGTGGGTTATGTGCTGCTTGAAGGCAATGCTATGAAGTATTTTATTCTGACCAGTTAATTTCACAGCTCATTCCACAGCCGTGTCTACAAACAGGTCATAGAGAGGAGAAGCAAACAGCATGCAAGTCTCAAACATTTTTTGCTTATCCAGGCACTTATTCTATTTACACCTCAGTAGCTACCAGGAGTCCCAGATGACATTACAGTCTTATGGCAAAGCACAATAAGGCACAGTCCCTACCCTGTAATGTTTGCCATCTGAACAGAAAGGCAGAAAAGCTGCCTCCCTTTCACAGCGTTTGATTTGACCATGGTCACACAGCAGCGCTGTGACCAAATCACAAACTGAACCAAGATCTGGTGCATTCAGGTGTAAAGAAAACCCAAGACCACCATTCACATGTCTCATCACAGGAAGTTTAGAGCACACCAGACCTTTGTGAGACTGACTCTGCCCACAGAGTCAGGTACACAGGTACACTGTCTTAAAACTCAGAACACAATAAGCAAATCAAGCTCAAAAAGCACCACACTAGTGTATCCTCAAACTGGTATCTCATCCCTTTGCTGGGGATTACACCTCAGATTTATTTCCAGGACAAATTTCATTGTTTTATACAGTGTTTGCAAGCTACACTGAACTTTATAATACTGTGATTGTTTCTGTTTGTCCTCCACAGCGAGCGGCTGTAACACTCTATAACATTGCTGCTGATTTATGTTCAGATAGAGTGAAACACACAGGAGAGAGAACAACAACATAGTGACCAGCTAGCAGAAAAGAATCTCTTTCTACAAACTCATAAGGACACAGTTTCCTTTCTTGGCCTGTGCTTTGTCTCCAGGAGTCTAGAAGTCTCATATAAATAGGCAAGGCATGACAAGGCTTTGCCTTTTAATAAAGCTCCTTGCTGACAAGCCATGGTTTTCTTAGCAAAACAAGATTCTCTCAAGGACAAAAAAAATAATAATTTAAAAAGTATTCTCACTGTTGAAAGATTTGCTTGTGATATTAAAAACACAACTAAGGTAGATTAGCAACAAAACCCAGATTAAGGAGTACTCCTCTTTTGGATAACACCCACATTATAAAAAATGGCTTTCAAAATATTCTTCAGAAACTTTACAATAAAAATTGTATTCAGTTTCCAGAGAAATAGAAGCTGTTTTCTCAGACATAGTTGGTAGCCATTTACTGTGGTAATCCCTGTAAGTCCTAACAGGTGACTTTTCCTCCCTTGGCCATAATTACAAGTCTTTACAAAGCTAAAACAGCTTCTCTATCATTATTTCATCAGTCCAGTGAGTAAAATGAAATACAGCTGAAATTAAGGTAGTGGCTGTAGCAGTGCAAGAACAACCCCCATTTCCTGTCCTAACTGTTTCAAAGGTATCAGGCTCCCTTGTTACCTGTCTCTGCAGTTCCCCACGTCTGGATGCCACTTGTCTCTGCTCACACAAAATACCATCCAGCTCTTTGCTCGGCCTTCATAAGCTCCACTGTGCCTGAGAAAGCAAAGGGCAAAACTGAAGTGGCTAACAAACTTTGCCCGCCCATATAACATTATCATCCCCCAGCAATGAGCTGAAAATGCATTAACACTATGTTCTTGGTGGTAAGATTAGAGATGCACTGAGGATGAACCATGACGGAACAGGGAACATCAAGGGTCAGGCATCTGCTTGCCAAGATTTATGATTAGATCTTGCAAGCGTGTACTGGTTTATGCCAATTTGTTTTCTCAGTCACTCTGTCAGGGGCCACTCCCCATATCACAGATGGGGAAATTAAGGCAGAGCAGGAGTAACATGTACCACTGTAGCATGACAAGAGTCAGAGCTGGATCCCAAAATCTGCCACTGTCTAGACATATATTATCTACACCTCACTCAGACTGCAGGAGGCAGTTCTCCAAGAGCCCAGACCAGATCCTGCCTGGACAGCATCTCCATCAGACACACAGGGCAAAGAGCAACCACGAAAATGCTGCCAGAGGAAGCAGACACGTTCTCCTGCCTCCCACATGCACAGTGATGGGCTGCCACAAGCCCCCAGCGCCAGCAATGGCCGGGGCCACCAGGCCCACTGTGTCAGGGTGTGTGCCAGTGCCACAGTGGGGAAGGGAGGCGAGGCCAGCAGGTCTGGCTGCAGCTGGGTCTGCCTGTGGCTGCTGTGTAGACCACCCCAAGTGTTTATGTCATGTTTTCTTCAGATATGCTCATCCTTGTGATAATTTCCTCTTCACTTTCTCTTTTATGAATAGTCTTGTTCAAAATAAGCACATTGGCATGCATAGTCGGGAGCCAGCAGCTCAAAGCCAGGCTTCTCTGCACAGAGGGCAGCCTAAGCAGCCATACACTGAGGCACAAGCCCATTGCTTGTCCCCTCTCCACAGTACCTGCAGCACCTCTAACTCACCAAACAAAATGGCAGAATTGTTAGGGTTGAAAAGGACCTCTGGTCCAGTCCAACCCACCTGCCAAGGCAGGGTCACCTGAAGCAGGTGACACAGGGACACATCCAGGTGGGTTTTGGATGTCTCCAGGGAAGGAGACACCAAGGCATCCCTGGGCAGCCTGTTCAGTGCTCTGCTACCCTCAATGTAAAGAAGTTCTTCCTCATGTTGAGGTGGAACTTCTTGTGTTTTAGTTTATGGCCATTGTTCCACGTCCTGTCGCTGGGCACCACCTCTAAGGGCCTGGCACCATCCTCCTGCACCCACCTTAAAACCATTTACGTGCATTGATGAGAACCCCTCTCAGTCTTTTCTTCTCCAGACTGAACAGGCCCAGCTCCCACCGTATCTCCTCGTAAGAGAGATGTTCCTGCCCACCTGGGCTAAAAGCCTCCCCCAGCGCTCCACAGGACTGACGGAGCCGCCTGGGCCTGAGCACCCCGGCCGGGCCCGGCTGTCAGTGTTGGATCCCCTGCAGGGCCTGGGTGCCCGGGCTGGGCCTGGAGACCCGCCGGGGACCGGCTGGAGGGGAAAGCCAGGCCCAGNCCTCCACCTCCACGGCCGCTGCCGCGCTGCCCGGCTTGGCGACTGCCTGGCCCGGCCCGGCCCGTCCGGCGCTGTCCCCGCCGGCGGTGTCCGGACGGGGCGCGGGGTTCCGTGTCCCGGTGAGGGGAAGGCGGTGTGGAGCGCGGGACACCGGAGTGCGCTGCAGTCGGCGGGGAGGGACCGGAGCGGAGCGAAGCGCCTGTCCCACACCTCGGTCTGCGCTCGCCTCCGCGATCCGCTTCGCTCTTGAGCTTCCAAAACCCAGCGTGGGGGAGCGATTGAGGCCGCTCGGAGAGCGCGCCCGGCTCCGTGCCCCGCCGGCCCCGGGCCGCGGTGGCTGCGAGCCCCCCAGGGCGGGCGGAGAAGGTGCCGGGGCAGGACAGGAGAGGATGGGGGCTCACACCTACTCCCCCAGCACCACGCTGGTGGACAGGTTGAAATTACATACTAGGAAGGAATTCTGTGCTGAAACAGGTTGCCTAGAGGAGTTGCGGATGCTCCAACCCTGGAAATACTCAAGGCCAGGCTGGATGGGACTTTGAGCAACCTGGTCCAGTGCCCGTGGTTGACACTAGATTATCTTTATGGTCCCTTCCAACTCAAACTATTCTATGATTCTAGGGAAATCTGGTCGTTTGCCATGCATGCTTTCTAATGAAAATACCTTCTATCGCCCTGCTCTGCCCTGGCAGTTTTTCACAGGCTAACAGGAGGCTGTTACAGAAATGCAGGCATGAGAAGATCACCACCAAGAAAGGCTACAGCAAAAGAAAAAACTCTGCTTTGGGACTATGTCCAGGCAAGAGGGGTTTGCCGGCAGTAGTGGGCTTTTGGAGGTCTCCAGTTCAACCCTCTGCTAAAACCAGGCCAGCTTCAAAGCTAGATCAGGTTGTGTGGGGACTGTCCTTCTGGGTTTTGGGTATCTCCAAGACAGGAGAAGCACAGCCACCCTGGGCAGCTGGTGCTAGTGCTGACCACCTTGAAGCAAAAAGGTTTATTTCAGATACCCAAGCAGATTTCCCGCATTGCAGCTTGCCCCCTGACCTTTTGCTGTGCACATCTGGAAAGGGTCTGGCTTCTTTTTCTCTCAGACTGTTCTCCAGACTCAGCATTTCCAGCTCCCCTGCAGTCAGGCCTGGCCAGCAACTGTGGTGTTCTCCACGCTGCAGATCCCTGGAATACAATGTAGGGTACAACACAGCACAGCAAAACTTGTAGTCCAACAGAAGAGATTAAAAGATCTGTTCTGCAATCAGCATCCCAGCATTGGGAAGGGTCATTGGATGGGGCTGGGATTGCAGACTGTCCCTGAGGAGAGACAGGAGAGAGAGGAGGGAGAGGCTGGTGACCAGGATCATTATAACAGGAAAATTTCTTTCCTCATTAACCTCCTTGGGTGAAACTAATTGCTGTTTCTCGATTATTCTCACCTTATCTTCCAGCCTTGCCCACAAGGGACTCCTACAATCCTGGCAGTCTGGGCCAAAAAGGCCCATTTAGTTCATCACACATCAGTGTCCCCCTCAGGGTAAACTACAGCCGTGTTTTGCACTTGTGTTACAGACCACATTATGCTCAGCCTGCAGAATATTTGCTGAGAAGATTAATTTCTTGGAAACCAGCCAGAATCCAGTGATGTTCATACTAAAGCACGTGTCAGGACATTTTAAAAGCACCGCAACATTGGCACGATGATCACGGAGATCATTTGCTGATGGTGAACTCTGCAGCTGAATCCAATCAGGGTTGTGAAATAGTCCTTTCAGCCTCCTCTGACTCACAATAACAGTAATAATAATAATTTGGGGTTAGATTTTGAATTTGGCTGTGGCTCTTAATAGAGGGTTGTGCAAAGCTGCACCTGCCGGAGCTGTGCACCAGCCCAGGGAAGGGAGAAGGATCATTCCAAAACATTTCAAATGTTTGTCATGTGCCTTTCCAGCTCTCCAAGTGGGGACTCCTTTTCCTCTCCTGTTCTGCAGCATTTTCAGTTTGTTGGAATTTAGGACAGTGGCTAAACACAAGGTAATCAGCCTGTGCCAGTGAAATTGTTTGATTATTTTTTGCCAGCAAATCATTATTATATCACTTTGGGCTAGCTCATGGACCGTGGGAGCAATGGCAATCAAATACAGGGAGGAAAGAAAATACTTCTCATATGTGGGAGTGTGACTTGGGGAGCATGCACAGTATGAAATAACCAAGCTGCTGGCAGATCCCAGTGTACCAGGGGGAGGACAGGGAAGGGGAAAGCTCAGCATTTTCACAGAACTTGCCTCAGTTACTACAGGTCTAGAAATGCCATTCTGCCTGTCCACAGCCAGTCCAAGGAAAACAGCTATAGTGTGAAAGCAGGTCTGTCCTCCCTCCTCCAACAACCCCAGCATGAGAGAAGAACAAACCAGGAGGATTGAATTTTATTAACTTTCTCTACTTTGGACCCAGCTCAGGGCAGAAATAACAAGCATCACTGTGGACAGACTATCAATGTGATATTGATGTCTCTATGTAATTTAAAATGAATTAAACCGCTACTCAAAAACACCTTACTGCATTGTCTGGTGGCCAAAATGCGTCCCCATTCTGTCTTCCTCATCAAGTTCTTTATTTAATAAAGGTAAAAAAAGACTTCATTCCCGTCTCCTAAAAATGTGCTAAAGGAAGCAGAAAACCGAAGAGAAAATATTGATGTCTGGAAGAGCTTCTAGGTTGTTACTGACTGCCTGGTATTGCAGAGTCACATTGTTAAGGTTTCTGTACCCAGAGGTGACTTCTAACTGGTTCTGAGTCATTGAGCACTGAATTTAGACTAATTTGCTTTCCTTCCTGATAGAATTAATAATGACAAACTGATGGGTATTCTGCATAGGAACCTCATTCCAGAAGAGTAATGATCTTGTAAGAAAAGATATTTTCAGGTCACAAAGCATTTTGCAGATATCTCCTGCCTATGCTGGTGTCAAGTCCTCTGCAGTGAACAGCCATGTCACAGGTGTGAGCTGCTGTCCTGTCTGTCTGCAGGGACCTGGGTCTAAGCACTGCAAGCACCTCAGTACCACCTGAGCCAACAGGAGCAGTGTTTAGCCCGTGGATGAGCCCTGAGGGGGTTTGGATTGCGTGGGGGGTTGGTGCATGCCCAGGGTGAATGAGCCAGTGGATTGCTGCTAAAGGCTGTGCCTGGGTGAGCAGAGGCAGCACTATTTATTTCATTTGAATAATATATGACTAATAAGTTAAATAAGAGAAAGCAGAGTGAGCTTTCCAGGTCTGTCCAAATGTTTGATGCTTGTTTCCTGGGCATTTTGAGTCTCTGGGAAGCTTTGAAGTGGTCCTAATGAACTTGCCAATGTAGATAATGTAAAATCTTTAATAATTCATTTATCAGGCAGAGCTGTCTATGATATATGTTATGAAATGTTTAAAGAGATGAAACTGTCCTTTCTAAGTGGTTGCTTGACCTCAAATAAAATGGTAAAAATTCTGATGCAAAGATCTTTCAGGGAAGCACTTCAATCTACCTTGCTTTGGACTAAATTTTCCTAATTGGGCTATCTTTTATGTCCTTATAATACTACTTTTGCATCAGATAACAAAAGAGGGGTGAGGGAGAAAGACCTGAGGAGTAGTAATCAAAATTCCCAGAGACCAACCAAATAACAGCCATTAACTGTTGTCATCTTGATCTGTATCAAGTGATCAAGGCCAGGAAATAAGCCATAAAAGAACTTGCTTTATCTTATCAACCCTCCTATACCCATTATACCTTTATTGTGGTTGTAACTTTCATTTCCTTAACCTTCTTCTTTTGGGCACCTGTGAAATTTAGACTCCTGCTTTGCAATCTAATCACCAAAAATGCCCCCTGCCCATCTTGAGCATCTCACAGCCTTGTGATGGCAGATGCTGTTTGGCACCTTGCTGAGATTGTGGTGTCAGAAGTGACCCAGCAACCAGTCTGTGACCAGGACTTTTTTTTTTTCTCCTCAAAGTAATGCCTAGTGTTGTGGGAGAGAGAATAGAAGCTGGGGATTTGTAGCAGGGGGCTGAGCATCTACACAGCTCTCACCAAGGACAGGGGATGCCAGTGGTGTCTGCCAGTGGCTTGGGACATCTCCTGGTCACTGGACAGATGAAAGGGTGCTCTCAGCCCCGCTTCCCTGACACAGAGGCCAGTGTCACCAGCACCATTGGGCTCTTTGCCACAGCCCCACAGTGCCACAGCCTCAGCACTGTTTCCAAGCTGGGAAATGCAGCAGGAGACATGCAGCGGGTTGGAGGTGAAGTGTGGGATCACTTCCTGCCAACACGGGTCCAAAACACATTTTTACAAGGTTGCACACAAGACTGAACAGTCCCTCCCATCGTGAGCACTGGGATTGCCTGGACAATAATCCACCCTCTTGTGTTTGTATTTCCAGGGGCTGTCCTGCAAACTGTCGCGTGAAAGTTGTTTTACTCACAGCAGCCCAAGTGAGTTTGGCCATGCTCACATCTCAGTGCTGGCTGGGCAGGGTCACTTTCTCCCAGCCCAGGGGCACACCTGTGTCCATGTGGGGGACAGCAAGTCATTTTTTTCCTATTTCCACCCTAGAAAATTACCTAACAACAATTAATGCCAGTGTTTTGATAGTATATAACAGCAGTGCTGTAATGTGCCAAGACAAGGAAGGGCCTGAGAACAGCAAAAAATTGTTTGTATTTTCAGCTCTCAGCTCTGAGTTAAATGAAGGTTTCAGACATGTGGCATGAGTCCTCTTGGATCATGTTTAAAATAAATTTTGTATGTTTGGAAACAGTGAAACTAGAAACTGCAACAACAAATGTTGTGTTTGGGGGAAAAGATAGCAGGGAGAGAAGAAACAAGCCTATCTGGAGATCTTATCTTCGTTTTTCTTGGGAGGACAATTTATCTAGCCAGTACTGGAAGCTGATCACGGTTGGGTGGTTCCCAGCAGCCACATTTGGAAAGGAAAGGGAGGCAGCAGTAGGCCAGGTAGATATCTGAGTACTTCCACGTCTGCTCTTTTAAGTCAAATACCAGATGTTCAGGCTTTGCCTGTAAACCTTTAACGACTCGGATGAAAACGAAATGTTTGCTGCATTCTCTGCCTGGCTCCATTTCAACACCACACAGTGCACACACATCCCCCGTCACCTGCACTTGCCTCTTTGCAAATGGCCCAGATTTGAGCCTTGTGGCTATTTCCAGGACTCCTTCGTTTTCCCTTGTCCATTCTAGCAGAAAAAGAGATGGGAAAAGCTAGATCTAATGTGTGCAAAAGAGACCACAGTGGTCACTGGTGCAGCACTGGTGTTAAGGAGATCATTTGTTCAGCCTGCATGAAACTCCATTCTGCCAAGGAAGTATCCTGATGAATTGCATATATTTATGGATATATTCCATGTGTAAATTTTAAAATCATGCTTATTGCACAACAGAGACTTTATCCAGTACCTGTGATGCCATTCCTCCTCAAAGTCCTCACGAGCACAAACATTAACAGAGCGCAGTGAGCTGCCTGTGTTTTGGCCTGACACCTGGGAAATATTTTTATTACACAGGGTTTCCTTATCTGCTCCAGCAATAAAACTAATGCAGCCAGGTGTCTGCTAGGTCCTGTCTGCTTGGGAGGCAAATGAGAGCCCTCCTGTGAGCTCCTGCCATAGCTTAGGATAGTGGCACTCCTCCCAGTGTTAACACCAATTTAGCATCTGAGATTGCCAGTGGATTTTGTTTCTAATTAATATTTGCAGGGTAATAGACATTTATTTGTATAAATATATAAAAGGGCCACATTTTACAAGCCCCAGTTCCCACCTAAAGTCACTGCCTTTGTGAGCGAGGCCCACTCACCTGCTGAAAAATCCCTTGAGCCTGAATGTGTTGAAATAATTTGGTGTCCCAAGCTGTATAATATATTAAATGAATCACAGTACAAGAAACAGATGTTTATTCCAGTGAGTGCAGGAGTCCAGACACAAAGTATTTGGTTACTGTCTGTCTCAGATAACGGTACAAAGCAGAGAAAAGTTGGGATTAAACATTCTACATGTGTTCAGTGTAGAAACTTTAAACCTTAAAAACGTAGCCCAGGTTCTGTGCCTGGCCTTATGGGAACAAACCTGCAGTTGCCATGAGGCATTCCCAGGCTGTGAGCAGCACCTGGGCACAAACCTGGATGCTGGCACATGCCCTGCACATTACACCAAACTGTGAGGCTTAGGTGCTTTGCTTTGGTGTCCAGCCATGTTCCTTAATTCTCATGCCCAAGGGACAGTGATCCATAGCTGATATCTGTGAGAGATTTGGGACATCTGAGACCCCATCTATGACATTTCAATTCTTTAGACATTGCTGTCCTGAGATCTAACTGCAGAACTGGGCTTTTCAAATTAGCTGTTTTTCTTAAAATAAAGGCTCATTATATTTGATTAATTGGTTTTGTCTGTTAAACCAAAACTCTAGATTAGGAGGGAGAAAACCTGGGCTGATTTTTTTTTTTCCCAAATGAAACATGAAGTATGAGGCACTCCAGAGAAGTCTGGGGGCTGGGGTGTCTCTGTCAGGCTGGCTGCTTGACTCTTAGCAAATTCATACAGGAAATGTTTACTCAAAACTGTGTACAGGAGAAAGCAGGAGCCCGAGAAAGCAAATGAGGTAACTTTTCTTTCTGTAGAAAGATCATGCATATCCAGGCATGCTCCTTGCCTGCAACTTTTGTGCCCTGCACTGATTCTTTTATCATCAGCATTACCCACATGAGGCCTGCTTGGGGTCATTTCTAAAAAACCTGCAGGTCCAGGCTGTGCTCTGTGCTTGAGGACCTTGAGGGATCTCAGCCTCTGGCCCCATAGGAAGGCAGCCAGTGCTAAGCAGTGTGGCCAGATCTCCAGCAGCTCCTGTCACCTGCAAGCACTGTCCTTCAGCTGGCAGCAACTGTGGAAAGTGAAAAACACCATCTTTACATTATAAAATCTGTTAAAACTAACAGACCTTTGCTCAGAGAGAGCTTTGCCTCCTCCCACATCCCACCAATTGCTGTATCACAGGCGGTGCTTCCTGGCTGCAGAACCTGAGCTTCACTCATAAAGGAGGAAAGATCTGCAGCTTCTTTTCTGTTCCTGTTTGCATCCCTCACCACGCTTGAAATGAGCTGTATCCTGAGTTATTCTTGTACAAGCCTTCCCGTTGTTCATGTCACGGGTTATGAATTCTGTCCCTTTGAAGAAATATGAGCCATGTTATGGAAAAGTGAGAATGATGTTGAGTCTGCACGAGATACTCGTGGATGTGACATACAGGAAAAGGATGAGTGCTTTGCTCTGTCCTCATGAATGAAGCCACAGGAAGGAGATGTGACAGGGCACTGGGTGAGCTGCTGAGAAATTTCCATGGTTCCTGATTCTGCACTGGCTCAATTTGCATCCTCACCCTGCATTTTCATTGACTGAAAATGTTCCTCATAAAGGGCTCCTCTGGTACTAAAAGTCTGGTCTCTGCTAAAAGGTTTTTTAAATACCTAGCACCAGTGATTCAGACTTAATTTGCAACATCTGTATCATGACAACCCATGCTTATCAGGGCACAGGTACCTCAGCACAAACATCACCTGGGATTGAGCAGACCTGGTTATATGTACATGCTTGGGAAGGAGAGGCTGGGGAGCAGCCTCACAGGAAGAGATCTGGGGCTTTGGGTCGATGGCAAATTAAATATGAGTCAACAGTGCCTGTCAGTCAAAAGGGCCAACCATGTCCTGAGGTGCACCAGGCACAGCATCACCAGCTTGTCAAGGGAGGAGATTGTCCCACTCTGGTCTGCACAGCTGCAGGGTACTCTGTGCCGTTTGGAGCTCCTCAATATAAGAAGGACATGAAACTATTAGAGTGTGTTCAGAGGAGTTCAGCTAAGATGGTGAAAGGCCTCGAGGGCAAGACTGAGAGGAGCAGCTGAGATATCTTGGTTTGTTCAGCTTGGAGGAGACTGAAGGGTGTCTTCATTGCAGGCTACAGCTTCTTCACAGCAGGCAGGAGATGGGCAGGTGCTGATCTCTCTCGGGTGACCAGCGATAGGAAGGAAGCTGTGTCAGGGGAAGTTCAGACTGGACATTAGGAAAAGGTTCTTCACTGAGAGGGTGTTGATCTCAGACTGGACATTAGGAGGGAAGTGGTCATTGCACCAACTCTGCCAGAGTTCAAGGAGCATCTAGAGGATGCTCTCAGTCATAGGGTTTATTTGTAGGTAATACTGTGAGGAGCAGGGAATTGGACTCAATGATCCTCATGGGTCCCTTCCAGCTTGAGATATTATATGATCTTATGACAGTCATTGGTCCCTTGGCAAACTTCCCACACTACGCTGCTCCTATATTATCATCAGTACTGCCAGCTGAACATTTGCAAGGATGGGAGAAAGCATTTGTGCTGATAGAGACCTCTGATGGCTGCAGTCTCCTCCCCAGGATGCCATTACCAGCCACACAAGGTGTATTTTGCTGGAACAGGGGAAAAAACCAAAATGCCACAGCCAAAGGCCTGATGCAGGCAGGTGCTGAGCATCACCAGTCTGGAGCATTTGGAGTTTGCTGCTGGGGCTCTGAGCCCTGCACTGTCCCTGGGATCACTTGGCATTTTGTTCCCCCAGCCCCATCTCAGCCCTGGCAGTGCCCATGCTCACCAACGCGGGCTGCGCTGCCCATCCTGCGCCTCGGCGCCTCGCTCCTGCAGGCTGCTATCATGTGCAGAAAGGAAGGAGAAGGCAAAACAAGCACAGCCAGGAATCACACAATATTGCTGCAGTCCTGCCAGGAAACAGACTGTAGAAGTTCCTGTATTTAAAAGCCAGGAGATGAGTTTTATTGTTAGTAGTTGTTATAGCAACCTGAGGTGCTGGAGAGTAATACATGCTCGGCGCGTTGCAACAGACTCTGACAAGTTCAAGACTGTTGCCTTGCTGCTAAATCTTGTTGCCAAGGCAATGCAACACAAGGCAAGAGCCTAGAGAAATGAATACTGCTGACAGCTCATGCCAGCAGGCCTGGAATGATTAAAAGGGAACTTTTAAAAGTGATGTTAACTTAAAAAGCACAGCAGCAGAAAGGAAATGGGAGCATAGATATGGAGGAGAGGATCCAGAGGAGGAGCAATGGGTTAATGTCAAGCAATAGGTAAAGGAAAGCATTTGATTAAAAAACAATGTGGCTGAACAGGATGTCTTGGCTTGTGATGCAAGAAACACGATGCATTTTTGGAGGGAGTAAAAACAAAATCACAAAATCCTCACTTTTTAAATTTGTTTAGCCTGGGCAGTACTGCTGTAATTTGAGTGAGAACTTTGGCTTTTTCCCAACAGTGTTGACAGCAAAAATAATTTTCTCAGTAAATTTGTTTAGTGGCACAGATATTGTTGCTGCTGTAGTAAAAACCATGAAGTAGCTCAGTCAACTTTCAATTTCATGTTCATTTCCAGCTTTTTAAAAATGCTTCATGGTGAAAGGTTAGCTGGAAAAGAGATGAAGCTGCAAGCTGATTATTCTCTCCTGCCTATGATTCACTGTTAATGCTGACAGTATACTCTGAACTGAAGGAAGAATATTACCCCAAGGACCACAGAGTCAAAATAAATTATCAGTGCTGAAGAAGTCAGGTAATTACGTTAATTTCAACTACACATACAATATTTTTACATTGCTATGGGATACTAGGGTTCTAAAATTCAAGTACTGCAGAAGTACCTCAGATACACAATGGTCTCAGACAAACTTGTTGACTTGTCAATTTATTTGTGAATAAAAGCATAACATTTCTTGGACAATTACCATAGCAGTATTCTGTTCCACTCTCACTTATGCCCCATATATTTTACATTTCCATGAATTATCAATATCTAAAAATGACCTCATGTTTTCCTATTTAGTGACTACTCCATCATGTGCAATGTTCAGTACAGTAGTACTTTACCGGACCAAATGCCCATGTGGGAATTTGTTCTTCTGGCACCTGCTGTGGATCATGGAAAAGTCAGGTCTGCAAGTTCTTTGTATTATATAAAAATGGGAAACTAAGACATGGGAAGTGATTTGCCAATTGTGCTGGAATTTTTTTGTGTGTGCATTCCTTGGCAGAGCCATCTCTATTGACCTTCATAAAAGTCAGGTTTTTAAATTAACTGGCAAATATTTTTGTACTATTTTGATGATCTTAAGCCGTGGGCCAGAAAGCAGGCAGGTGACTGGTCATATGCTTGCAGCCATCATTTGGTTTTCAGCAGCTAAATTATATTCAAAAAAGCTGGCAATATGTTACTTGCACCCTTACTACTGTTACTGGCATTTTTCCACAATTGCCATAGCTAGCTGTGAGATATTATACAATCAGAAAGAAGGGAAAAACTGGTTCAGACAGTTGTGAAGGGAACATGGCATTGCCCCAGAGGATGTTTTTATTTGGAGACTGTCCATTAGATAAAGAAATATGAGAGTCTGAGATCTGGGCATTAGCTTTTTTTTTTTTTTTTTTTTTTTTTTTTTTTTTTTTTTTTTTTTTTTTTTTTAATAATAAGAAAGCAAAAAGAAACTCTATTTTTAGTCTTAGTTTAATTTCTCTGCTGGTGATTCTGCATGTGGTGTTATTTCTTAATATATTCAGGAGAAGGTTTTGAAGCCCTCCAGAATATCCTTCCTTTTTTCTGAAGGGAAGCATACACAGAAGTCAGGCTGGTAAAAAGGCAAAACCATATGGGCAGGTCACACAGCAACATCAACATTTAGTTGAACTGCAGGACCTCAGAGCACTTGCAAGACCTGGCTCTCCTATCTGCAAGTCCCATCTGCCCCTAAAGCCTGTGACAAGAGGATCCTTCTTGGAAGCTTTCTAGACCATGTTTACCAGCCCGAACCTGTTGTGTGATGCCTCCTCCAGGACAGATGGGATGCACAGGGGAAACTCAGACCCCCCAGGAAGAGTTTTGGCTGAAAAGCACTGCAGCACTGCAGCTAAATGCACCTTGGCACAGCCTCTAAAATATGGATGCACAGCCCAAGGGCATCCCCCTCTGCTTCCTTCTGCCTGCTGTCCCCCTTCCCTGCAGTGCACTTGCTCGGGAGCCACCCCCAGAGAGCAGGGAAGCAATGTGGAGCTGGGACAGTGTGTCATCAAGATAGCTACTGATAGCAGAGCAGACAGAGCTATTTCCAGAATGATTAATACTATTAGCACATGCTGAAGCTTTAGGCTAAACATAAGCTTTAGAGGAATGGATTTTGATGTAAAAAGTGAATAAATGAGACAACTGTCAGAACAATGAGTGGTGAACCAAGTAAAGATTCTTAGTGTAGGAGATGCAAAGCACTGCCTGCTGGCCTGTTTTCACTGAACCTGCTGGTAAAATTCCCCTTGCACTTCAGGCTGGAGAAATAGCTCAGCAATAGCATGTGGCACAGAGGTAACCCAACCAGCAGGCACCAAGGCTGCTCCCACAACTAATTAGCTGCATGGCATTTGAGCAGAGGCACGGCGATGGTAACACCCCGGGATCCAAGGCACTGATCCTCCCCCAGCCCAAACCACGCTCCGCTGCTCCTGGAGCCTGTTTGAAGATCTTTGTGCTGCCCTTTACTGTACATACCTTGAGTGCTTGCAAGAGTACCCGTGTGAGGGCTCGTCTGTCACTGAATAAAAAGCACGTCTCAAAAGGGCCATCTGACTTATGCTATCTTCTCATAATCCCCATTCCAGAGGTCTCAAATGCCATAATTGAAAACCTGCTGTTCATCCCCTGAAAGTCAGGTTTAACTTATTGTAAGCAGCTCCCAAAAGGACAGTATTTTGCATAATCAGTTACAGGGTATATGTGTAGCATTTTTCTGTTTTTCTTCTCCTGACACTTTCCTCACAGGAGAGCAAGCAAATAAAATGTAGGCATAGCTGTGCAATGGCCTCTTCCCCACTTCCTTTTATTTACCCCAATCATCAAGTCTACTTGTTTTCTTATGGCTATAGCATTGTATGTACAGTTCTTAGTTTCATTTTTGAACATTTATTCTTATTTTTCTTACATAAGACATCTTGAGAATAGATGTCTTGAATGGATTCACCAAAATCAGATGGGTTTGTTACTTTAGATCTGTGTCTGCAAAGAAGTCACATGCTCAGGGCGTTTCTTTGGAGCAGCTAATTCAGCTTGGGCCCAGCCACATGATCCCCCTTTCGAGTCTTGCCTTATGGCCTCTGAGGAATGTTGCATTGGCTGCGAGGGAATTACTAGGTCTTGGCAAGACATGTTAATATCTTCGCAAAGACTTGTTAGGGACCAAGACTTCAGCCTCCAACTATTTCCTCTGATAAAGCAGTGTATTCACAGCAGTTCATTAGTCTTGAATCGCCAGTTTGACTTTGAGAGAAATGAAAGTTCCCCAGAAACCAGAGGGGCTCTGTAAATAAAGCTGGCTGGTGTTGCCTGCCTGCTAGCAGGCTTCAAAACAGAAGCATAGTGTTGGATCCAGTTAGACAAATCAGGGGCTCAGGACACTTTAGTCAAGGGTTGGGAAAATGAGCACCCAGGTAGAAGAAAGGTTATGAATTATGGCCATGCCTGCTGTAATGGGATTTGAAAGACCATCTCTCAGGACAAGGAAAATTTTGACATAGGCATGCAAACTTGATGTTTTCTCCTGAAGATCTGCCCATGTTCATACACCAAGTTTGTAGCAGCAACAGAATTAGAGTCTTGTTTTATTACAGCAGTTGTTTTGGGGTTTTTTTAAACACTCAGCATATCTTTCCATTAGCATCCAACATTACACTGATAATCCTTGAAAGCACCAGAGCATGAGTATCATATCTGCAGCTGGATCTCTCTGCTAGGAAGCTCGTCACACAGCGTGGAAAGAATTTTTGCTATCTCATTTTGAATCATTGATAACAATATCACAAGTGAAGCGAATGTATTGTTCATCCATGAGATGGGAAGGAATCACTCCCACAGTCCCAGCATATTGCTGTCCCAAGCACTCGCTTGCAAGGCAGAGAGGCAACATCTGAGTTACACATTTTGCAAACCAAGAGCAGTTTTCCCAAAGCGTGGGGGGCACAACACTGGTGCAAGGGACAGAAGGTGTATCACAAAACAGGTGATACACACCAGCTTCCCAAAGCACTTGTATCATTGAGCTGAGCTTCAGAGCACAGCACAGAGAACATTAAAGGAACCTGAGAAGTGGCCCCTAGCAGCAGCAGCCAGCTCCAGCAGCTGGAGTGCTCCATCTGAGGAAGGGTACCTATCAGTCAGATGCTCAGAAAATCCCAGCTGACTCACGGCCCCATTTCTTGGCTCTGTGCTGGCCTCTTTACACCTCTGGTGTTGGAAAAGGAAGTGGAACAGCCAGTTCTCATGTATACGTTCAACAGCTTTGAAAAGCCCCCCGTTGTAGAAAAACGCAGCAGAGCTGCGAGGTCTGGAGCTGGTTTCCTATCTGAAAGCCAGGCAGGATGCCTGATCTGTAGCTGCAGTTCAGCTTGACAGAGGGCCAACTCCAACACTGCTGTTCTCATCTGCTTCAGTGTCATCTGAACATTTGTGTGCCATTTTCCCACCCAGCATCATACAAGCCTAAACCAAAGACTAAAGTACCCCCAGCTTTCTATAGAGTGATGGCATGAATTGCCATGTTCAATGTTCAATGCCATTTTTCTGGCACCCAACTAACACTGGGATCCAAATCAGGGCCCCAGTTCAGCAGCTACTCAGTGACTTGTCCCATTCCAGCCTCTCTTGCCCAAGTTAGACACATGTTTAAAGAACTCACTACAGCCATGCTTAAGCCCTGAGAAAAAAGCATCCCAGCAGAAGGGCAGAGAACCAGCTCAATCAACCACGCACGGTGAGATGTGTTCAAGCCAACTAATGGGTAATCCTGTGTCTACGTACCACAAATACACAAGATTACCCACTGTCCTGCTTGGCAGAAGTGTGTTATCCTCTTGGGGAACAAGCCTTCCTGGTCAAAGATTATCCTTGTAGAATAAATAATCAAACCAAACTAATGCTTGTGTATGTGTGTATATATATCTATATCTATATCTATATAGTTCACATGGATTCATATGGCATGTTGCATATGCTTATGTCAGCCCATCTGATGGGGCAGAAACCAATGGGGAGGTTGTAACTACATGGAAAGAATGGGAATTTTCTGGTGAGCCTCAGCATGGCAGAGACTGCTCTCAGAGGTCGTAAAAGACTTCTGCAGCCTGCTAATTATACACTAGCCAAATCTTATTATAAACAAGTAATAAGTATAGGCACGTTCGTTGGTTTTGCAAATGACATTAATGTCCTTTTTGATGATTTGCAGAGCTCCAGGAGGCCAGAGACTCAATTTGTACTGATGTATCTCTCACTGTGGTGAAGTCTAGGAAACTCTGGATGTTTGATAGTTTTTCACCATCTATCTTTAGACAATCCAAGATCTGTTTTCTGCACAGTAGTTTGAGCTGCTTCATCTGCTGTATAACACACACATTCAGAACTCTAATTAGATAGTGAATCTGTGTATTATTTTCTGGTGTGTAAGTGATGGCATGTAGAATTACACTTTCTTCTTAAAGGGAATTTGTGTTTTTACTTCTCCACAGTTTCCTTATCTCCCTCAGCTGTGACACTGAAGTCTGCTCTGTAGATTCATTTATCTTTCCCCTGTGGAGTCCCAGAGAGTTCAGATATCCCAGTTAAAACCACAGACTTTGCAATTTAGGGTAAATCATCACAGGGTAAGAGACAGACTTGGAACTGGTTAGTACACATTCTGAAGAATTACCAGGATTTGCTGGGCAAAGAGAAGCAAAGGTTTTTTTCTTTTCTGTCTATCCACATATTTCTGTGACTGATTTGTTTTGAGTTTCCAGTGTCTGTTTGCACAGACCTGATCATCGGTCCCACTGCCCTTCTCCACTTCCTGTCTGAGAACAAATGGAGACAGTCAGCAGCAGCAATCTCACATCCTTTTGTATGAAAACCACTGAACACAATTTGTCCCACCAGGGAAATCAGTGCTTTAAGTATGTGAGTAATCCACTGACTTCATAGGAATATCTCTGGATGGTTTTTTTCAGCCTGCTCCGATGGCTGCAGTGACAGAAGGACACTGCCCTGAGCACACTCTGGCATGCTGCAGGCGGGTGCCAGGAGCTCTCTGCAGGCACTGCTGGCCCATGCTGCAATTTGGGGAACCCTGCTGTGCTGGGGCAGCAAGCTCCTGCCCCCAGCTTTCGATCCAGCCATTCCTAGCATTACACATCCCTGGGAATACACTCAGAAACTACAGATGAAGTCATTCCCAAGAGTCTGCTTAGGTATTTGGGGCCCTTGACACTGAGAGGAGCTAAAATCTTATACTCTATGAATGGTTTTTAAAGGGAAAGTGGAACTATTTTTATAGTACATTAGCTGTTTGCTAATCTTGAATTGGTAAATTATTAACTCCTCTACAATTTTTTTATCCTTATTGTTAGATACTGCACTAATACACATTCTTCTATCTTACTTGCCTTCTAAGGAGCTTTGGGAGTGACAGTTACTTATCAAAATCCAAAATATAACATTATTAATGAATGAATATTTTTTATGCATATTAACAAATCTGAGGCTGATTTCATTGCCATGCTGTCCTTTCAAGCGATCCATCAAATATGAAAAGCAACAGTTGGCCCAAACAGCTCTGAATTTGACTTGATGCTCTAAACTTTGAAACATTTGTCCAGGAAATTACACCACATGCTCCTTTGTGGGCCCTGAGATAGCACAAAAAGCCCAGCCTGCAAAGATACCTCACCACTGAGGATGGGGGATGACTCTGTCTTTGTCCTGTATTCAATTTGTCTTGCGGTAATGAAGAAGAAAGCAGAACTCCAGGATAGTTACAGAGAACCTTTTTCAGACTCACTGAGTCAACATGCACATCTACCAGCCCATGACCTTATGCTCCCATACTTCCACCCTCCTCTCCCTCAGGCAGTTGCCCTGGGCTTCCCAGCTGGTGTGTGTCTGGTGACAGCACACCCATGTCAGAGGTGGCACCTGAGGTTCAAATCACCCTTAATGTGCTGACAAAGAATCCCTACCTTGTTCAACCAACACAAACCTTTTGCCTGAGTGTAGATGGTGCTGAGCCAATAAACGTGGGTTTCTTGATGCAAAGGGATGTGCTGTGCTCCAAATGCATCATCAGAATCACAGATTAGCCATGTCTTTTTAAAAATGTGCTCTGAACATGAGTTTTTCCTTCCAAAAATAACTTTTATTTTGTTCATATTAGAAGAGCAGGATGTTCTTTCCTGTCTTGAAGGGATAAGGAGGAAATGAGAACTATGGGGTTCTTATATGGTATGAGCTACTCTTCTTCTGGACTAGTGCTGTGAATCTTGATTTTTTTTCTCCCCAGGCTTAGCATTTTATTCCCCATGGACCTCATTTTGCATTCATTCATGCTGATATTACTCCAGTGAATCTCTCTTTGATATCAAAGGCATTCCTCCATGTTTACAACCTCTCCCATCCTAAGGCAACAGACATTAGAAGGGAGGCAACCTACTGAAGACAGTGCATGCTAAAGGTCTCAATTCCCTTTTCGAATGAGATAAAGTCAGTTGAGAGACATGAGTGGGGGCAGAAAGCATCCTTTCCTGTTCTCTGTGTTCAAGGAAAGAGACAGCAGTTTGGAGGAAATGTGAACGTAATGGACTGTACATTTGTATCCCATTGTACCGAGGTCTGACAGGAAACACTTGGGGTTTGATTCAGGAAAAAGTAAATCGTATCCCTTTATAACACCCTCATAACCCCGGTTATCCTGCAGTACTTGACTACATCCCTGTCTTTAATGTATATATTCTCACAGCTCTCTCCAGAAGACCAGAAGGAAATCTGGTCACTGGGGAGCAGGGGAGGCATGGGAAGAGATTTTACAATATTTTCCATCTGATGACCCTCCTAAGTGACAGCTAAAGGCCAGCAGCTCTTCACTTTTAAACCAAAGGGACTCCTGAGCAGCTGCCATTATTCACTGCCACTATAAGCAGTTCCTTACATGAGAAAAGCTGCAAATACCAAACCTTGGGTAATTTCTGAGCAGCCTCTGCCAAGCCCATGAGAGCTTTTTGTTGCCATTGGCTTTCACTGTAATGTGTAGATGGTTGCAGTGAGTTCCCACCACATGTGCAGGGCCAGAGACTCCTCAGCAGGCACTGCAGAATCCCTTGGTTAGAGGTTCACCCTGCAGCAACATGGAAAAGGTTCCAGCTCTCAGCATTTAGCAGCTTTGCTCCTCAGGCAGCCTGCTGGGTTCTGTGGGATCTGTGCTGGTCCCCAGAAATGCCTTTTACTGCTCCCAAGGGAGCCTCCCTCCTGGAGTGACCAGGGTCAGGGAGCTGTTACAGCCCTTTGTCTGTGGGGAACATGCAGTACCACCAGTGTTTGGCATTTGGCTGTACAGCTCACGAAGCTGCAAAGATTGCAAAAGAAACCAACCCCCCACACGTGACCCAGAAGAGACAGATTGAGGACATAATGCCCTTGATTGAAAAGGGAGGCACCCAGGAAACCTTGTGGTATATTTATATTTTTTTTTAAACTAGAGCTAAAGTAATTTGGCCTGTGTGTGTCCTCTGAGCTGCTTCCTAAACCGCAGCTGCATGAGGAATTATCTAGCTCTTAGCTGAAGTAACTTCTCAAAAAAACCCCAAACATGTAGGTCATTAAAGTGCTAATAAAAAAAAAGTTGATGAATCTCTGAGCAGTGCTCTGATTATCTCTCTGTGGGGAATGAAGAACTCATTAACATGAGCTCCATACCACTCCCTCGTCCTTTCTCTGAGTTTGGCATAAAGCAAGGAAACAAATGTTTGTGGTTTGGCCAAGTTTCTAATGAGTAGCTCAGCTAGGTCCACTGATTAGACGCGTGGCTTTACGGAGGGTGAAAAGGCTGCCCTACCATGTAAAGTGGCAAAGAGTGGCAAAGCATTTCTGCCACACTGGGTTCCCGAAAAGGAAACACTTTATTTGTTGTGTGGATTTTTTTCAATGTATTTAGCAAGAAATGTACACAGAGAGGGTTTCCTTGACATGACCAACAGAGAGAAACAGTGTGAGGTCCAGGGAGCATAACAAAGGCGGGTGTATGTCTGCGGGGTCACTCTCCAAAAATTGTTGTTGCAGCTTGCTATGTGTTTGGTTTCACTTGTTAAGCAGGGGGGTTTAATGCTAAGATACAGTCCAACCCCAAAAGAACAGTCCTGCCTATCATCTGTCCTCCCTGCTCCAGATGTTACCTGTTCCACTCCACAGAAGGATGTCTGCACAGCAGGCCCCAGGCACCACAGGAGCCCACAGGCAGAGGTCTGTATTTGCTGCATCACCTGCAGGAGCTGCAGCACAGAGATGTGCCTAACTAAGGATGGCCCATGCCACTGACTCTCCAGAAACACCTGGCAGCTGTTTTGAAGGAGGGAGCAAAAGCTCCAGAACTAATGGGAGAAGTCTCTTCCATGCAGGAAAGTTTCTCCTTGATCATGCTTGTAATCCATTTAGAGCCTGAATCATCAGTACTTGTCAGCTTCATAATCCTTCCAAGACTAAAGTAGAACTCATCTACATGCCCAGGAGAAGAAAACTCACCCTACAATAAACCTGAAAGGCATCTGCTGGGATAAGCAACTGCTGCCTCTGAAATTCAAATATCAGGGTGTGTGATCAATGTCACGCAGCACCTTAGCACTCCTGAGACATCAAGTCTGTCCCCTGCTGCTGCAGGCAATGCATTGTATAATGACTTTAATAAACTACAGCTCAAAAACAGTGAGGTTTTCCATTCCAAATACCCCGTGTAAAAGGCAGTATTTGATTTCTCTAATGGTTAACAATTCTCTTCTGGTTTCCAGCTGAAATTTGTGGGTGGCCAGTTCCTATTCAATCACTCATGTGCCAGCACCCTCTCTAGTAAGCAGTTGTCTGGGCCAGAGCTCAGAATTCAAGGCAAGTCCTCATCCACCAATTTCATTTTAGTATCACCCCCACTTTCAAAACCACACCTAAAGTTTGTAATTTCTTGGCCTCTTCAGGTTCAAGGTTTATTAAAACATGATACAGCTGTAATTTTTTTCCAAAAGGAAATAAAAATGAGGGGATGAACATGGATGGAACAGCCCTACTAATTCCATGAGTGCTAAACTGAATTAATAGGCAAATTGGAGAAAACCAATTGCTCCAACCTTCATAGCACACTCCACATGTAGTTATATATTCTTCCTGTGCCCAAGGTAAGTTTTAATTTCCAACAGCCACCAGATAGTTAAAAGTCCTCTATTAAATAACAGATGCTGTGCCACCTCATCCCCTTATTAGTGGCCGGTACCTGCAGGTTCCCATGGCGCTGGTGCGGTCAGGTGGAGCCTGAGCTGGGTACACATTTGCAAAGTTAAAACGTGTTCTGCACCCTCTCTGTATTCAAATCAGACACCCCATGGCTGGACAGTTTGGTGCCTCAGGCACTTTTTTCTCCAAGGACTTCTCTAGTTCCCAAGGGCCCTAGCTCACTTTTCTGTGATGGTCCTGCAGCTCCTGCACTGATGTGGTGGCAGCAGCCGGCCGGGCTGGAGCCTCCCTGGTGACTCCATCAGAAGAGGGTCCTGGCACACAGGGTCTTCATCCTACCCTGCTCCAGCCCTGCTGCTTTCCCCATGACCACAGTCCTCGGGGGGGCTCTTTAAAAGCGAGCAGTACCCAGAATTAAAAGGTTTTGTCCCCCGAACCTACCTGGAGTTAGGTAATGTGTAATTTTACACCTGTAAGCAGCAGTGCTGATTTCAAAGGGACCTTCTAAGACTTTCAAGCATATTTTACAAAGTTTCTACTTGATCCTGCTTGTGATTCACTCCTAGCCTGGATCATGAGGACTTGTTGAACTTGAGGACTTCTGCGTTTTAGAAGTAATGAAAAACATAATTAAAATACAGAAGGGTTTTTTTTGTTTGTTTGTTCTGTTTTGGTTTTTTGTTTTGTTTTGGGGTTTTTTGCATAAAAAGGAGAACTATCACCCAGTGCTTCTGTGGCTTCAAACGTCCGGTCAGAGCCGCTCAGATGTAACAAAACCAGCCCGAGATGTAACAAAACCAGCTCAGATGTAACAAAACCGAGAAACCAAGTAACTTTGGGTGGGGAAGCAAGAACAGGGATGATTTCAGCCGCAAAGCAGAACAATTACAGAAAGCCAAGAAAACAAAGAACAGGGAGGAAAAAAAAAAAGAGAAAGAAAGGACAGTGTTTGCCAAAATGACTTTAGCATTTTGTGCAGCTTTTTTTAGCCAGGGCTGCTCTCGGCAAAAGATCTTTCTCCTGAGCAGCACGAGCCATCTGGAGAAGCCGTCTGCCGCCTTTCAGCCCCAACAACTGTTTAAATTTCTCAAAATTTCACTTCCAACCCAGGGTTTTGTTGTTGTTGTTTGTTTAGGGGGCGTGGGTTCTTTATTCATTTTTCCCGCACACACCTCCCTGTATCCCCCCGCCGCCCCAGCCGTGCGCTGGCCACCGCGGAGTCCCTCTCCAGCGTCACGGCCCCTCGGGGACCGATGCTCCAGCCCCGCNGGGCTGCGGGGGGAGCGCGGGGCCGCGGCCGGCGGCGGGATGGGGCGGTGAGGGGGCACCGCGGGGCCGAGGGGGAACTTGCCCGCGAGTCTACGCCAGCTCTCCGCCGGCGGAGATGCTGCAGTGCTGCCGTTCTGCCTCGCCGCTGGGCTGAGGAGGAGGACCGGGCTTTAAATAATGCGCCTTCGCTCCGAAACTCCGCTAATCAAATAAAACCTTGGGAGGGATTGTTGTAACTACGGACTGTCCTTGCTCCGCCGCAAGGCTCCGGACTCCCTACGCGTCTCGGAAAACTTCTTAAAATCTACGTTATTTGGGGTTTTTGTAGTGGCGCGCAGCTCCACCTTCGCCGTGGATCGCGGTGCGGAGAGCCCGGGATTGCGCTTCCCGGTGCAGGCTCAGGCATTCCGGTCACGGCAGCGCGGACCCACCGGCGTGACCAGCATCAGCCCAGCGCCGCCGCTGCTGCTGCGGGCTCGCCGTGGCCACCCAGCCCCTCCTCTGTTCGCGGTTTGGAATTATCTCCATTCGGTGCTTGTCTTAGGGAGGAGGAAATTCAAGATTGCTGCCTTGAACTTTAGGCTCCAGAAATGAGGATTTACGATGGGCCTTTTGGGAGTTTGTTCCTCGGTGTTGGTCAGTTTTCATCTCGCATTAAAAAGCTTATTTAGGAATTCGGAACGGAGTTATCAGTCAGTGTTCACTGCAGACTTCAGGGCAGGCAGTGTCTGCATGGCTGAACGATGGGATTTTGGCAGGGAAGCCTTGGAGTGGCTCTGTAAGGAGGGTAGAGCATGCCTCAAAAGCAACAACGCGGTCGTGGAGGTGGGTTGCCTCTGTTTCTGTCTCAGCATCATTATGTTACAGGCAGGTTGAGCCTGAATCTGCTGGTTTTCATTCACATGTCCTGGACTCGTGTCTGGAGGGTAGTGATGTGATACCAAGTGGAGGGAAAATGTGTAGGCATGTGCTTCATCTGCGTAGTTCCACTATGTGGAGGAGTTAAGTTTAAAAAAACAAATAGATAAAATCAATGGCAATGAATATCTGGGCCAAAAAATGAATGGCCAAGGGTTATAAAAGCATGAATGTATGGAATTGCTGAATTGTGTGGGAGAAGTTGCTGCTTAAATGAGCTTTGGTACCAGCGTAATGAAGCTGACAAATTTAACCTCAGCCTTTCAAAGAGCGCTTTGGTGTGCCTGGGGCAGCTTCAGGCTGTCTCGCTTACCTTCTGGTCCAGTTGCTGATGGCTGGAGTGAAGCACAGGTGTGGCAGAAGTATGGCTGTGTGTGATCTGCTGGGGAGGGATGGTGGTGGCTTTTGGGGGGAGCGGCACAAGACGGGGCAGGTTCTGCACGTGTCTGCTTTGACGGCAGTTCTGCTGTGAAAGACTCCCTTTTGCCTCCCTGCCAGGATTTGCCTTGCACCAGGGAGTTCTCAGGACTGCACACCCGGTCACTGCAGCAGCCTTGCTGGCTGGGAACTGTGTGTGAACAAACTGTACAAACCTCCTTGGTGGCATCCAGTATGCAGGGAAAGAAAGTGTCAACCCAGGGAACAGCATGAGTTCTTTGGCTGTTAATCAGACAAGCTTCTCAATGCTGATTTGAGTACGAAGTGCATGTATTTCTCAACGAAACAAAATGATAATTGTGTAACTAATAGAGTATACCAGTTTTAACTTCAGATGTCACGTTAAGGCTTTTACTGTCAGTTGCATTATTTCTCAGAAGATATTATTACTTGAGTTTAATTTTTGCTGGAAGAATGTGAAGTCCCAGGCAAGGAGGGGTGGGCTGCTTAGGGGCTGAGTGTTTAATGATAGAGTTTAGTGCATGATGGTGATGATGATTAAGCACGTCCTTAATTCCTGACCAATAGATGGAGTGCTGCTATGCTTTAGGATATCTGGGGATTTAATGGTCTCTTGGTTAAATCAGTCATTATCCTTGACTCTTGCCTGAGGATTGAGGCAGCTGACATTATTTAAGGGAAAGGTGATTTTAGGGTGGTGCATTCAAGCTGTCATGTACCCCACAATCATCTAACCCAAAGAGAAGGTCCGGGTGATGCCTCTGACACCCTGTGCTCTGCAGTGCTTGCAGGGTGGTTGGACTGGAGCGATCTGGGGGAACGGGGCAGTTTCACTGCCTTGGCCAGCAAGCACTTGCAGCCCTTGTAGTGACCCTTTGCTGGTTATGAAATGAGCTGTTGGACAGGGCTGGCTGAGCCCAGCTGGGCTCGGTGTAACTGTGCTGGAACGGTCCCTGTTGCATGTGATGTTAGAGGTGACATTGCACGCAGGGGCCGCCTGCTTTTGTTCAGCTCCGCTTGTTAGAGGCCAAATGACCCGGCATAAGACTCAATTTTCTGTGAAAATCATGAGAAATTAACATGTAAGAGTGAAAATCGTGAGAAATTAACATCTAAGAGATGAGAAATGAAAACTGTTTTAAGAAAGGCCAGCATTAGTTTGTTTCCTTTTGGAAGGGAATGTTTTACGGATCAAGAACTGAACTGAAAGAAGGCAAAAGGCTGCTGGTTCTTCCCTTGTTAAAACCGTCATTGCCAGTTAAAACTGCAGTGCTGTCCTTGCTGCGCTGTGGATGGTGCTGGAATGATAATGCTTAAAAAAAACCAATTTTAATTTAGGGGAATAACTTGCTTCACTTTGAGATGGTGCATAAAATTGCCTTTTTGCTAGCGCTTTTTAAACTGGATATGAATTCTAGTTTCTTTAGAAAATGTCTTTAACTTTAGCAGCCATAGTAACCTCTGGCTATTACTTCCCTTGTAAATCAATTTTGCATTTTCATAGTGCTGCTACTTCAAAAACCAAGTTGGTCATTGTTTTGGTATTGACTTAGAAGAATGCAATCTATATTTTTTAATAGCACTGCTTCCCCTTACATCACAGGCTTTTCTTCAAGCTATGTTTTGAAATGCGTGTTGCCATATGAGAGATGGTGGTGTGGCTTCTGGTAGGATTCTTGGA
Organism: Ploceus nigricollis; assembly: GCA_013399945.1. Classification (NCBI taxonomy): domain Eukaryota; kingdom Metazoa; phylum Chordata; class Aves; order Passeriformes; family Ploceidae; genus Ploceus; species Ploceus nigricollis. Next base: position 1,648,393 of record VXBC01007728.1, on the reverse strand, counting down.
GGTTAGTTGTCTTTTGTGTAGTGTTTTTGGCAGATGAAGATGAATAAAAACTACTTGACCCTTAGGGAACAAGCAATAACTTATTCATTGTGTGTTAATATTAGTTCTGTTTGCCCACAGAGTCTACTCTGCTTCTATACTACCTCTGAGTCACTTGACACGTGGGAAAACACTTTTGTTTCTTTTCTGTATTCAAAATAACACACGTCATTGTACATCATCACAAATGGGATTTTGAGGGATTTCATTTAAAGATACCCTAGCAAGTACATGGCTTTTTTGCAGATAATTTGTGATCCAGATTATTAGTTAAGAGAAACAAATTTTAATTAGTAAGATAAGAAAGTACGTTCAGTTATGGCATGCTCTTAATCTGGGCTGGTGGCAGAGGGATGGCAGTTCAAAACTGTAGAGTAAACTGGAAGATGTTGACTACTAAAAACTTGAAATTTTCTACAGATTCATTGAGAAGTTGGACAGTGGGAGAAGGCTTGAGAGCATCAGACCTCAGTGGGAAGGTGATGACTCCCGGTGTTTTATTGCCCCCTGGATCTTTACAGTCTGGTGAATGTGATGTAGGTGTCTGTTTATTTAGGACTCCGGGAGCACATTAAACATTGTTTGTGTCTTAGGTAGTTATGTCAATTCCACTTGACAAGGATGCAATCAGCTGTTACAAAGTGCTAATTAGGGAAATATTCTAATAGCCTCATTCATTGTTCTCGTCTCTTAAACTGTTGTGGTCTTGGCTAGGAAGAAACTCTTTTCTTGCCTTGTATTGTCTAGCGTGTTAAAATCCAAGTGACATCAAAGCAGGAGGCAGTTTTCATGTGAGTCAGCAGGCTGAGGTGAAGACCCGTAAATCACAGGCTGGTGTGAGAGCTGGGGCTTGCTTTGTAGCATTTCACGTTGTGTTTTCTTGACCCACAGCGGCTAACAGCTGGTAAATCCCTTCTCCCTTGTGCGGTTGGAGTCTCCTGAAGTTACTTCTCCAGCTGAAGTACGTGGCAGTCCTGACCAGCACGGAGCTGACAGCAATTTACTGCTGCTCCTATTGTTGCTGCGCTGCTCTGAGAGTACCTGGTGTTACTGGCAGCACTTCAGCCAAGAGCTGAGCTCTGCTGTGTTGACCAAAGAGGATTCATTGAACTGCTTTGAAAATCTCTGCTTGTTGTCTTCATCTCTACCTGTAATAACTGATCTCAAGGTTTTTTTTTTTTTTTAATATTAATGCATATATTCAAGTGTTAAATGATATGGGAGTTTTGTTGTTTTGTTTTTGTTTGGCTTTTTTTTTCTTGTAGAAAACAAGTATCCCTCTGCATATCATCCATTGCATTACACTAAACACAACCTAGGTTAGAGGCCAGGTGGGCCTGCATATTCTGTTTGCAAATGCACAGTAAATGTCAGCCCTGGAAGGACACCTGCATGTGCTCTGATGGTAAATAGAGTGCAAAATAGGAAATCTTACTTGATGGGTAAAGCTTGCTTAACTATTCAATACAGTCAAAACAAGGAAGGAAAAATATAATTGAATATAATTGTAAATATATATTATATTCCACCCTACAAATGTAGACCAGCTTTTTTTTTTTTTTTTGGACAGCTCTAGAAGTCTTGGCAGAATGCTGTGGGAGCAGTTTGGTACTGAAGTTGTCTGTGTGATTCAAATAAATAGTTTCTAGAGCAATGTAAATTATAAATTGGCTGGGTTCAGAGAGATCGCTGGTATTAATGTAAGTCATTTCATATAATCCAGTATCCCAGTACTATCTTAACAACCCATATGATGTTTTAGCCTTTATGGATGTATATACAAAAAACCTCTGTATTTATAAAGAGCATCACTAAGGCCACAAAGTCAAGTGTTTGAAAGCTGGATAGTGCTTTCCAAAGAAAATATCCTCAATTTAAAAATTAAATTACGGCATTGGAAAGTACACTTAGGAGCCCTGATGTCAGAAAGAGAGAAGTGTTTTGGCTCAGATGCTTCAGACCTAGCAGACACTTAGCAGAGGCAATCTTCAACCTAACATGAAAAATTAGGTGAAATTGCAAATAGAATTTTGGGACGGAAACAGTGGACAATACTAGGCAGTGCATCCAGCTCTGTCTAGAGCTGAATACAATAACTCGAAAGTACTGACCTCACAAGTACCTTTGTTTTTTCCTGACTCAGATACACAACCATTTTTAGGAGTGTTCATGAATTGTGTAACAATTTCTCCACGCTCCTGGTCAATGCCAAAACAGGAGTAAAACACAATTTAAGCAAGCTGCCTTTCAATATTATTTAAATTATTGCTACACACCAGGCAACATATTTGCTGTGTATCGTAAACCACCAAAACCTAACCTAAAATTTTGTTCTGGGAACATATAAACTGTATTTGGAGGTGTACCCTATGGAAGGTCAGATCAAGCGTTCTCAAATGATTGTTTTCAGCTGTATTGGCTACAGTTCTTTGAAGGTGCTGAGATATAGGGTGTAAGAACTTGTATATGAAAATAATACCTGGCATTCCTATGCTACATTAGCCTGTGTAGCTCTCCTGATACAGCATTACTGCAAAAATAAATGAAAACCTAGTTCAATATATATTTCTGCTACTTTGTTTAAATTATGATAGCACCCACAACAAGCCCATCATCCTGTTTCAGATCTTGATTGCAGATGAAGCTTGGCACTAAATACCAGGTTAAGGGATAATTGTCTTCGTAGTTTTCACAGTTAATCTGTACAATTTCTGGCTTTCAATTGCAGCTGTCTTCAAATGCCTAAATATGTCTAAACATATAGGCAAAAGCAAAACGCTTCTGGTAACTCAAATGTTTGTGGACCCAGCCATCAGGGCAGAAGGCAAAGATGTTCATGGTCTTTAATTCACCCACTAAATAGAAGCTGTTCCCCCCTAGGGCAAACTGTGTATTTTCAGGCCAAAGTCTGTGTAACTTTCTTATTCCTAAAGTTACTGAAGTTGTAAAAGCATTTGTGGGTATGTGTTATTTTTTTCCCCATTCCCATCAGTGGACATTAGACTGAGTACAAATGAGATTTCTTACTGATGTGCTGATTGGAATGGGTTGGCAGTGCAGAGCTGTTTGTCTTTGACACGTAGCTGACTTGGCATTCAAAGGACACGTGCATGTTCTGTGTTAAATGGCTTAAGGACTGGAGTGACACAGTTGGAGAGCTTGGCAGACACCGCTGTGTGCATGATTTGGAACAAAAAACTCCATCTTCTAAGACAAACTGTCCAAAGTAGATCTCTCAGTGAAAATTTCATAAATATTTTTATTGCAAAGATTTAATCCTGAGCATCTCAAGAAGAGGAAAGGACTTGTGATGCATGTTTTAATAATGGCTAGTACAATGTTTTGTAAAGCCAAGTACGTGTGTAACCAGCAAAGCGCTCTTTAGGTGTTGTTTTGTTCCTTATCAACCTGATCAAAATTATGGGTCTGGTATCGAGCAGGGAAAAAAAATGCAGAAAAATTTGCAAATACATTGAATTTATGGTGTTTCAAAATAAATAAATGAACCAAACACAAAAGCAGAAACCAAACCAAGTGGTCTGGCAGTCAGGATCCCCCCTCCATTTTTTTACTCTGTTTCAAACTTTGTTTAAATACTTCTGCAGCATGCAGAGAGATTGAATACATCTGTGTAGTGCTAGCATGAGAGAGTCTGTGCTCAAAAACAGGTTAGTTCAAAAAAAAAAAAAAGGAAATCTTGAAATGAATCCAGGTAGCTTCCTAGTTAAAACATATCAAATAACATAAAGTATGTGAACTCAAGACAGCTCAGTTTAACTATATAAAACATTCAAGCTGTAAAGCATCAGGAGGTTTTTTTATAGGTGCCTGGATAATTTGCCCTGAGGTGGCAGGGGGGCAGATTGGGTTGGTTCCCTTTTTACATCAGATGTTTTCCTGTGAGCCAAGAACTCAGGGAGAAACTGAAATACTGCTTCCTCTTTAAAGGGTTGTTGCATATACATTATGCTCTTTGTGTGTGTTTGCTTAAACTTAGATATTTTTAAAGATCCATGCCCCTTGTTTTAACATGTCCTGAGACAGCTCCTGGTTAAGGGCTGGATTTCAAAGACTGCTTAATTCTTCTCAAGCACCACACCATTCAAAATGGAAACTTTTGCTGTCTGGTCAGCAGAAAGTGTTCTTTTTCCTTACCGTTCCTAACATGAGTGTTTTATTGCATGTCAGTGCTTCTAATCAAATCAAGTGGCACTTAATGTATTGCTTGGTGGGACCTTGTGTCCTTCAAAGTATCTTAAGCCTGAAGGTCTCCAATTGCCTGAATCAAGGCACTGTCTCTCGAGCAACGGACCCAAAGTGGCCGATGGAGGCCGTGAAGTGTGGTTATTTCTTCTGTACCAGAGAGGTGTCATCCAGCAAGGCTGGCCAACATTTCAGTCCAGTGCTTTGGGGAATCTTTGCTTAGATGTGGAGATTTCCATCTGAGGAGAGATTTGGCAAACAAACAGAACAGGAGGTAGGAGCGCTCTGCTCTGCAGGCTGGGCCAGCAGGAGCCCAGGCTCGTCCAGTGCTTCCAATGCCAGCAGCTTCATCTGCCTGGTCCTTTCCTAGAGCTGGAGGAACAGACAGCCTAGGCCATATGTATCAGCAGAGCAATGTGTGCATGGGCAACCCTTTCCAAGGACCTCGAGTGCTGTATGGCACTTGTCACTGAGCTTGGGTCTGTGAACTGTTTCACAGGAACCCACGAGACAGGCTGAAGTATATTAGTCTTACTGTCCCAATACTTGTCTTAGGAGAGTCTACCTCTCCACTGGAAAAATGATCAGTTTCCTTGTTGAAAAGGGTTGGAATTCTCCCCTTTATGGGAAAAATATTGAAAAATTAAAACAAAAAACTCCCACAGGTATCACTTCCTTTCCTATTAATATTAGCTAGTATATTGCATAAAACTAATGTATGTGCAGTGTTGATTAAAAAGACTTGGCTAATGGTGAGAGAAAGAATAAAAGTTTATTTATAGCCTGGGCTAGCCTTTAACAAGAGAAAATAGCTTGAGGTATACCATGTAACACTAGTGTCTGGCTACTATCAAACATGCTGCAAATATATAGTAACAGATATTGTGTGCAGTAAATTTATCTTTGTAGTAGAAACCTGATGTTGTTGCTATTCCCAGGGGCTAAGTTGAATTACATTATTACTGAGGCTGAGCTAACAGAGCTTTGCTTATAGTATACATACAGACAAGGCGGTTCTTCATAGAGAGGTGACCTCTGCTGTATTTTGGTTTCAGATTTCACAGGGACCCATTTCAAAGTTTTTAGCTTCAGTCCACACCCTGCTGGTAGCTAGCTATAAAACTCTCTTTGAAGTAAGTAAAAAAAAAAAAGTCTGTCCTTTATTACTTTAATAAAGTCAGATAAAGGTCATTTGTTTATTCCTTTTGTGATACACACTGCTGCCACTGTTCCTTGTCAATAAAAGTGATACTTGAAAGATGGAACTAAAGCTACAAAATTACTGGTTGCAGTGTGCAGATACATAGTGTAAGTAATTATCTTTTTTTATGGGTCTTTTGTTTATTAGTTAACTTGGAGAATGTGCACGAACATATATTTGTGCTAGAGAAGCTATTATAGTTGACATGGCATAATGTAGTGTACTCCCTCCAAGGTTATTCCACCTCTCTCTAAACTTTTTTTGTGTTTCTCTCTCTCTCTCTCTCTCTCCAAAACCAATTTAAAGAACCAAATTAAAGCCCTGTAATCCTATTTAAGAACCCTGTTGAATAAGAAGTCTGCATGTCACCGTTCCAATAAATATAATCACCTCTTTAGTGCAGTCACTCCTCTCTAGGACTGATTTCCATCAGATTGAAATATTTGGGTTGTGCATTACAACCAAGCTAAAGGGGACATCCTGCTCTTCCCTCCTGGCCCTGTGGTCCTGCCTCATCCTCTCTTGTGTAAGCCCTGCTGCTTGCTGAACTTGTGCAATTCGCTGTGAATTGCAGCAGAAAAGCTCCTCTCCCCCTTTGGCTGCATTAACTCTCTTTAAGAAGTTGAATTAACTCAAGAGAGGGTTGAGTGAGCACTAGGGTGTGTACAAGGTGTCAAAGGCAATGGGGAGAAGCAGGGAAAAGCGGGGGTAGGAAGATGGGGCACTGTCAGTGCCAGGCTCCAGGTAGACTCCAGCCCCTTAATCCTGGTGTGGTGATGCTCTGCAGCCAGGCACTGCTGCAGCACTGGGGGGCAATGAAAACTGGCCTGGAAGGTGTTGGTGAGCCAAGTCTTCTGCAAGGGGCCTGACTGGTAGGAGAGCAAGAGTGATCAAACCATTTCTCTAGGCTTTGACATACAATGCAGCAGCCCCCAGATTGTGAGGTTCCCCCTTACCCTCCCAGTGCTCTCAGAATCTGAGGGGGAGCAATCATGTTTAAAGGGAGATTCTGGGATAAATGCAATGTTTTGGCAAAACAACATAATTTCAAAAATATTTTAATTAAAATAATCTCAGCATGCTAGGCTGTGTGGCTCCCATATCCCAGCTCTGTGTGGCTGCCAGTGGGTGACAATCCTGTGTGCTGTGCTGGTCTTGGGCACTTGGTGTTGTTTTCCACAGCAGCCTTCCCTTGCCTCCAGAGCCTGCAGTATCCATGCATAGCACAATATTCACAACTGAATTTTCTATAGTAAAATTCAAAAGTTTGCACTACTGGGTAGTGTATACCATTGCTTCTCTTATTTTTTCTTTATTTCCTAAGTTATGTGTAAGAAGTGGAGGTTAAATACTGCCATAGGAGAACTTTATTATGTCAAGTAGGCCACACTGTCTATATGTATAGAACAAATTCTTTCTTTGGTGAGAGGGAAGGGTGGGGCTGCTCTTGGTTCTAGTAATGAACTTCTGCATATGTTTACAAGATAAAGAATTCAGAATTCCATTGAAGAAAATGTATACAAATAAGTTGCTTAGCATATCTCAGCGAGCCACCCAAAATGCTAATGCTAGCTTGCAGCCTCTTAGGTGCCTTTGACAATGGCATTGCCTCTCTTCTCCTTCCATCCAGGTTCTCATCAGTTAAACAATGTGTAAGAAAACCTAGCGTTGCTTTAAACAAACTTGGCAGAAGAATTGTTTTAGAAGTGTAATGCTGAGTTCCCAACAGCAGAAAGCTCCTTGCTGTTGGAGTTGACTGAAATTGTTCCAGTGCATCTCTGTGCAGGTGGTGGGTGATACAAGCTCTCAGTGTGAACAGCTGTCCTGCAGATAGCACTTTATTGTCTCCAGTGCCAGGCCCTCCCAGATTTCTCCTGCACCTCTCTTCTCCTTTTTTCTCTTCTTCTAGCTGCAGAGAAGGATTGTCTTCCAAAGTTTGCATTTTCCTCTGTTTCATATGATATGTAGGCTTCAGTATAGAGACTTAAGGAGTCTTATCAAAGTAATACTGGCTCAGTCAGAGTAAAGATGCTTTAGTTAAATAGACTATGGCTGTGTTTAAAAATAACAGCTCTAGCTGTGTCAGCGTGTTGGACGACCTGATACTGACTTCAACAGAAAGAGCTTCTGAAAATTACTTTGCCTGTTGCAGTATTGCTCCAGTGTGAACTTGGTTTCTGTTGGTAGCATTTCAGTGTTAGATAAACCAAAACAGAGCCCCCGAATTTTAAAAGTGAGTAGCCAAATGGCTTCAGAGAGAGCTTGTTGTAGTGGGCACCTTTCGAATGCACAAACAGGAGTAGCAGCAGTTTTGCTCTTGTTCACATTGTCAAAACAGCAGTGCCTGCGTGTGGGTGCAAACACCACCCTCATTTAAGCTCAGTTAGTTTTGTGTTCTCAGCTGTTTGATAGTAAAAAGGTGGTGTGGGTATCTTCCAGCCCGAGCTCTGTGTGTGACTGCCATGCTTGCACACATGTAGCCTGTTGCTTTCTTGTAATAGTGTGTGGAGGGGTTTGTAGTAATTCCTGTGCAATTGTCTCATTTTGCCTCAGCCCTGGTGTGTGTCTGACTTCTGCTGCCTTTCTGAAGACTCATTTAAAGCATTGATGTTCTTAAAAATCTGGTTAATGAGAACTTTTTGAAAATACTTCGTGTATCTGATGTTTATTCTGTGTTTTAAGTTCTTGTCATGTGTGGGTTTTCTGTCCTTTTTTTGTTTCCTGGCAAGGAAGACAGTATTACATTCTTGTACCAAGAGGAAGAGTATTAAGCCTACTCATAAAAAGAAGATTTATTATCAAATGTAGTTTTTCATTTTGTCCATTGGAAATTTTTTTTATTTTCAACTCTAACCATACCCAGATTACTGGCTTCATTCATACAGTCGTTGTATCAGGTTTGGATGCTGTCTTTGTTAAATTATGGCTCCTGAGGGTTTTCTGTTACAGAGGTTTCTTCAGTCAGGGGAAATGAGGATAAAAAAAAGAGGATTCAAGGACCGGACACAATGATTCCATATAACTGAAACAAACAATGCCAGATTTGGCTGATGTTGGATTTTCCATCAAATTTTTTATTGGCGTTCATTCATTTTACTTTAAGCAGAGTTTAAAATTGAGGCAGTTTGAGTGCCTGAAGGAACTGAGAGACCAATAGCAGACAATTTGGGCAATACTTTTAATCACTATATCCTATCTTCGTGGATTTATTTGGAATTCCGGCTTACTCAGGAAGTTGCCTTGATTCAAATGCCATTAGAGCAGTAAATCCAACAGGAGACATCCAGATTCACTGAAAGGACTATCACTAAAGCCAGTGTAACAGGCCTGACTGTGCCTGGGGTTTCTGAAACACTGATTCCAAGCATTGAGCTTATGCTTAGTGAGAAGCAGTGCTGTTTTCTGGCAGAGTGAGTACCTGACCTTCATTTCTGTAGCCTCTCACTTGCTGCAACTCCCTTAGCTGTTATTGGCGTATTTTGTGTTTTACCACAGTTGATAAAATGTTATTAACTGTAATGTGCTAAAATAGGGATAAAATAATCAGAATGCACTTCAGGATGCAAGCAAAATTGCTGTGAGATTCTATAAATAAATGTCAGCCAGAAATACAGTGTGCAGCAAGAGCGCAGGGTATGCTGGTAGCTTTCTCCCTTTCTCATGTTGAGCACTGCCAGAAGGGGAATGATGCTGAATCTGTTTTTCACTGCCTCTGCTATGCCAGAACATTGGTCTTTCGGGGTAGAGAGTGTGCACAGCTGGAGTTTTCTGCAGATACTTCTCAAGGAGAGAGAGGAGGAGAAAAAAAGTTGTGTTAGTTTTGACATTTACAGACTAAGAGATACTACAGTAAAGCTGAAGTCAAAATTGTAACTGTTGTTTAAGTGTCCTTTTAATTATTTTAGAATGCTTTGGGGTATTTTTCCCCACCCTTATTCTCAAAAACTTCTGCAGCTTTGCGCATCGGATGCAGTAGTTGAATCATACCCAGTACACAAAACTCTTTCCTCTTCCCATCTTTTTCTGCATGTGCTCTTCAATATACCTTATCCAATTCTTTGTTCACAGAAGTCTAGGAGAAGCTTTCCTAATGCTCTTTGTCTTATTAGGGTTCAATGGCATAACTTTAAGTTCTGTTCCTGCATCTTTTCTACCTTTAGTGGCTTAGAAGTAAAAATGGTAAAAATTAAAGCCCCTACAATGGCCTAACATGTAGCACTTCAGAGGATGAAAATTAGATTTGTCATGGAGCAAAAAGCTGTATATGATTTGAGATTAGCACTTGCAGTGCATCAGCCCTGTGCATTATGGTCAAATTTATTGGACACAGGGTTTTTAGTCTGTTTATGCAATATGTGGTAAAGGAGGATTCTGCTTGATAAAAGAAAGCAAGCTGACAGAAGGAGTAAAAAACTACATATTGCCCCAAGGATAAAATTTTGGAAATATTTCTCGGGATTCCAGCAGTGGGCATTACATAAGAAAGAAAGAAAGTCTGCCCTGAAGTGCCTAAGTTATTGAAGCATTTGAAAAGTAGGATTTGTCTGTCCAGAAATTTATTGCAATGTCTACTTCTGACCAGAGGTGACACGAGTACAGATGCTTTGTAAAGGAACAGGATCTACAATAACCTGTGGGTTTTGAGGGTTGCAAGGTTGTGTAACTCAGTGTGAAAAACATAAATGGTTGCAGCTGATATCTTCAAATTATTTATTTACCTTGCAGTTGTGTGAAATTAAGTTTCCTGAGAGGTCTGAGTAACGTTATTCACTGTAAGAGGATCTGATCTTGTAGTTGTTTGTTCTTTGTGGTAAACTGAACTAGCACAAGTGACCAAAAGTGTGCAATTGTGCAGCTTTTGAATGAGAGTGCTCTCTTTGGTGTATTTGATAGGTCAGCCTTGAGGGGTGGTGGTTGTAAGAGCAGAAGGGAGAACTGTCATCACTGTGAGATGCAGTGACTTCCTTGTAGCATCTTATGGGGAGGAGTTTGCCCTGGACTGGGACCCACAGCTACTGAGATGTTCCCTTGAGCCACAGCTCTTTCTTTGGCTCAGCCCTGAAGGGAACAGAAAGGCAGGAGGTATTCACAGCACTATTTGTGGCCAGCAAGGCTTTCCCCTTAATCACATTCCTGCTTTGAATTGCTATTTGGAGAACGCTCTAAGGATGCTGGAAGCCTTAAAACAAGGCAAACTCAAGTCGGGCTTGGCTGGCTAATTAAGGTGCCCCAGCAGAGCAGTGAATAGCACACTTAGGTTATTATGCCTGCACACAGACTCTTGGTACAAGGGGCCTGGATCTGTGGGTCGTCTCAGCTCTGTGCAGAAAACACCCAGAGAACAGGTCTCTGTTAATTCTCAGCTCATTATTCATATTGCTGTTATATTTAAATATTCTGTCTGCATTTTGGCTTAATCTCTGAGAAGACTTGGGCTGTGAGGTTTGGTTTTTTTCAAACTTTTTAACACAAGCTGTGTAAGTGCTGCAGTATGTTATTTTTCTCCTTTTAAGATATTTTATCCCATACTGATGTGACAGCTGTTCATGTTCACCCATCCTGGCAACAGTTAAACCCTTCATATAGTTGGCAGCTAGTAGATGAATGAAGGTTTTGCCATTGATTCATTAATATGTCCAGAAACCACCAGTAAGGTTTTGGGTTCTTAAGCAATTCCATTTATTTGTCTTCCCTCTTAAGAAAATAAACAAATACACACACATCCTCATTTGTTTCTCATACCCCCATCCATAGGTAGGCTTCTCAAGCTGGGGTTTCTTTTATGTTTAAAGAAAATGCTTTGCTAGCAAGGCTTCTGTTATAAATAGTAGGTAGGTGCACCTACACATCAGAGCTCTCTTTTTAAGTGAGGCTGTAGCAGTTGAGGTTGGGAGGTAATTTTTAAATACGCTGCAGATAGACTGCATGGTGGGCAGAGCCTCTCACCTGCATCACACCCACAAACCAGAGTGGCTGGAAACGCTTGGGTGAGAGCACAGCTGACTTCAGAGCTTGGACACTTCAGCAGCCTCTCCCACTGACAGAACCTTTTCCTCGTGGAGCAGGAACAAGTGCTTTGCTCACCTCTGGGCTCAGAGCGTTTGTTTATCCAGCCTCGCCAGAGCTTCCTCTCTGAACAAGGTGTAACCACACTTTAAATCAACCTGGTTCCCGCACTAGAGACAGTGTTTATACAACCATGCATATATATTTAATCGTGTTGAAAATGATTCTCAAAACAGATGTTTAAAGCTCTTGTTAAAGGTCGCTTGGGACATTTTAAATAGTTGTGTAAAATTCCAGTTGTCCCATCTTCCTGCCTCCAGAAGCAAGTAGCAATGTACCTGTTGATTAGAAATTGGCTGGTCATTAGAGGATTTTAACATTTCAGCTCCATTCACATCATCTGACACAGAATTTCTTAGGTGAAAGTAGGACTTTCCCCTGTTTTGATTTTTATTTTTTAACTTTTTCATCATTTCATATGACCTCTTTAATACCTTGCTTGGAAAAGATAATCTGGATTAATCAAATATATGAGCTTTACCAATAAAGGTAGATGCTCCTAAGTGGTGCAGTCCTCTGGAAGAATTACTTAGTTTTATTTTTTAAAGGTCTAATCAAAAGATAATTTAGGGAAAGGGGTTGCTTATTTTCAGCTGTTGGTTCTCAGTGATGTCACTGGTAGTTAACTAAACCAGCTTTTCAAGTATTTTTGTTCTTTCAATAAATACATTGATAAGGAAATAGTACCACTGAACATGTGGGGGGTTTACTAGTTTGATTTCATATGATCATGGATGTAGAGTGAGAGTAATGATTATATAGAGAGACAATTTTTCTTAAGCACTGGATTCTCTATTCATATGAATAGAAACTTGTCTGATCTAATTTAGGAGTGTGTTTGTTAAGAGGACTGTTCTTAATTAATTCAATACTTGGATATCAAATATGGTGAAAATCTCTTGGGTTCAGATGTGGAATGATGCAGTCAGTCTTTCTGTACTGTTTCTCTTCTGTTTTGAAAAGAGTTTGAGCTTTATTCTCTAGATAGGATTTTACAAATCAACAAGCATGAAACAATGGAGTTCTTATTCAGACTTTACTGATTTTGAATTTAAAACTTTTCTGTTGTTTCTGTTCTTTTTGTTGGTTGCTCAGGGTTTTATCAGAATTAAACAACCTTTTATATCCTAAGCAATCCTATAGTACACCAATTAAATCTTTATTTTATATTTTACTTGCCTTACTGAGAGCTCTCTAAATTTTTAAGCGATTTCAAGGATGATATTGTTCATCAAAAACTTTGGTGTGTTTCAGTTGACTTTTAATTTTCTTTACTTAAAATGCTACAAATAATTGCTTAGAGCATCTACAGTTTCCACAGTTCTGTGAGCAGAGTTGTAGTAACTATTTTTGCACTTTGAAAATCAAATTACAAGTCAGGTGCAGTGCTAGATAAGTATTGTTTGTAGCAAGGAAGCTCAGTCTAGACTTAGTTGTCACCTGCATTGTTGCCTTCTCACAGCTGGTACAGCAGTGAGCTGCTACAAAGCAGGGTTTCCTCAGTAGCGTGCTCAGTTTTTTTTTTTTTTATTAGAGTGTGCTTGAATTATTTTTTGGTGGGTTTGTGAAAGGGGAGGGCATGCAACTTTTTCAGTTCTAGGAAACATTTTCTTTGTGAGTTAGGACACTTAGAGAAAACATAGACAATGGGTGAAATTCACATAGAGAGACTTTTTCCTTAAACACTGGGTTCAGGATGTAGGCCACATCTGTAATCATGTTTTTAGAAATGAGTCCATATTAAATGGATTCTCTGCCAACAACATCTGGTTGCACTTTATGTACGTGTTTTCTTTCATAGAGAAAGAAAACCATATGACATAACCCCAGTCAGATAAAATGATTGTTTATAATACTTTGTTTATTTATATAGCACCACAAGATGAAATACATCTTCATCTGAAAAACCTTGCAGCAGATTACCAAGGTGAGCAGATATCATCTGCATTTCCAGATGGCTGGTGTGGGGCACTCTGTTGTGTGGTTTATAAACCCTGCTTAAAGGCATATAAAATTAGTAGCTGAGTTTGCTAATTGCATGGGGGCTAATAATTCCAGGTGCCTTCATGGGGAGTGTCCCACATTCTGTAGTGGGACTGTGGTGCTGGAAGTGCTCCTGATGCATTGCATGGGGTCAGAAAGAGCATTACTGTGCAGTGACAAACCTTCACAGACACAATGCCTTTTAGGACTGGTAGTAACCCTCTGGTAGTGGCCACTGCTATGAGTAAAATTTGAGAGCAGTGATTTGAATGGCCAGCCCTGCAGTTGCTGTGCTGAACATGAGTTGTTCAGACTAATTTCAGCAGGCTGATCTTAACTGTGCTCTTAGAAGTGGCTTCTTTGCTTACAAAACAAGCTGTCTGTGGGGCTTGTAGTGGTCCAGCCTGGACTCACCTCTTGGGCTCTGCTTGGAAACAAGCCAAGAGATAGAATTGGAAATACCTTGCAAACATCAGAGGTGTGATATCCTGTATGAAAAAGAGTGTTGGGCTGTGATGCCCTGGGAGCAGGGGGAGCTACACAGTGGGATTTCAGCTGTTGTAATCCTAAGCAGCAGAGCTCCTCAGCATGTGCCTGCCAAGGTATTGAAGGGTGTCAGCTGTGTCTTTGTCACATGAAAGTTGAGCCACCTGCAGCCGTAGAAGAAGCTGTAGATGAAGCTGTGTTTAACTGAGCATGGATGGTACTGTACTCCTGAATCTGAGATATTTGAAAGGAGCAATTTCCATGTAGGCCAGCAATTATTTCAGAAATAGCTTCATGTATCAAAAGCTCAATGGGAGCTTTTCTACCCTGCCAGACTTTGTGTATCAGTGAGGGACATACTGGGGAGGGAGGCAAATGTCATCTGCTGCAGGGTTTATTTCTTCCCTGAACAGGCTCCTATCGAATGTGCACAAGGAAAGAGCATTTTGACAATTTGTACCCAGATAAGGTATCCTTGTGTGCTTGATGATCTCAACTGAGATCCAGGGTGTCTTTCATTTTGCATTTCTTAACTGATTATTCATACACTAAAGTTGCTTAGAATATGCAGTACTCAACAAGTAATAATTTATTTGACTCCTCATAGCAACTGATTAACTTTTCTGTTAACAACATAGCTTCTTTTTTTGAGTCAGTCAAAAAAAATGACAGTGGTTTAGAATAGATTTTTCTTGCATTACCCAAACAAACCAGAAATTTAAATATTGTGGCTATTTGACCTTTTAAAAATAGGCACCCTAATTAACAGAGCTAAACATGACTTAATTACTTAATGTAATTAACAGAATATCTATTACCTTTTTAGTTGCTAAGCTAAAAGGTTTTTACTCGAGTACAAGCTTTTGCTGTGCATGATGACCCTTTAAAGGCTTTTGGGACTCTGTCCAGCTGGCAGCTTGGCATTGCTGAGCAGATGTGGCTGGTCTCTGAAGAGCTGATCTCTACTGCTTAGCTTTATTAATTCCTGACATTCATATTGATCTGTGGGTCCAAACAAAAGTAAAGAGTCTCAGGTGGAAGTGGCATAATGTGTAGCTTCCTGTTGGCCTTTTCCTGCTATTTTCAGGATATATTTTGGTATTATTAGTCGTAGCAGCTCTTATTTTGTTGTATGTACATGTGCATGTTTTACTGTTTCTTGGCTTCATATTCTGTTCTTGGTGATTCATAGAGCATCAAAATGCACAGAAATCATGTTCTCAGCACTTTGGAAGACCTCTCCAAATAATTCTGCATGCTGGTTGTTCACAGGAAGCAAGTGGGCGTGCTGGAAGAGCATTCAAGTTTCCCGAAAGTGCTCATGATCACTCAGGAACTGCTGTGCAGCTCCCTTCTGAGAAGCATTCTTCACTTCTTCCAATTATTTAATAATTAAAATATTGAGGCTGGGAGGAAGTCCATTTTCCTGTAATAAGGACAAGTGGTGTTGAAAAAGCAATTGAAAATGTGTGCTGATGGACTGAAGTTTGGTTTTTCCTGAGATGTACTTTATATCCATAAAAAGCAAACAGTAGTAAGTCTGACAATAAACTCAAATGGCAAGTGACAGATTTTTCTTAGTGTGGGGAGAGTTGTAGTCAGATGTTCTGTGCATGGGAAGTCTTTGTGGGCCACCCATCAATGTATTATTATCACAGTAGTGAAATGAAGTTTTTTTTTTTAATGTTTATTAAATTCAAGGGGAAACATGAGGAGTTTATGAATAAGAAGAGTATGAACAGACATTGGCATGTTGGAGGTGCTGATCACAGGCGGTTGCAGATGGTTCTGAAGGTTACAGTGGAGCATGCCAGTGGGCTGTGGATTTCCCCCTTCAACCACACTCTGTCACAAATAAACATGGTATTTACTGCAGCAAAGGCTCTGCACTAACACATATTGCTGACCTCATCCCAAGAAACACACAGCACCAGCCAATTTCTGATATAGTTCGGGAAAAACATTTATTTAAATACTTACTGAAAACAGATGTTTGGGAGTTTTGTTGGGGTATATTAAAGTCTTCTAAAAAAAAATTTAAATCCTGAACTGTAATTATAGTAGCTGATAGTTTATACCTTTCCAGTCCTTGGTCTCTGAGGCCATGCTTTGATAATTTCTCCAGGGGAAGCACTTGCTGGTCAGAAAGTGGATTCAGATTGAGACCACCCAATAGTCACTGGGTAGAAGTCACGGCAATATGTGTGTTTTCATTTAGTATAAACATTTTTAACTTAATGACTTCCTGTTTCTAAGGATGAGAATAATCTTGCTTAAAAAAGGAGGCGGAGGAATATTAAAACAGGAAACTTGCATGCATGACTGCCGTTTGCTAGCAAGCCTATAGGCTGATGCAAACTTAGGAGAAAGGTCATGAGATGTTTTGATAATTGCAACTTGCAACTCATAAGGTATTTGTCAAGTAGTTATGGTTGTTTTTCTACAAGCACAAAAACTTGTGCATTTTGCCAACAGAAATGGACCAAGTAACAAGAGTTTGTTGAATGGAACAGCAAATGAGGGATGAGTTCATGTCCAGGAAGACAGAGGGGAGAATACAGACAGTGTTTTAAGTAGTGTCTTAATAAATGTTACACTGGATAGGATTTCTGCTTAAGTAGGTAACAAGTCCCGTTTACATTTCAAAACCTGGTCTGGATAGGCAGATATTATTATAAAAGAGTAAAAAGAAAAACTTAGCTAAAACCTCACAATTAGACTTGAATCATTAAACATTCAACAAATTCAAACTGAAGGTGTCTGTCCTAGTTTTGTTCACTTTCCTAACTGAATTTGATGTGCAAGTTCTCAGTGTGACTGCCTTGTAGAAGTAGCACATGAAAGTGGCTGGTTTTTTTCTTGAGTTTGGCAGTTTCAGCAGTGGAAAAAAGTGAGTTGCAAAGATAGGTAAGGGCTTGTGTAAGTTGGCTGAGGTGCACATACTCAGGAAATCTTACAATTCTCTAGTACTGTTTTATTTTAGACCTGGGTGTGGATTAATCCTGCTGGCCTTCAATGTGTATCTCATGCAGTCTTGCATCACCATTTAATGGAGTGTTCTGTTTGACCAGCACAAACTCCCTTCCTTCTTTAAAGTAACTTTTCTTGAAGGGATCCAGGTGTTTGCAATAAATGCCTTTAGCCTAGGCTGAGGATCTTTTTAGAAATGCAGCTACTGAGAGGTGACTTTAAAAAGTCGTGCATTTATTTTCCTGTATTGTTACTTTCATAGATTTTCTTCGTACCTTAAAACTAATAAAACTTCAACATGAAATTTAGTATCTTGTGTTTTATCTGTAAGTGGCAAAAGGTGTTAGAAACCAAAGCCTGGGTGGGAAGTGAAGCCTGCTGCACCATACAGCAGACAGACTTTCCTGTTGCACTTAGACCTTTCAGCCACTGTTAGCCATAGCTGCCACTGAAATTCCTAATTTTTAATTTCCAGCCTCAATTTCTTAAGCTGTGGAACTGTCTCATTAAAAGTCTAATCTCCCCTTAATTACATTGTCATGAAATAAGGTTTTACACTTGCTGAAATCTGTCTTAATAGCATGGGCAGTGGTACAAGGAATTTTTTAGTACCAGGCGAAGAGGACAGCAGTGGTTTCCACTGCCTCCCTGGCATGTCCAACCTGGGCATTCTCATCTCTTCAGTTTTACCCTTCCTTTGGTAAGGTCACTTGATTTCTGCATGGTTTGCTTGCTGTGTTAGGGAGAAGTAGGGCTGAAATGAAGAAAATCCTACCTCCTAAACATGCCTGGAGTGTGTGCTAGGACTCATTTCCACAGAAGGCATTAGGAGGTTAGCTGCTTGCTCTGGGTATGGCTTTCTTCTTCTCTCCTAAGCTGGTATGTGCTCCTCAGCTTTTGAGTACAGCCACACTTCGTGGATATTTAGGATACAAATACATTTCAACTTTGCTTGAATGGAACTAAAGCAGTGAACAAGTTTTTTTTTGCTTTAGTGTTTCTAGCAGGGCAGTAAGAGGCAGCATCCTTCTGTTTGGAGAAATACAGTTCATCTCTCTTGGAATAACTCATAGAGTATGTTTTGTAAGGAAAGGCATTGAGATTCAGCAGGGAAAAAATGCTTCATTATATATTTTTATATATATCTATATACATACATACATATATATATATAAATCCCACTGAATACAGAAGGTAATCTTAAGAAAGTGCGTTCTTGCCAAATACGAGATCAAAGTTACTCGATATTTCCACATTGTGTTTACAGCTAAAACCATTGTTCTGATTTGCATTCAGAATGATGCATGTGACAGGTCATTATCTGGATTATTCAGTGTGTATAATTAGGCATTTAGTTTCTTTTCCTTTCAGAGTATCTGTGCAGATTTTAAAAATTTGAAGTAAAAATTATCTGTTCGCTTTGATACAGCATTTGCATAATTAATTTGAGAGGTTGGTCAGAAGGATTTATTTTGAAGCTTTTGTGCCTAAAATAGGTTCCATTGATTTATGGACAGAGATGAGTATTGATGTGTGTTCTGCAGTGGAATAACATAGTGGAAATAATACCCCAGCCTGTGGTAATGTATTTGGGATTTCAGGGCTGGGCTGTCACCTCTGGCTGTCAGGCAAACAGTTTTACTCCTACTTGACACTGAGGTTTTGAGGTGCATTGATGTTTTCCTTCTGAAAAGGAAAGCTGTGCAAAAAGAATTGTCACTGCCCAAATGGACACAGCAAACCAAGACAGTTCCCTCTCAAGGTGAAATAAGCCTTACTCAAACACCTGTATTGAAACTGCTCTAGAAACATTTTATTTTCAATTCACGATCTAGTTTTCACTGAATGTAGAGGGGACCTAGATTTATATTGAAATGTGAATTTAAAGTAATTTAAAAAAAAACAAATAACAAACTTTGTATACTCAGAGAGAAATTGTGTTGCTGTGTTGTGAGAATGATGGATAACAAGAATTGTTTTCCCTCTTGCAGACAGGTACACGTGTGCAACCTCTGTTGCTAAGCAGTGAGTTATGTGGCTGGTTGATAGGAGGAATGTTTCATTTCAGAGTGCACCACAAACCTCAGAAGTTTTAAATTCTCCAAGGAATTCTGATTATTTTGGCCTGGAGGATCTCATCATTTGGAGTTCCCTGCTGTAGCTGCCCTTCTTGCCTGTCTGCATCCTGAGTGCAATCCCTGCGCGTAGGGTGCAGCACCAGCTGGGGAGAGCATCCGGAGCAGCCCCATGCCATCAGGCTGGAGGGATGCTCTCCAAAGTCCAGTGCTCATCACTGCAGGGAAACCTGCTTGGCATTCATGGTGTGGAAACCCCTCTTGAAAATCAGCACCTTTTATCTGACCCACTTTGAGTTCTTGGACAGAAAAGTTTTCTGCCTCACTAGTTAAAGATTTGTTTTTCCTCTGAAAGGAACCACGAGGTGTGGGCAGTCAGATTTTCTAAAAGTCACAGCAGAGCCTGTGCACGCCTGAAGGAGCAGACTATATTAAGTGCCAGCTGTATTATTTTTAGTGTCTCTTCCTGCACTGCAGTTGAGAGGAGTAGGCTGGCAGTGGCTGTGAGCTGGTGTGCACCCTGCTTACACCTCTGTGCTCTCCTCAAACAGATGAGTGCCTCACCAGTGAGGCTGCCAGTTAAATAGCTGGTTCAGGATGCTGAAGATCCAGTCCCTTAATCGGTTTGGAGTTTTGCTTCATGTGCCTTCTTCAGCTGATGCTGTGTTTGCTACAGAAGCAGCACAAACACAGAAATTTTGTCCCTTGGATTCTGCCCTGTTTCCTTAGAAACTAATTTCGTACCATAGCTGCAGACTGAGCATCAAGTCACTTCTTGTTCTCTCTGTTAGAAACACGTAAAACCAAATTGAGGCAGACTAAGTGCAAATATATTATTCCTCACTTCTTGGCAATTCTTCTCTTCTTTGCAGTGAATATTCTCCTACTGATAATTTTTCAGCTTGGATGCTCTAGAGAACAGGGCCCATTAGGCTGTGATTGCCATTCCTTTGATTAAAGCTGTGAGGAGTTGTCACTGCTGGAAGTAAAACTTATTTTTAGTAGTTTGCATAAAACGTTCACCTTGTGTCTCAATAAAAGGAAGTTCAGGGTTGCCTGAATGTTTATTGTCCATGTCTTCAAAAGGAAAAAATATTGCAAATTTTGGGGAAAATTTGAACAGCTTGAAATGGAGGGGAGGAAGTCCTTTTTAGTAGAGGTATTGCTCAACTGATAACAGATCTCCTGGGGTTTTGTTTCTGATAAGTAATTTGGCTGTGCTTCCCTAAAGCAGAGATGTTGCATCTTCACAACACTTCAGCTACTTTTAATGACAAACCGTGTTTATTTGCTCTGCTGGTCTTTTGAGTTTTGGAGATGAGGAGATAAAAACTGGGAAGGGACATTGTTGAATTATTCTAGAAACTGGCATCTTTAAAAGAAAGCAAGCAGAATGTGGTAGTGTTTGGGTGAGTTATTTCAGTAGTTATTTTTTCATGTGGGCATATTCATTACATTTTTAATTCATTGTTACCTCTCTGCTGTGTATTTCCTGCTCTAATGAATTTACTGTGGCTGTGGTATGCAGCCTACCATACATCTGTAATTGAACTTCTTCTCCTTGGTATTCCAGAAGAGCTGCTGAAGAGACAAGAAGATACTTGACATGATCATTAAAAGTCATTATGCCTCTGAAAGGTCACTTTGTTGAATTAAATTCAGAGGTTCAACTTGAAAATAAACAACAGTAGGTAGTTCTCTTTAAGCAAACACCCCTCTAGAAAGGTATTTTTCTTCCTAGTAAGTGTTTTCTAATTTATGTTACATTGGCATTTTTCCCTTTACAGGTATTAAATTAGCTCATTAAACTGAATTAATATTTGAAATTAGTCAGATGTTTGGGTCAGCCATCCCAAAGCATTGGGGCTCTTCATTTTGTAGTTGAAAAGCTGAATGTCAAGCATCACTCATTGCTTTCATTAATTTTCTGTGTAACTAAGACACCAATCTGGCTTTCATTTAAACTTGATGCAGATTTCTGGTGCATGTCAAGTGGAGCAGAGTAAATCTGCAAAATAGCTTTTAATGATAAGCTATAGTTATAGACTACCTTTGATCAAAAGAGATAGTGTGCCCTGAAAAACAGGGTTGTAAAATACTAAAAGGCAGACTTATACTGCAGCTCAGATAAAATAAAAAATAGGTGGGGTTTAAGGACATGTGGTTGAAAGTAAAACCAGTTTGAAGTAGTTTCTTGTGTTCTGCAGTTTGTGCTTTTTCACCAAGTTTCCTCAGCACACTGGATCAGCAGCACTGGGAGAGGGGTCACAGCACACAGATAGTTTGATGAAAATGCAATTTAGAAAAAATTGTGTGCTCCTCTGTCCTGGAGGAGCCAAGATATAGCAGTCACTGCCAGGGGAAGGAATACCATTAAAATGGATACAAGTTCAAAAGTAAATGTTTGTCTATGTTCCTTTTAAAATTTGCCTCTGATCTTAGTTTGGCAATAGTTCATTTTATTTGCAAAGCTGTCACTTTTACTGTCTAAACAAACACTTTGGTACAATTACTTCTATCCTAATCCATCATTCATGAACTTTCATGCTGTTTGTAAGGGCTTTTGTGAAGAGAGAGTGAAAACTGAGGGGAAAAATAGTAATTTCTATTTTAAAAAAAATTTTTAAAGGCAGAACTAGGAAATTATAAGCAAAGAAGTTGTATGACATCAGTAGAGCTCATGAGGGAGATTGACTGAGATCCCCAGAGAGAACAGTAATTTTTTTGAAAAAATAAGAACTTAAAAGATAACTATGGAGACAAGACAGAAAGATAGTCAAGAGATTTTTTTTTGTTCATGAGCAAGTTTGACTTTCTTCTTAGTAATGTAAATACAGTCCAGATGGTTGGAAAGTACAAGATGCTCCCAGGGGTTAGGGTGGAGGTTGGCTGAATTAAGCTTTGCAGAAGTCAAAAGTGAACAAGTGAGATACAGAGTTTAAAAAAATAAAACTGTAGTTGGTTTTGATCCTTTCTCAGGTTTGGGGACTGTTTCATGAGCATGATTAAATAAAAGAATATAAAGAGGCAATGTTTCTGTTCATAATGTCATTATGATGAAAACCTATTTTTCTTTCACCAGTGGAGTTGGTCAGTTTGTAAACAAATCATAACCTCAACTTCCAAATACAGCTTGTTCTAATATATAAGGGGCTTGGTATTTCAGAGAGGAGGAAAAGTGTTTAAAGATCTTTATGTACATTATTAACTTTGCAGCAATAATTTCAAGATCTTTATGAATATTATTAGCTTTGCAGCAATAATTTGGTGTCATAGATCCAGCTATGGCTTTATCTATAAGTTAATGCTGGAAGAAAATAATATCATAAATTTGAAGTTTATGTTGTGAAACATCTTCTGATCATTTGTTGTCAGGCAAAGATTCCTTGTGGTGGTTTTGTCTTGTCTTGATGCAACTGGGCTAATTGCCCCACTAATCACCATTGGGAGTGCGGGGAAAATCCTCTCCAGTCCCCTCAAACTTCAGCTGCAGGTCTTCACTTTTATTTCCACCATTCTCTTCCTGTTTGCAGGCACAGTATGAGGGGAGTTTTGTCAGTCTCAGAAAGAGCTGCAGAATGCCAGTAACCTTGCTGGGAATGCTCAGAAGTAATGTTGCTGCAGTCGAATGAGAGTAACACTTCAGCTTCCTGAAAGACAAAACTGTATGTGAGTGCAGGTTAAGAGGTGCTGTGCATTTGATGGCTTGCAAAATAAAACCAAAATAGCATTAAAGGAAAAGGTATAGAAAGGAATCAGTGTCTGCTCAGGTGATTGAACATCAATTTAGCAAGAATCCCTTCTTAGTAAAAACATCCTGAATGGACATTTTTAGGACTGATGTGACAAAGGCAGCTTGCAAAAAGAATTGCTGAGAAATTAAACAGAGTAAGAATATGCTAGGTGTTGCTTTGACTTTATAGGAGAAAACATATGGAAAGAGTCCATATGAATCTTGCCTTGCTTTGTATCCTTAGGCAGGCCACTACTGTTATACCAGTGTTATAACTGTGAATATTTAAGTGTATTTTTTACATGTTAATCTAGGGAGAATGGAGTCTCAAATGCAAATACCTGAGTGAGTTGAGAAGTTGGTCTTGTTTCCTTGTGTGAGAAATGGAACCCAAGGGAGCAGAAGTCTTGCTCCATGAAGTGCTCATTCCTTTCTTGAAGCTTTGAGGCTGTGTTGGGTCTCTTGGGCAGAGTAGGAGGTGGGTGGGCTCTGTACAGCACCAATTGTGCATTTGAGGTGGTTGGCCAGCACAATGTGTCTGGGCAGTTCTTATGCCAGGAGTTCACATGGCAGTGGAAGAGGAGGAATGGGCTGGTGGTGCTGAAAACAGAATGCAGAAGCAGCATGACAGAATGGACTTGCAATGGGTGGAGGGTAGGATTTCTTACAACCATTAGTAGTCTTGGTGTTTTGGAAGGAATGTTTATTGCTAGGATCCTGCAAACCACAAGGAAGGAGAGATTGGAGCGGATGGTTTCTGGCGAGAAACTGAGAGCAGCTTTGAAAATGACCATTATGTATTAGTAGGTGGGGTCAGAGGACAGTAACGAGACTGCAGTAAAAGCTAATGGGTTGAAGCTGACACTGAGAGAGTGGTAGAAAATGTGAGATTTTGTCTCAGGGAGAAGAAAGCAGGAAACCTGTGTTAACAAAAGATGAGAAAGGAGTCATGCCAGGCCTTCACATTTCCTTTTCTTTTTAAAAAGGAATGTAAGATATTTTTTTCTTTCAGGAGAGATTTAAAATCTGAGAAATCTGAATACAAGAATATATGTGGAGTGAGACAAAAAAGAAGCAAAGCAGGGGAAAAAACAGGATCGGGGCGTTAAATAGCAGCTGAAAAATGCTAAGTGTCTTTTTCTTCACAATTGCCCAAACCTTGGGCATAGCTTGAAAATTATTTTGCTTAAATGGATTTGGTGTAGCTTTAACCTATGCTTTTTCATTTTTCCTAAGGAAGGCTAAAGGAGCACTGTCTGCCTCCTCTTGACAGGCTTTTTGAAGCTGCAGTTAGCACTTGTGTTTTGTCTGGTTTGACATACCATTACTGGAAGAGATGCAGTATATTACAGTATATTAACACACACCTTCTCTCATGCCAGTCTCAGCAGGGACCTCACCTCATTTGAAGGGAGCAAGGGGAGCAGAAGTATATAATGCAGTATAAACTACTTCCCTGAGGCCAGTTAGAAGGTCTGTTGCAAAACTGTACCAAGCAGTCAGATAAGGCCATTCAGATGATTTCTGACAGTGTCATTTCCCATTGCTTAGATTGTACTGATGTGAAAATTTAGTAATGCAGTACTTAAAATACCCCACCTGAAACTAATTTTATTCTTGCTGAGAAACAGTCATTAAGATAGATACCAGACAGCAACTCTGTTCTTTACAACACCAAACTGTTGAGCATTGGGCCTTTGTTAGTGGGGTTTATCAGAAGACAAAGGTAAAATGAAATAGCCAGCATTACTATAAACAATAACCTGTAAGGTAAGTGTGAATTAACACCTTCATTTTCATATGTATTTATTTCAGCCAGAAGTCATAATTAAAGGTTTTCTGTTACTCTTCAATAGCTTTGATTTGTAATACTTTTCTAATATCGGTCTCTGCTTCCTTATCAGCACCAAAGCTTCTAGTGATTGTAGTGCTAATTCAGCTTGAGTATGAATGTTACATAAATTTTGCCTAGTAGTTTCTTGCCATTCTGAATATGCATCTTGGGGCAGTGACTGTAGGAAAAATTAAAAATGAACCATGCATTTTAATGAAAACCAGCAAATAATTTCTTGCATTGCTTGGTATTACTATGTTCTAATTATGGCGATCGTGGCGTGCTGTTACTACTGCCTTGCTTTACAGTCTGCAGAGTTTGGGTAGTTCTCTAGCAGCACCAGGGAGATTAAATTGAGAAGTTTTTGGGGCATATTTTTTCCTTAGGGTGTTGACAGCAATAAAAGTAAAAGATAGTTTTTGAGTTCTATTCTAAATCTCAGCACACTTTGATGTATCAGCTAAAGGGTTTTGTTATCTGTTAAGATAAAAACTGGAAAAATAAGTTTTGCTGTACTATTATAATTAAACCAAGCTGTTTCTTTGTATAATTTATGTTTAGAGCTTCAGAATCATCTAAACAGGAGGGGAGGTTTCACATGTTTGTAACTTCAGAAAAGTTGAATTCTCCAAGACCAGCAGTGTGCTGTGGTGAAAGGTCAGCTTTTGAGAGTTCAGTGGGCATCCCTTTGAAAGAAAAGATCAAGAGATGCAGTAATTTAAATAAAGCCTAGCTTGAAAATTTTAGCTACTGGTTTAGTAACTCCTGGTAAATGGTTTTGTATGTGAAAATATTATGGGATGTAATGGCTATTTTATCATTGATGACCTCAGACTATGAAAGTGCAGTATTGCCATGTTTCATTTATGATGGTGACCTCTTCCTCTGCGGAGCCATTGGAACCAGTTTGTTGTCAAAGCCTTGTGGCTCTGTTTGGGACACTACAGCCATATTCATTCTCCTTTTAGAAGAGCATGGAGTATTTTCCTATGTTCCCTCTTGAAAGGGGAATTCCAAAATTTGAAATCCTGTAAGAGTGGTTTCCTTGACTACAAGAGTAATATCTCTCTGCCATGGATTGTAAACACTTCCACACTAGCAAAGTCTTTTTATGTCTCTATCTGAAGTTAAGACATTTGTCTGTCTTTTCTAGCATCCAAAATTCTTGACTTGTTTGGCAAACTAACTCCATAAAGCTTTGTCTTTCATTGGCTTTGTTTGTTTTGGTTTTTCCTTTTGAAAACAATTTGGTCTCTTTGTAGCATATTCCAGTTTTGTTCTCCTTTTGTGACTTGTTCCTCTTGCTTTCCTTCAGCTTGAATTGAGAGAATTAAGTGCAGTTGTAGCTCTGATTAAAATCTTGCCTTAATTGAGTTGCAAATTGGCAATGACATGTATTGGTCAGGGTGCTGATGTAGCACCTTTCCCATTCCTAGTGCCTTCCTGAATTCTGATGATACTGTTTTTTCAGTTGCCTATGTTCATTTATCCTGTATTTCTCTCTTCACAGCATGAAGTTCAGCACAGAGTGTAAATTGCTTTCTCCATGATGGTGATTTGTTAATTATCTGTCAGGAAAATTAAGTCCCTTTGTAAGTCCTGTCTTGCCTTTCCCTTGAGGTGTCTCTGATACTTGGTCTCCTTGTGCAGTTTCTGGTAGAGTGTCAGTTCTGAGCACCATTGCTGTACAGATACATAAACATTTCCAGCTTCCTTTGGAGGGATTCATGGTATCAGTTGGCATTGCTCAATCCTAAATGAAGAAGGTGGTGAGGAAATCTATCCATTAGATTTACATGGGATGTCTTCTAAGGTACAAAGAGGAGCATTGCTTTTCCTTTCACTAACTCGGTTGAGTACCAGCCCATGTTTTTGTGCCTCACCTGCCTTACTGTCAGGGAATGTGTCTCGTTACTGATATGCTGAGTTATGGTTGGGGATAGGGGTCTGTTTCAGGTTGACAGGGATGCAAACAGTATTTAGGGGAAATTCGACAAATAAGTAGAAGATCACAGTTTTGTTAATCAAAGGTGCTAAATAATTAGAAATTCTCTCTGTAGCCCCTAGGAAATATGTTTTTGTTAAGTTTCTCAGGTGCTGATTTATAGTAAAGATGTCTTGTGGCCCTGGTATGACAGTTCTGTATTCTATTATATCATCTGTTTTGTATGCTGAGTGCTGAGAATGGAAAAGATGGAAACATGGTTAGATTGTCAGTTGTTTCCAATGAAGAAATCTCTGTCTGGTGGAACTGTTTGCATTCCTGTGGTCAGCAGTATAAGGAAATACCATGTTATGAAAAATTCCCAATTGTTTCCTTGAGGGCTCTTAGAGTTGCACAATCTTTTGATGGTTTTGTTTGT